>JBBCBC010000046.1:1858767-2356687 GCA_037126765.1 Stenogyne calaminthoides | reverse complement strand
GTTGGAAAATTATAAGGACAACAATGGGCGCGTGGTGTACACGTGTAAGACATCGGAGGTTGTGGTGGAAAGATTGAATGGATACATCGAGACCGATCAATGCGTGAGCGCGTGCGGCGTCGACCGTGGATTCGTCGGAATTTCATCCGACGCATTTTTCACGGCCGACTTCACCTCCCGCCTCTGCTCCGCCGCGTGCTACCAGAATTGTCCCAATATCGTCGATCTCTATTTCAATCTCGCTGTTGGTGAAGGTAATTGACCTAAATTCTGTTATTATAGCTTCTCTATATATATATTTTTAATGATGGATCAACTATTAAAGAATTTTAGCTAGAGAAATTATAATTATTAGTTATTAATTTTCTTTAATGATTTATGATTATATATAAATTAAAGGCTTAATATAATTGTATGATCATTTTATCAATTTGTAATCTGTACAAGTTTTTCATCTGATTAAAACTTAAAACTTGTACCAAATGAAATTAATTGATTGTAACATTCAGGTTGCAATTTGATAAAAAAAAAAAGAAAAAAAAGGGTATAGTGCAAATTTCATTCGGATTAAAAAAATGATAAAATAGTAGTATAGGATTTTAATTAATATTAATTAAGCGTAAATTAAAATGCTAATTTTCTATGTAATATGTATCGAAAAATAATTTGGTGATGTGTAAATTGTGTAGGAGTGTATTTGCCATCTCTATGTGAGAAGCAGAGAGTGAATCCCCACCGGGCGATGCTGGAGCTTTTGAGCAGCGGCGGAAGCAGTGGCGGCGCCGCCCCTGGTCCGATGGTTGCGGAGTTCGTTGCTGATTCTCCTGCCTCTGCCCCTGCATCTTTTTAAATCGTTAATATTCAAAATTTTATGAGGTTAAATTTAATTGGTGGATGAGTTGGAGATGGAAACGATTCTATTCGTTGTATTAATTATTTGGATATCGATTCGAGTTCCTTTTGGCATATTAATATATACTATAATACTACGCAATTAATTCATTATGATCTTATGACTTGTGGCCGATCACTTGGCAATGGTTATTGTTTTTTCTTTGCACCATGCAGGTGTGATGTTTCAAATTAATTTCTGGTCAACTCAAAATTTTTATTTTATCTATTTAAAAAATGTCATTTTAATTCTTTTATTGATTTACTATTATACTCTTTTTCTGAAAAAAAAAAATTGGAATTAGGCGTCATACTTAGACTAATATTACAACCTAGGTTATTTTTAATGACCTTAAGAATAAATTAAGAAAAAATGTAATTAATACTCATTTTGTTAAACAAAATAGTTTTCTACCAATTTTCATAGAAGAAAAAGTTTTATACCTATTAAAATGGTTCATTTACGTTTATTACAGATTTTTTTTTACCCATGTAGCCCACATCGTAACCCACTTTTAAGGACATATTTGTCTTAAAATTGAATAGTGAGTAATTTATTTTATAAAAAAAAATGAGAAAAAACCATTTTTTTTTTACAAAAATAAGTATTTTTGCCATTTCTACGTAATTCGAGAATGATCAGTGTATACTTGCACGCCTATTCATAGTACATGCATGTCACATTCTCATCCATGCTAAATATGCGTCATATATCAAGTTATAATTCCAAAACGACCAAAATTTGATCTAATTCGACATACAGAATTTATTATAAATACAAATACTCTTATTCAAAAACGCAATGTTATTTAAATAAAATCATCATCTATAAATAATTCATTGCATCATCATAAAAGTCAAGACCATGGGGAAAAAAAGGAAATAAGTATTGTTGTGGGAAATTAAATAAATAGATTATTAAAACCTCTCTACAATGTTTCGAGCTTTTTTAGATGAGATGGAATTCTCTCACAGTATCAGAGCCCGGGTTGTGAGTTCGATTTCGATGGAAGCACTCCACCCATTTAAATTGTGAGTTCGATTAAAGAAGCGAGAGAATGATTCTACCCAATTGTTTAGGGGGGTGTTGTGGAAAATTAAATAAATAGATTATTCCTGACCCGGGGTGTTGTGGAAAATTAAATAAATAGATTATTCCCGACCCTCCCTACAAATTCACGGCCCACGAGTGAGGGGGGTGTTGTGGAAAATTAAATAAATAGATTATTCCTGACCCGGGGTGTTGTGGAAAATTAAATAAATAGATTATTCCTGACCCTCCCTACAAATTCGAGCTTTTAGATGAGACTTAATTCTCTCAAGTATAGTAGATTTTGAGAAAGAGAATTAAAGAAGAATTAATTGAATGTGGTCGGGCACATGCCCTAACTTTTAGCTCAGGCGTTAGCGGCCGATTTGGAGACCATTCTATAACATATGGAACCAAAATGATTTTCTGAAGCGCAATACAATCCTCCAAAATGCATCTCACGAATTCACAAACATTCGTGAATTCAATCCCCGAAAGCTTCAACACTTTGAGGTGTTGGTGTTCAAAGTGTGTAATTACATTCTCATCCTCTACTCGTCTGTAACACGAAGACATAAATCCTACTATCTGCAATATGGGAAAACAACAACTTTGCTGCTAATTTACTAGGTTTTGAAAAAAACAATTCTTGCCAAAATTTTCACTTACGTGTGGGACATCACATAACCAAGACAAACAAAACAAGACTAAGTCTTGTATGCACCCAAATGCACCGTGCACTCATAATACATTTTAGAATCGTACAATTTGTTATACTGAAAGATGTAACTTATTTACACTGAACCATGTAACTATTAATAGAGTATGAGTGCACGGTGCACCTGGATGCACATGAGACCCACTACACTACAAAATAAGAGTCATTTAAAGAGGGTTTTAGAGAGGGTTTTAACGAGGGATTCCTCTTTAGAGAGGGTTTTAACGAGGGAAATAATCCCTCTTTAAAATGAGTGTCGGGAACTGTTTAACGAGGGAAAAAAAACCCTCGGCAAAACGCGAGGGATTTACCGAGGGCTGACATGTGTCAGAATTACAGAGGGCAGAAATCCCTCGCCAAAGTTCAGCGCACAGCCCCTCACAAAAGCCCTCGTTAAGTCCATTCCCAAATTCACTCCATTCCATTCCATTCCATTTGTATATTTATTTAAAAAAAAAGAAATTACAAACGTTAATAATTAATCTTCAAACGTCAATAATTAATCTTCAAACAACTCATTCCATTCCACTTCTCTTATTATAATTACAAATTTATAGATCCACGCCCAAATTCAACACACATCATACACACACAGTAACAAAATTACAAACCACACAAAATCAAACCGAAATTCCTCATCCTTAATTGCCTTCACCTCATGTTTCTTCACTCCCTCCTTAAGAACAACAATAGTGAGCACGCCGTTCTCCATAGTCGCCTAAATCTGATCCAGCTTCGCGTTCTCCGGTAGGCGGAATCGGCGGCGGAACTTGCACTAATACACATTTGGGCTTGGACAGCTGTGAAAAATGACCTTGGAGAGCGGTTATAACCGTTCTCCAAGTAATAGCTGTCCAAGCTTGGACAGCTGATAAAAAACCGTTGTCCAAGAAATCAAGATTGAGAAATGTTTAACCGCTTTGGTAAGATTTTGCTTGGACAAATGGGTTGATAACCTAAGTTAATATAATTTTTTTAAATTTAGTTTATATATGTTACATAGACGCCCGGTTATTAACCGGTGTCCAATATCTTTTTTTTTAATTATTAATTTATATTTTAATAATCCTATAATAAAACTATAAACCAAAACTTATATATACGTCCAATACCATATACCATAAACCAAAAATCCTATAATAAAACCATAAACTACATATATATATACCAAAACATCAAATAAATTAATAAACATACACATCATGAAATAAATAAACATACAATCATAAACATACATCCAATACACCAAAAACATGAAATATATATCATCACAAATATATAATTTAATTACATGCTACCAATATTTCAAACAACATTCACTCAATATCGTATGAATATAAGAATCGATTGTAAAGGTACCCCGCCAATCGTTTTTCCATTGCTCCAGTCTTTTCTTAGAGTAAGACTTGAGCTTACGTTCATAGACAAACTGCAAACAACGAATCAATCAATATATTATGAATTTTTATTCAATCAATAATAATTTAAATAAATCGATAAATTGACTTACATTGAGAGGAATGTTCGTTAGAGAAGCGCGGATTATATCTTCTATAAAGAAACACACAAAATATCCACAATGGTCATTATCTCGTTGCCTCGGAACCTGTTGATTAACAATTATAATATTACAATTATGATTTCTTTCTATTAATTAGTTTGATAATTTACTAAATTAAATTTACCTTAATGTTAATCCAGTTCACTTTATTTAACTTAGATCTTGAACCTTGACTCTGAAGGTGACTCCGATACATCGTCATCACACTATTATTATTATTATAATAAAAAATAAAAAATAGATTAAATATGCATAATTTTAAAAGTAAAACAAATCATTGTATAGAATATTAAAAATGAACTTACGCTTCCATATATGAAACGAGATCAGGGCGATTTGAATAAACTCCATCATGAGCGGGGTCCATAAAATACACACTTAATGTATTCATGTGTATGACGACACCAAAGACCCAATGGTTCCTATATTATATTGAGAATATTAAAATTAATCGCAAATTTAGCATATATATGTGCAAATATTATAAACATGAATACAAATTTTAACGAAATGTTTATCACTCACCCCACATTTGTTGGCCAAAAAATGAGATGATCGCTCCCGATTAGATTCAACATATGATTAACTAACCCATCCATGGTCATGCACTTATCACCCATTATGCAAGACACTTGGGGGAGACGGCGAGTACATTCCACTTTGCTCGATTATCTACGGAGAGATATACCTCACCCAAATATCTTTAAACAACATATATATACGCTTAATTAATATTTAAAAAAGAAAATTAAACTATACGAAAGTGAATATTGAGAATTAGTAAACACATACCGAGGTAAATTATGGTGGTAACTGAGCATTCAAGATCACAAGAATGTTCTATTGGCGAATTCTTGGAAAGTATTTAATGAAACGATGGGAACCATCGAAAAGCATTAGACGATACCATCCCAGGCACCCTAGGATCGTATATGATCATCGTGATCTAAGTCTTCATCATGGGATAACCAAGTTCGAGCGATGGAGTCCTCGTTCTCCCTCCGATCGCCTCACGACACCCCTCGATTTTCTTTAGCCTTTTTGTGGTGTCGACAGATTCTACAATTAATTTGCAATATTATTTAGAACCACAAATAAGATAATGAACTTTAATAACATATATTTTACCTCATGGTGCTAGAGACCAAGTTGCTCGGCCATTCGATGAAGTGCCCGATCCCGTTCGTTAAAACGATGGCGGCTTCATCGATTGGTTTGGCAATCATTGAATCCTCTTGTCCGACACGGGTACATCGAAAGTGTGACCCTCACGAAACCAGAGTGATGGGATGACCATGAATCATTCCATGGGAGCCGGTAACGCGTTCGGGCTACCAACCGTCGGGATCCTCCAAATAAAGGTAGCAAAAGGTCGTTGGTCGTTGAATAAGATATTTAGTTAGAAAATTTTAATACACTAGTCTTTAATTAAAACAAATGTGAGACATGTATATCTCGACACACGAGAGACGTTTTGAAGTGCCTCAATAAAGTCGTCCTTTAGGGTTAGTGAAAAACATAGCATTAGCGACACTATGTTCTGACTTGCTCCACTCGACGACATTTCGTGGCTCGTTCTTCTCTTGAACCTCAACGTTCCACATCTTTAGACAACTTAGCAACTGTCCGTTAGTATACCCACCATATTCATGGCTTGAAGACCAGGTGCCATTGCTAAAGATGTCTTCATCACGCCATATCCGATACTCCGTAATGGCGGCCGGGATGCTCCTGATGACCCATAGCCCGTCCAAACAGATCATCAGGGCTGAACATGCAGATGTCGCTTCAGGCGTCATGGTGCGAGATAGACGCTTCCTCAATCACAAAAACAAAAGATTATTATTTAATTATTTATTTATAAATAATAGTTTGTAATTGAAAGATAAATTAATGGATAGATTACCACTTCTTCGATGATCGTTGTGACAGTAATGGGATCGTGAATATTCCCATCTCGACCCTTTTCGGTAGTAGTCCGAAATAAGTTAAACGGGTAACAATAGACTCACTCTCTCCAAATTTTTTTTTTTTCTTCTTTCTACGATAGTGATGAACATGTCCCTTTATTAGATATATTAAAAGTGAATATATAAAAAAAAAATTAAAAGTTAGGATTTTGATCTCACCATATTTTCTCTTATTCGTGCATAACCTTTGTTAGATCCACGATATCGCGCCTCCATCGACTTGGCTTGATCGCGATTTTTATTACTTCGATTCTACAAAGATAATAGAAATATGATAAACCTTCGAAAAAACTTAGGGCATTAGAAATTGAGGAAATGACATTGATCAATTTTACTCGAAATCATCCTCCATAGCTCGCTTTCACAAACTCCTCCCAAGATGGAGCTACCATATATTATACGATATGCCGAGGAGGACTAGCCGAGTAAAGACCAGTTTTTCGGATCTCGTGGTGTTACTTCTCAACCAAGTCCGAAAATTCTTGGCCATTACTCCAAACTTATGACAATATTTGCTTCTTCTTTGTGTGGTCAAGACCTCGAATGTAGTCTATACGCATATAACATAACAATTTAGTAAATTTAAGGGTCATACTACAACTTTCAATAAATATATAATTAACATACCGTAAGCTCGTCCCATAATTTTCCTTCAAAGGAGTCGGGTTTGGGCTACGCCCGATCCTTGGTCGGCAAAGACGATAGGATCACGCCCCGATTGCAGCTCCAATGTAGAAGGACAACGACTCACTCTCTTTTTCCTATTGCTTGTCAAACTCATTGAACGATAACTGCAATAACATAGTATTTAATTAGGTTCAACGATCAATCAATATATTTATCGATTTCAAACTGTTCAATTGTAATAAAATTACTTGAAGTGTTTTCCCCTTGCTACGAGCTCTCTTAATAGATGACATGGTGACTATATTTCGAAAGCGCTTCCCCCTGAGTCGCTAGTGGTGGTGGGAGCATCGATTGTCACACTCTCTCAAGTCATCGAGGATGATGTCGATCATATGCACCATGATCATATGCGCCATGATCTCCATCAGAATATCCATCATCATCTCCATCATCTCCGGGATATGGCAAACGAGACATGATCCTGTAAAGCAGAAGAAATAACATTTAATAAACAAAAAACAAACAATATTCAAAACTATGCTTAAATCCTCACACAAGCATATTATCAAACACCTTGAGTGCATCAATTGTTCATATCTAAATTAGCATAAAAAATCATACTCACTCCTCCTAAAGTGTTAAAACGCCAATGTCCAACTTATACCCGTGTCATACAAGTGTGTCTCTATTTTATTTGGTTCATTCTAATTGCTATTCCATGGTAATATACATTTATAACCAGTTCACCCTAGCCAATTTATCATGTCTCTCAATATTGTGAATATTAATTTATAACCCTCACTATTATTTCTTATTCAATTCGCTTCAATTTTGTGGTATAATATGATACTATAAAATGGTAAAGAAAAAAAAAGAGTAAAGAAATAAATTCAAAAGTAGATGTTTTACAACATTCGCAAAACTACACCCATCAAATCCCACTGAATAACCAGCCCTCCGTCATTGCAAAATCAAGGTCTCTCTCGCTCTAAAACTAAACATGATGAAGCTCCTGCTTTCAAAAATTTCTAGAGGCTCACTACTTCATTCAAGAACAACAAAGGGTGCTCTACATTCCTTTAATATCTTACAACACCGGATTACGAAAGCAAAACTGATTTTTTCCTTATATATACATCTTACTTTACCCCTCTTAAGCTCATGTGATACCTTCCTTTACCCCTTAACAAGTAACCAAAAGCACGAAGAAAAGGAAAATCACGAAGAAAAGGGATAAACCAAAACGAAGAAGACATCAAATAAGAGATAAATAGAGAAAATGCCTAGAAATTTTGGTGAACGGAACTGAAAACGGCGGCGGCGGTAGGGGAGGACGGTGGCGGATGGTTCGATTTGGGGGAGAGGGAGGAGGAGGCTAGTGCTTCGATCGATATATATCAGCTGGTTCAATTCGCAATTTGGGTGTATATATATATATATATATATATATATATTATCCGAATACTTGGACAGCGGTTCATAACCGCTGTCTAAACACTTACACAACGGTTCTCAACCGCTTTCTAAGTGTTAAACTTGGACATCGATTTTGAACATTTGTTCTATCTTTTTTTTTTAATTAAAACCGATCTCAATTTTATAACTTGGAGAGTTGCTTGAAAAAAAGGTCGTCCAAGTCTTGTTGTGCAAGCTCAAATGTGTAGTAGTGTTCCGGAGCTCTCCTCTCAACGCATGGCCACACGGTCGATCTTCTCCTCCTTCTCGCGATTAGATTCGCCCTCGATCGTAGGACGTCCGCCTTGAACACTTGCGCGCTTTTTCGTCTCTTTCCGGTCGATTTGCGGCGGCGCCGCCTTCTTGCCGCCTTAGGAGATCCGAAAGTTGCAGATCATGGAATTGATTGTGCAGATCGAAGGATAACGGGTCGAAAACTCACAGAATCAATGACATTGTCGATCTCTAATCACCAGATTTGGTGAAATTTGATTTATGAACTTGTGAGAAGTTGATGATTTAGGGATTTTTTTGCTGCTATTTGGTATTGGTATCTGGTTTGTGAAAGAGGAATTGGTGGTATTTATTTATAGGGCTGAGAAATTGCATTTCTTATTTTGGTTAATTGAATGCTTCGAAGAGTTTAGAGGGTTCAGGAAAAGAAAATTTGCCGAGGGTTTATAACCCTCGTTAAATGAAATACTTATCTGGCACCGTGCAGAGTGTTGTTGACCGTGTCAGTGGGCGAGGGTTTTTTGAAATTGGCGAGGGTTTTAAACCCTCGCGCGTCTGTCCGGCGAGGGTTATAAACCCTCACTAAAAGCGTGTCGACATTTGGCGAGAGTTATAACCCTCGTCAATTTTAAACACTCGTTAAAACACTCGTGAATCAAATCCCTCTTTAAAACGTTCGTGAATTAAAGAGGGTTTCTATCCCCTCTTTAATTACCCTCGTTAAATCAACTATATTTTGTAGTGCTAGACAAACAATACGAGAAAAATGTTTTTTTAGGCAAGTATTTTTGCGGGATGTGTTTTAAGGTTAATAATTTGACGAAATTGAAAATGTAGGATAATATGTTATAAAATCTGTAAATATAGGATAATATGTTTTAAAATATATAGATATAGAACAATTGAGTCTGAATAAGTCCAAATAGAGGATTTAAACCAAATTCGTCCTATAATTTTTCACCTTTATTGAAATAGTCTCGTAACTATCAATATTTTCAATTTAGTCTTAAATCGTCGGAGATCAATTAGAAACACCCAAAACGACGTCGTTTTGGTCGCGAAAATTAGGGGCGTGTGATAGACACGAGACTAAAACGACGTCATTTTTGCTGTTTTTTGTCGATCTCCGACTGTCTGGGTCTAAATTAGAACAAATTGAATATATGTGAGAATAAATTAAAAATGTTGATAGTTACGGAACCATTTCAATAAAAGTGAAAAATTATGAGACGAATTTTGTTTAAATCCGGCCCAAATAAGGCCCCCTAAGTTCAACAGTAAAGGCATGAGAAATTGCTAACATTTACTTCAAATTCCTGTAGGTGAGGAGATGCCTTGAGAAAAAAATTTAAAACCAAAAGTTTTTCATCACTCAACAATTGGTATTCTATTTTCAACTTCTTCAATTTGGGCATTTGAGGGAACACACAGAACTTAAGTTTCTGCAGAAAAGATGATAACAAAAGAACAATTAATCCAACATCCTAAAACAAACACCAGCCACAACTCTCATGACTCATATATATGTATATCTAACCTTCCCGCTGGCCGGATTCACGGTTAGCTTTTCCAATTGGGAAATGCAGCAATCCAGTGCATGAACTAATTTGCGCTCATAAAGATCATGATACCCGCGTATAAGAACAAACTCAACAAGCATCAGAACATTCTCAAGCAAGAATCCCGATAATGTCTCCACTTTAAGTGAAATCAGATTTGGAGCTGAAATCTTGATGGGCGAGTCAAATTTGTTTTCCATGAATTTCTCAGTGTTTTCGTGAATTGCGTCTAAATGCATGGGTGTTGAGAATTTCTAGGGCACTTATGAATGAACTTATATTGACCCTAAACTAGGGTTTGTTGGATACCAATGAGCATCCCTATATTCTTTAATGATATAATTGATGCTTATAAATCAAACAATTAGCAATGTGTTAAAATCAACATTAAGTAATAAACAATTTATAACACCAATTTGACATAATTAACTGTTTATGATGATACATGTGCATTTTAGTTTAATTAGAGTATTTATTACACCATATCACTGCTAAATCACCTGCATTGTATCGATCATTCTAATTAGTGCAATAAAAGCATGTATTCCTATCAAATTGAGCAACAAAATCACATAAATAAAAGCAATTACGACACCTAATCAACCCCCCAAAACTTAAAGTGTTGCTTGTCCCCAAGCAGCAAAAGAAAATAGAACAAGGGGGAGGAATTGTGAAGTATGCAATGTATGGACACCAAGACTTATGCAATAGATTTCAAGGATCATATCAAATGAACAAGGAATCACAAGTGAACTCTCATACCACAATCAAACATACAATGATATCAAGATAACATAACTTCAAGTGCACTATCCCCACTCTTTTATGGAAGTAATTCACTCAAAGCTCACTTGTTTCAAGGGACGTGTTTACACTCTTTCAATCAATTCACTCCATGCAACATCCATAGGCTTGCCCCTCATCTCAATTCTCCACCAACTCTTTTGGTAGGTAATCAAACCAAGAAGGTCTTTCACAAGGTGGTAGTGTAGGCTCTTTGGACAAAGGTGGGGTAAAATTTGGAAAAAAGTGACTCAATTCCTTGTAGAGCAACAAATGTTAGTAAATCACTTAAGAATTTTTAGAACTCAAACTTAACACTCATTTCTCTTTCTTTTCTCATTTCAAACTTACAAAGACCCAATTCACCTTCTCTTTCTTTTCTTTTCTTTTTATCTTGATGCCATTTTTATTTTTCAAACTCCTTTGAAAAAGGGTTTACATCATTTTTTTTTCTTTTCATTTTTCAAGGCTTCTTCTTCTAGCCTTGTTTCTCTTTTTCACATTTTTTTCCTCAAGGCTTATTTTCTTTCTTTCCTCTTCCTTGCTCAACCTCTTTTTGCATTTTTCTCAACTTTCTCACATTGACAACTCAAAATCCACTCAATTAATTTTTGTCCTTCTATTATTTATCAATCATGAAGCTCTACAAGTCAACAGAGGGATCAAATTGAGGCTCAAGAAAGAAATGGTAAAAATGACTAAATCAATGTAGCTTGCCAACAAAAATAGGCTTAAAGGCTCAAAGGGGCTTATTACGGATTGACTTCATTCGGTGGGATTTATTTGGCCAAGTGACTCATCAAACCAAAAATGGCCTCCAATCATCTTTAACACCTTCCCAAAAATATGATCTCAAACAAGACAAAGGGACAAGTTCTAGCATGCATTTTGTGAACTATCCACTCATAAAAAGAAAGATAAATCACAATATGAATGATTCAAATAGCTCAAATCTCTCAAGTTTAGCAATAGGGAATAATCACACCATCCCTAGTCCATCAATCACAAAACATGTCATCAAGTAGTAAAATCCTCCAACAAGTAACCACCTTATCACATCCAACATTACCAATCATCTAAGCAAAAATCTCAACATCTCAAACAAAAGCATCCATCACAATACACAATACCCAAGGAGCAAAAATTTCCACATAATCATCCAAGAATATAACACAATGCAAACCACCAACAAGTAATGACCTCTACCAAGTAGACAAATGGGGCACGCGGTGCAAATGAAACGTAAAATAATGACTACCCTCCCCCCAAACTTAGATATTGCTAAGCAATTCTAAGTTTGGAAAAAGGAGTAGTTTACATGAAATTGCACCAAGCACCAAGAAACATTAAGCTCAAGACTAACCACATCAACAATTAAGCTCATCAACATACAACCTCAACTAGTAGCAAGTAATTCAACACAACAAGAGCCCATCACGAAAAAATTCATGTACAAGTATTTTCAACATTTAAACTAAAAAATATGCCATAAGGTGAACCTCACCAAAAACTCAAAACGGGGGTGTGCCGGTGCAACAAAAAAAACGCATAAGAAAATGCACCCCCCCAAACTTAGACTTTGCAAAGTAAATCTAAGTTCGGGGAAAGTGTTTGTACCTAAAGTGACCTTCGAGTACACATCATCCTTTAAAGCTCAACAATCCACCAAGCCTCGAACACACGACCCCATCAACCTACACAAAATGACACTAAACAAAACACTATCAAACGAACACACAAACATATAAAAATGGTAAAAATGGGTTGCCTCCCATTGAGTGCTAAGTTTAACGTCCTTTTCCTATAGCAACATCATCGACTACATCAACTTGAGCAGCAACTTGCTCGAGCAACATTGACTACATCAACTAGTTGCTGCTCATGATTGACTACAACAACAACATCAACTACATCAACTTGATTAGCCCCAACAACCTGCTCCCCAACTACATCAACCTCAGCAGCCTGCTGAGTAGCCCCAACAACTTCATCCTCAGCAACCTTCTCCCCAACTACATCAACCTCACTAACCTGCTGAGCAGCCCATCACCCTATCACCCTCAAAGAAGATATTCATCCCTCATATGGATAGGGGCTCAATATCCTCAAGCCCCTTTAAAATATCCTCACCTTCAAAGAAGATCTTCTCCCCTCCCAAGCCCCTTGTAGATATCCTCCTCTTGATTTGCCTGAGCTTCCTGTTTGTTCATGTCGTCAGAATTATCTTTGTAAGACCTTTCAATACTCTCTCTCCATGCATCATTAACTGTGAAAGTAGGTAGATAAATCACTGTGAAAGTAGGTAAATAGAGCAATTGACAATATGTTAAAATCAACATTAAGTACTCAACAGTTTGTAACATCATATTCACATAATTAATTATTTATCATGATCCATGTGCATTGCAGTTTAATTGGAGTATTTATTACACTGTATCACTGCCATATAACCTGCATTGTGTCGATCATTATAAATTGCTTTTTGCAATTCATAAAAAATCAGGCCAAATTTGAAATATTATTTATGTATTCTCGTTTCTCTTCTATCACATAAAATAATTATCAAATTTATAAATCAAGCAATTGGCAATGTGTTAAAATCAACATTAAGTAATAAACAATTTATAACACCATTTTGACATAATTAATTATTTATAATGATCCATGTGCATTTTAGTTTAATTGGAGTATTTATTACACCATATCACTGCTAAATCACCTGAATTGTGTTGATCATTCTAATACTAATATGCCTGTAGCAACTCAAAAAATCAATGCCAAATTTGAAATATTATTTATCTATTCTCGTTTCTCTTATGTCACATGCAATAATTGTCAAATTTATAATTTACAATTCCTGGAATATTATCAACTTTGAAGTTAGGTAAATCAAGCAATTGACAATGTGTTAAAATTAACATTAAGTAATCAACAATTTATAACACCATTTATGACATAATTAATTATTTATGCTAATCCATGTGCATTTCAGTTTAATTGGAGTATTTATTACACTATATCATTGTTAAATCACTTGCATTGTATCGATCATTCTAATATGCTTGTCGAAATTCAAAAAATCAATGCCAAATTTGAAATAATACTTATGTACTCTCGTTTCTCTTATATCACATACAATAATTGTCATATTTATGATGTGCAATTCCTGTAATATTATCAGATGTGAATGTATGTAAATCAAGCAATTGACAATGTGTTAAAATCTTCATCAATTGATCAACAATTTATAACATCATAGCAATACCTTCTCCAGCTTCAATTTCAGTGTTCTTTCTCAGATGGATTGTCCTCCTCCTTTTCTAAACTAGCAGATCCAGCAATGTTACCTTCTCCAACTTCTAGCTTCATTTTCAGTGTTCTTCTCAAATAGATTGACCTTCTCCTTTTCTAAATCAGTAGATCTAGAGGTGTTAACTTCTCCAACTTTATTTTCAGTGTTTTTCTCAAATGGATTGACCTTCTCTTTTTATAAAGGAGCAGATCCATCAGTGTTAACTTCTCCAGCTTCATTTTCGGTGTTCTAAAATTTATTTTCCATGGATTTCTCAGTATTTTCGTGAATTGAGTCTAAATGTATGGGTGTTGAGAATTTCTAGGACACTTATGAATGAATTTATATTGACCCTAAACTATGATTTGGTTGATATCAATGGCCCCACCTACATTTTGGGCCTTTTAATAGATTTAATTTTTTTTAGTAGTTGTTAATTTGTAGTGGGTGCTTAATTCGTAAGAAGACGAAAAATAAATCCTCTCTTTAATGATATAAATCCATGACGATTTATCCTGAAAAGGATCAAGAATAAGTCAAGATCAAGACATAAGTCATGGAAGATGTCGTCAGCACCGTCATCCTCTGGAGAGCCACTACAATGGCCCCAACACCATCATATTCAGCATCCCCACCGAATATATTCTTCCCTGCAATTGTCAGGGGTTCGATATCCTCGAGATCACCGTAGAAGTCAGCTTCATTTTTGTTTATCATTATATAGTTCTCCCTCAGCCAAATCAGAGTTTGTTTGATGCGTCCCGACCTTGTGGTGACTAGCTGATGAGGGTTGATGAACTGTGCGTCAGGGAAAATTTGAGCAGCCTCAACCTCATGAGCGACTACAATAGCCCCGACACCTTCATTCTCAGCAGCCTCAACCTCAGGAACAACTACAATTGCCCCAACACCTTCATTCTCAGCAGCCTCAACCTCCCTTTCAACACCTTCATTGAACATATTCTCCCCTCCAATGGTCAGGGGCAAGAAATTCTCAACACCCATACATTTAGAAGGAATTCACGAAAATACTGAGAAATCCATGGAAAATAAATTTGAGAACACTGAAAATGAAGTTGGAGAAGTTAACACTGATGGATCGGTTCCTTTAGAAAAAGAAAAGGTCAATCCATTTGAGAAGAACACTGAAGATAAAGTTGGAGAAGTTAACACCTCTGGATCTACTGATTTAGAAAAGGAGAAGGTCAATATATTTGAGAAAAACATTAAAAATGAAGCTAGAGAAGTTAACACTGCTGGATCTGCTGGTTTAGAAAAGGAAAATGTCAATCCATTTGAGAAGAACACTGAAAATGAAGCTGGAGAAGGTAACATTGCTGGATCTGCTAGTTTAGAAAAGGAGGAGGACAATCCATCTGAGAAAGAATACTGAAATTGAAGCTGGAGAACATATTGATATGATGTTATAAATTGTTGATCACTTGATGAAGATTTTAACACATTGCCAATTGCTTGATTTACATACATTCACAGCTGATAATATTATAGGAATTGCACATCATAAATATGACAATTATTGTATGTGATATAAGAGAAACGAGAGTACATAAATAATATTTCAAATTTGGCATTGATTTTTTGAATTTCGACAAGCATATTAGAATGATAGATACAATGCAAGTGATTTAGCAATGATATAGTGTAATAAATACTCCAATTAAACTGAAATGCACATGGATTAGTATAAATAATTAATTATGTCAAAAATGGTGTTATAAACTGTTGATTACTTAATGTTAATTTTAACACATTGTCAATTGCTTGATTTACCTAACTTCAAAGTTGATAATATTCAAGGAATTGTAAATTATAAATTTGACAATTATTGCATGTGACATAAGAGAAACGAGAATACATAAATAATATTTCAAATTTGGCATTGATTTTTTGAGCTGCTACAGGCATATTAATATTAGAATGATCAACACAATGCAGGTAATTTAGCAATGATATGGTGTAATAAATACTCCAATTAAACTAAAATGCACATGGATCATCATAAATAATTAATTATGTCAAAATGGTGTTATAAACTATTTATTACTTAATTTTGATTTTAACACATTGCCAATTGCTTGATTTATAAATTTGACAATTATTTTATGTGATATAAGAGAAACGAGAATACATAAATAATATTTCAAATTTGGCCTGAATTTTTATGAATTGCAAAAAAACAATTTAGAATGATCGACACAATGCAGGTGATTTGGCAGTGATACAGTGTAATAAATACTTCAATGCACATGGATCATGATAAATAAATAATTATGTGAATACGGTGTTACAAATTGTTGAGTATTTAATGTTGATTTTAACATATTGTCAATTGCTTGATTTACCTACTTTCACAGTGATTTACCTACCTACTTTCACAACTAATGATGCATGGAGAGAGAATGTTGAAAGGTCTTACAAAGATAATACCGACGACATGAACAAACAGCAAGCTCATGCAAATCAGGAGGATGATATCTACAAGGGGCTTGGGAGGGGAGAAGATCTTCTTTGAAGGTGAGGATATTTTAAAGGGGCTTGAGGATATTGAGCCCCTATCCATAGGAGGGATGAATATCTTCTTTGAGGGTGATAGGGTGATGGGGTTGCTCAACAGGTTACTGAGGTTGATGTAGTTAGGGAGCAGGTTGTTGGGGCTAATCAAGTTGATGTAGTCGATGTTGTTGTTATAGTCAATCATGAGCAGCAGCTAGTTGTTGCAGTCAATGTTGCTCAGCAGCAAGTTGCTGCTCAAATTTATGTAGTCGATGTTGTTGTTGTAATCAATCATGAGCAGCACCTAGTTGTTGTAATCGATGCTGCTCAGCAGCAGAATGATGTAGTCGATGTTATTGTAAGCAAAATTATCTAATGGATTTAATTATCCAGCATTATTTAAATTACTGATTTATGATAATTAAATGTCGAAAGACTATAAATGATGATCTATCCTCATGTTTGGTTTTTGCATATCAATTTCACCGTGAAATATCAGTGAAATATATTTAATTTTGTACAATTAGCAAGATATATTAATCCACAAATTATACTGAATATGATACTTCATGACCAAATATCATATAATTAGCAAGATATATTAATCCACCAATTGTACTGAGATATGGTACTTCGGGACCAAGTATCTCTTCACTTTTCTTTCACGATCTAAAAGGATCTGTATTAGGATCAAACATCCGGAAGACCAATGGATGTGCATTTTTCATTTAAAGTTATTTTAATACCTTCTGGGTATACGTAGATTGATGGACAAATATTTCGTATTCTAGATGTCCAATTTATAAACTAAGACAAAACTTAATAATTGCAAAATCTTTGATCTCAAATTGTTTCTTTATGTAAATGTATCTTGGATCTCTTCGGGGGTTCCAATGAAAATTGAGATCATCAACATAACTGCAATGATCATAAATTTTGACTCATTTTTCTTTATAAAAATATATGGACTTATTTGGGTCAATGATATAGCCTTCTTTAAGTAGGCTGTCACATACGTCCAAATCGTTTGAGCCTATACAAAGACATTTGCGATTTGAAAGAATAAATTTCTTTTGGAGTTAATTTACATGCTTCAGGCATGCCAAATCCTTCAAGGGCTTTTTATATAAATATTGACATCCAATGACCCATATAGAGATTTAGTGTCCTTTGACTGCATTTCTAAATTCATTTTCTTGTCAGAGATATTAAGTGGCGGAACATTATTCCATACATAATAAGAGAATAAATTAATATTGGGTCTCTGCGAAAACCCTTGAGCTACTAAATTTCTCTTTGTACTTCACCACCTCATTATTCTTATTTCGTTTTTGTACAAATACACACTTCCGGGTGTACATAAAAACTTTTCTTTTGCTTAGCGAGTCTAGCTCGACACAATTACTTCTTTTTATTTTACCCAGTTAGAGCTCTTCAGGCACTCAGTTATTGACTTAGATACTGGATCCAAATTTTTATTTGTAATAGTAATTGTGGAGGTGAATATGTTACCGACAACATTGATACTTCTCTTGTATTTGTAAAATTCATATAAACCAGATCCTCATCATTTCCCGAATATTTTGATCTGGTTGTTCCGCAATCCTAGTATTTTGATTATTTTGTGCACGTGCATTGTTACTAGGATTTACGTCTTTAGGACGAATCTCTTCAAAAGATTTTGTGGATGACTGAATACTTTAGCTAGTTTTAGTTTAATTACCGGATTTATTTTTGTGTTAGGAGGTCTTTCACGCTTCTAGCGTGTAGGCATATTAACATATATATCCAATTTCGTTGGGACCTCTATACTTTGTAAATCATATATATCAAACGTTTGCTATTTAGTCATTCCTTTAGTAAATACATCTGGCAGAAACTTTCTAATTGCAAGTTAATTATCATTTGAACTTATAGTTCAGTTTCACTAGTGTGTGGGTCTAAGTAGTGAAGATCTTTTTCCTTTAGGGAAATTTCTCGGCATTCATTTAGTTTTGGATTCTTATCTCCCCCTAATGCCGGGAAATGATCTTCATTAAATGTGCAGTTAGCCAACCTGGGTTGTTAGGTTTGTTATGGTGGTGATACATGTACTGCACAACTTAAAATTCACAGTTGAGAAACGATTTGTTATTTCCCACGCACTAGTTGTAAAGGGAAGTATATTTATGACATTCATTGAGTCAATTGTTTAAATTGAATGTCCTTCAGGGATATCGATCTCAATCGAAATATATATTCTACTAGAATATGTGATTTAACTCTTCTGGAGTCATTGGGATTAGTAGACTTCCGGTCTACTAGGTGATATATATATCAATTGTATTTATTTTTCTACAATATAGATGAAAGGAGAGTGAATAAAATTTATCTAATACACACTTCTTTCGAGAATTGATATATATATATATATATATATATATATATTTTATTTATTTTTTTAATCAATAAACATTCAATATTTTTCTCATTTAGAGTCTTTCAATATGATACCCATCTATATGGATATACTTAAAACTCAATAGATTTCTTGAGAATTGGGAGACATTAGTGCTTTTATAACGAGTATTGACTCTTTTAGAGTCTTCAAGCAAATTTGCACTATTACTTATAATATTAACATTTGTCTTCCCCTCTTCAAAATGAGAAAATATTTTATATTATTAAGTATAATGCGTGCATAGCACTGTCAATTAGACAAACATCACAATATTTGATGTCCATTGCTTCTTCAGGAAGAATGAAACTTTATCATCACCATTATAAGCATTTTTTTTCATCCATATGTTCCAATATTTTCATCCTTTATTTTCAAAGATGTTTGACACTATTTTACGGGATGATTTGTTATATGATAGAAAATGGGGTCAATGACCTTCAATGCCACAACGGTAACATTTATCCATATATCTTTTATTTTCTCCATTGTCCCTCTTCTGGGAGATAATTTTTTTTTTATCACGATTTTGGTTTATATAATTATATGGAGTATATCTACGACCACATCCACCCACAACCACATCCATAATTTTGAGATGAATCACATTTGCTTCAGGGATGGACTAGAACAAGTGGACAAGGACTCATGTTTGTTCAATCAATATTTTGCTCAATCAAAATGAGACAAATAATTAGTTCATAATATTTTTTAAATTCTTTTTCTCGATATTGCTGCTGCAGGAGCATATTCGAGTAGAGAATGTCTTCTCAAACATATCATCATCATTTAGGTTTTAACCACAAAACTTTAATTGAGAAATAATTTTGAACATAGTCGAATTGTATTCATTATCAACTTTGTAGCCGTAGGTGGAGTCAATCATACCGGGCTTTTGGAAGGACGACCGTCTTCAGGTGGTCATAGAATTTTAAATCCATCCACAACACTTAGTGTATGTTTCATTTTCAAATATTTAATTTTAATCTTTCATCCATATGATGAGAAGATTTTAACACGGTCTTGATTCGATAATATATTATTATCAGCAATAGTATTTCCAAGACCCATAGCTTCATGATGAATCTCAATTTCGAAAGTCAAATCAAAAGTTATTATCAATAATGACAACCTTGATAAATTGTTCTTAGTAATATATATAAAACTTTTTTCAACAGTTGCAAGACCAAATAATCACCAAGACATCTGAATAAAAATTCAGTCTTGCACGTCCTTTGAGTAAATTCAAACAATCATCTCAATATATTTAGTGTTCAGATGCATATTTCAAATTTATAACAACACTTATGGGCTTTATATAAAATCAATATTTCCAATGAAATTAATGCAACATAAAATAATACTGATAATCATCCGCTAAATTAATCCAACTCATAGAATTATCATAACAAAAATAGAAAAATAATAGTCAAGTACCAATGTTTCCGTCACCAATTTAATAGAATTGACAACACATAAACACTATTTTGAAAAACCAATGATTATCATCAAGTCTTAGAATTTAGTCAAACTAGTATAACAATAAAGCATAAAGTATCATATCCATACATGAAAATTATTCAATTGTAAGGGGTTCAATACTTGAAGATTATGAGTACAAATACACATAAATAAATAAGTAATCACAATGATTGCATTATTGAGATCCATACAAAACCATAAATTGCTCAAACATTCAAAACATGTATAAAATACAAATTCTCAATCACTGACTAATAAATCAGTTATTTAGCACCAATGAACATATTTAAGAAGGATCTCCATTGAAGCCCATAATCCATGAATCATTGAAACCAATTAGCAAAGATATTCAACTTTTTTTTTTTTTCAATAAATCAATCGCACTGCATGTCAAAATATTGAAATTTAATTTACTTGAATCTTACAAAACCGTGTCAATGAATTTTCTTTATAGGAACATATTACACAAAACCATCTATTTCTTCTACTTAGTTAAAACTTTCACAATTTAAAAAAAGAAGCATTAGAATATCAAACCCCAAATAAAAATTCTCTAAACAATCAACACCATAAATTTATACTCACGAATTTCATAAGGAACAAAAATAATGTAATGTAGTGAGTATAACAACTTACCGATTAAGGCGAAAAAATTCGAAATGGAGACTTCGAAATTCAGAAACTAATGGGTAGAACAATCGTGCTGATAACATGTTGTAAAATAAATGAAGAACACAATTTGTTTACCCAGTTCGTCAAGAATGACTACATCTGGGGGCGATACCAATCAAGGATAGTAATACTAATTCTTGATTGTATGTGTTGTGTACAAATGAAGGTGACATACCACCTATTTATAGGGAACTCATTTCATGGATACATAAATGTGATTTAATAGGGTAATGAAGAGTCCTTGTAATATCATAACAATTAGGCCTTTCACAAATAATGATGAATAATTAACTTTACTTTTTTTTATCAGAAAAAAAGTAAGCATATTTATTTATCAAGGCATAACCGACTGCAACATTTAAAAGTTTATAAAGCATACTGGAATGCGTTAGTTAAAAGATCTCAAATGGTATTTTAACCAGGGGGAGAATTAATACACTAAGTAATATATACTCTTCTCCCTTCACTAGGTTGTCCCACTCGATTTTTCCTAGTACGATTTTTAACGAGGCATAATGATTGACATTCAAATAATTATTATGCTAAGGTGATAGTTTTTTTCTTCAATTTGGAATATTAAATTAGAGGCACACTTGCACGACAGCATCTCAGGTGAAACGGGCATTGACGCTTCAACACTTTGGGAGGGTTGAATTGGATTGAATTTATGCTAAGTTGTACCTCATCTCTTGCATTGAGACCGTCTCATATGAAGTAGAATTGTTTAAGCAGATTGTTTATAGATAGACATGTAGTAGAATTGAGGGGCGAGTGGCTAGAATTTCTCTTGTTATGAGAATTTCCTAGAATTTCTCTTATAGATAGACAATATATCAAGACGATCACAAAGTGGCTTGAATTTGCTTTTGCAAGACGAGTTCAGAGGTTGGGGTTGAGCCTTGTAGGATTAAACACGGCGTATGACTTACTTGCAGAGTTATTGGGGTGAAGCACTCGTAAAGAGCTCCATTGACACCTTTTTACTTTAAGTTTCTAAAAGCTTTGCGTTTGAGAGGCGTTAATGTGAGTGGTAAAGATATTGACTTCTTTCTCAGTAACTGCCCGTTGCTTGAACAATTAATTGTCCAAGACTCGCGTAAAATGTCAAAGGTTGACGTTTGTGGCTCATCGCTCGCGTTAAAACACCTGGAGATCTTCTGTGTTCAACGTTTGTCACCCATTAAGATTTCAACTCCAAATCTGACTTCACTTAAAGTAGAGACATTATTTGGACTCAACGTTCCAATGCTTGTTGAGTTTCATCTTATCAATGCTCTACTGATCTTTATAGGCACAAACGTTCCAATTCTTGTTGAGTTTCATCTTATCAATGGCTCTAACTGTGCCGGTGCAAATGGTGCACATCCTAAGTATCTTCATCGGAAATCACTATTGCACATCCTTTCTTTTCATCCCATGGTTGACCTTGATTCTTCTTCTCACTCACTCAAGAGACACCAAATTTCTTCCACCACACTAGTATTAAATTATTAATCAGTTCATATCCATAATTGAAATTTAATGTGCGAAGAAATACTTTCAATGTTGTACTTTTAGCAACCGTTATTTTTCCAATTTGGTATATCAGAATATATATATTTTTTAAACAATTTTATAATTAAAAAAATGAAAGCAAAATTTTAAAAAGTATGAAAGGTATAAAATTCTAAAATGTTCGGCGCATTGGCTTCAAGAAAAGTTGTAGGACATGATAGTCACATATGAAGTTATAATTGAGATTTAAACCAAAATCATCCAATAACTTTATATATTTATTAAATGATTATATAATTATCAATTTTTTCAAATTAGACTCATGCACGTATATTCAATTTGATTCAATTTAGTTCTAAACTGAGATCGCTCAAAATTGCCTAAAATGAAGTCGTTTTGGGCGTGTGTCAATTTTGACCAGAATGTGTAAGACACACGTCCAAAACGACATTGTTTTGGGCCGACCTCCGGCAATTTCGACATATTTATCTCAAAAGTGGGCAGTGAGCAGTTCTTTTTTTTTTTCACAAGAAAGTGAGTAACAAATTTTGGCTCTAAAATGATCAGGGTGTATACTTCAATAAAAGTTGCATAACGACGTATAATAGTTACTTGCAATACATGGTACATATATGTCACATTCTCATCCATGCCCTAAATAAACGTTACATATCAAGTTATAATTCCAAAATGACGAAAAATTGATCTAATTTGATACACGTACAGATTATTTATTATAAATATGAATACTTTTATTCAAAAACGCAATGTTATTTAAAATTAATTCCATCATGATAAAACTTAAGACCATGAAGAAAAAAAAAGGAAGTATAGTATATTTTGAGAGAGAATTAAAGAAGTAAATGAATGTGGTCGGTGACACAGCATAAACGTATCTTAAACATGAACAATGAATAAATATATGAAGAGAGACACCTTGATACTACCATGTATACTAGGTGCGTTTTTCAGAAAAATCCCAAATTCATTAATCTAAATAGCAAAAGTCAAGTAACAAGTTCATCCGGAAAGTTTAAGTAGTACTAGCAGAAAATAAAGCCCACAAACAATTGGGTCCAAAACTAAAATAAAATCAGTAAAGAAAATAAGCCCAATAACTTAGCAAAATAAATCAGCCATGTTTACGATTTCACTTCTCCATTAAGGCTAAAGCGGTCTCGTATCCATCAGTCGGTACATGTGGCTCAAGCTGTTGCTTCTCCTAACTCCTTTCAATTTGTTCCAGAACTTTTAGAAAGAGAACTAAAGAAGTAGTTGAATGTGGTCGGGCACAAGTGGCTCAAGTTGTTGCTTCGCGTAACTCCTGTCGGTTTGTTGAATAACTTTTTGCTCAGGTGTTAGCGGTCGATGAGGGGGTGATTCCATAACATCTGGAACCAAAATGATTTTCTCAAGCGCAAAACAATTCCCCGGAATGTATCTCACGAATTCATAAACTTTCTTGAATACATCATTTCCACGGGAGTACCCAGAATACACTGAAAGCTTCAACATTTTGAGGTGTTGGTGTTCAAAATGCTTAATTACATTCTCATCCTCTACTTGTCTATTAAAAAAAGACGTCATTCCTCTTATCTGCATAGAGAATCGCTTAAGAAATTTTGTTACATGTTCACGGAATATCCAACAAAAATAATTGCGCCATTAAACAGTGAGGATTGCCTACGACCTGACTAGAAAATTTTATAATCATAAAGGCATTTTTATTCCTCAAATTACCTACAACCAATTTGCTTACAAAGATGTAATTCATAAGTAAATTTGTTTATAGGCTATTTCTAAACTATGAGCTATAATTGCTTATGTAAAATGAAAATTGTAAAATGAAAATTGCCTAGGGAATTACTTGTGCAGGTAATTACGGATATTACCTATGTGTAGGTTCTAAAAATTTGTAGACAAATTGTATGCAATCTCACTATTTAAGGACCGAATTATTTTTATTGGAAAACTTTGTAGCCCATTCATTATTTTCTTATAATGTTTAGAAAAACAATGCTTGCCAAAATTTTCACTAATGTGTGGGACATCACATAGGCAAGACAAGCAATACTAATTAGTTCAACATTAATAAAAAGGCATGAGAAAGTGCTAACCTTTACTTCAAATTCTTGTAGGTGAGGAGATGCCTTGAGAAATGAATTGAAAACCAGAAGTTTTTCATCACTCAAAAACATATACTTGATTGTCAGCTTCTTCAATTTGGGCATTTGAGGGAACACGCAGAACTCAAGTTTCTGCAGAAAATATCATAACAAAAGAATAATTAATCCAACATCCTAGAAGTAAAACTTAAAACAATTAAACACCAGCCACAACTCTGATATAATATATCTAACCTTATAGTTAGAGCTGGCCAGATCCACGGTTAGATTTTCCAATTGGAAAATGCAGCAATCCAGTGCATGAACAAATTTGTGCTCATAAAGATCATCGTAGCCACGCTTAAGATCAAACTCAACAAGCATCGGAACATTCTCAAGCAATAGTCCCGATAACGTCTCTAGTTTAAGTGAAATCAGATTTGGAGCTGAAATCTTGATGGGCGTCCCAGAAGGGTGGCAGTTGAAGATCTCCAGGTGCTTTAACGCGAGAGATGAACCACCAACCTCAACTTTTGACAGTTTGCGCGAGCGTTGAACAATTAGTTGTTCAAGAAACGGGCAGTTACACAGAAAGAACTCAATATCTTTACCACTCACATTAACCGCTCTCAAACACAAAGCTTTGAGAGACTTAAAAAGTGAACGCGCTTCACGAGTGGTTCGCCCCAAAAATTCAGCAGGGAAGTCATACTGGTCGTATGGCGTATACCTATACGGACCAGTATATCGTATAAGGTTCAGCTCCAGCCTCTGAACCTGTCTTTCGACAGCAAATTCAAGCCACTTTGTGACTGCCCCAAAGGACGATTCGTCTAAATGAAAACGGACTTTGAACTCATCCAATGCAAGAGATCTGTGTGATTGGACGACAGAGTTCAACCAATTTATATACTTAGTCCTCTCCACTTTCAAACTTTGCTCGTCTTTTGCTGCAAGTAAAGCATCATCACCATCGAAGTTGAGACGCAAGGAATATCGCCACAAGTTGGTCCAACGAGACGAAAGAACACTGGTACGTGCAGCTTCCCTCAGAGGCAGGGAAGACAGGATAACAACCAGAATACCATCAGGCAGTTCACTTAACCGATCATGCATCATTCTACCTAGCAAAAAAATAATTAGAAAATAAGATATTAACAAGTGTCTGTTTTAATCAGGCAGTTCTAAAATTGAAACAAAATCATATGTTGAATTATGTTATGGCATACAAAGTATCGCGGTTTAGTTATTTTTAGAAGAATAACACATTAAATCAAACATTTCTTTGAAATAGTCTATACTAAATATTTTATGATGAACACAGTAATAATATTTAGTATATGGACTATGTTATAGCATACAAAGTATCACGGTTTATTCATTTTTAGAAGAATAACACATTAAATCAAACATTTCTTTGAAATAGTCTATACTAAATATTTTATGATGAACACAGTAATAATATTTAGTATATGGACTATGTTATAGCATACAAAATATCAAGGTTTAGTTATTTTTAGAAGAATAACACATTAAATCAAACATTACATTGAAATAGTCTATACTAAATATTTTATGATGAGCACAGTAATAATATTTAGTATATGGACTATGTTATAGCATACAAAGTATCACGGTTTAGTTATTTTTTGAAGAATAACACATTAAATCAAACATATCTTTGAAACTTAATTCAGCATACTTTTCAGTGTGTGTTAAATACAGAAACATTAAACCAATTTTTCATTTCACCCACAATTTTCGGTGTTATTTTAAGAATACTTCATTTTCCAGCATAAACCAAATTATTTTAAGAATCCTTCGTTTTGTATTCAATCCTAATCGTTTTATTTTAAAAATGTACATTCGATCCCTAATTTAACCAGTCTGCCGCGGTCACTTTTATATCTCTTTTTCCGAGATAAAAAAAAATATGAAACGCCGGTCAAAAAATATATCGAAAATCATCATATATTATTTTTGGCAAAAAATCAGTTGAAATTAACAAAATTAAAAAAAGAAAAAGAAGAGGAGAGCGTAACTTTACCAGAGATCTGAGGGAGAAAGAGGGAACATGCAGGTGGTGGGTGGGAGGCGGCGAGCGACGGCAGCCGATTGAAGAAACTGCAAAAATTAAGGAAGAGAGACAGACTTAAGGGTTTTTTAACCGGGCCTTTTTTTTTTTTTTTTTCAGCCCAGCCAGCCCAGCCCGTTTATCTTTCTTTTGAAAAAAGTATATTGAAAAATTCCGCGTAAATGGAGTAAAAGAAATTAGAATGTTTTAATATTTGTTCAAATTGAGGAATGCACCAAAAAGCAAATCGAAATTTAAAGGGCATAATGCATCAAGAAGTCCTTAAACTATCAATTTTTATTTTAAAAGACTTTTGAATTATTTTTTGTTTTAAGAAGCCCTTCAATTATATAATTTAGTTTCATTAATCCCCTAAACTTAAAAAAAAAAAACTCTTACACTATATAATTTTTGTTTCATACGATCCTTTTGTGACAGTTCGTCAAAAATATTTTTTTTTTGTCATTGGAGTTTGATATGAACATAATAAAATTGAAATTGAGTTGAAGTGTCATATTTTGATGTAAAATATTAAACTGACTTAGCAAAGTCCATAAATTTTTGTTATCGAGGCCTTATGAAATAAAAAATTATAGTTCAAGGGCTTTATAAAATAAAAAATAATTTAGGAGTCTTTTGATGCATTATGTCAAATTTAAAGTATAAAATAGATGTCATATGTTGATGAAAAAGTTTCAATTTTGTCTTTTGAAATAAAAAAATTATTTTTCGAGCTTTATAAAAAAAAAATCTTGAGTCTTTTGGTGTCAAATTTAAAGTATAAAATAGATGTCATATGTTGATGAAAAAGAATCTTTTTATAATGTTATTTTTTTCGAAAAAAAAAAATGTACATCAAAATGATCGATTAATCGTTTTAAACTAGAAAATACAACTTATTTACATTGAATCATTGCACGATTCAATATAAATAAGTTGCACTTTTCAGTATAACAAGTCGCACGATTTTAAAATGCACTATGAGTGCATGATGCACTTGAATGCATACAAGACCTAGCCAAAAAACTCTATGAGACGATCTCATGGATGAGACGGGATGCAACCTATCATAATTAACACCACCCCTCTTAAAGGACGGTCTCATGGATAAGACGGGGTACAACCTAACATAATCAACATCCACCCCTCTTAAAGTGGTATGCTCCGTTTCACCGTCTCATGCAAGTGTGTTTCTTTTTCAATTGATATATCAGAATATTTTTTTAAACAAAAAACTTTTATAATTAAAATAACTGAAAAAAAATTGAAATAATTATGAAAGGTATAAAATTCAAGGCTAGGTCTTGTGTGTACCCGGGTACACCGTGCACTCATACTGCATTTTAGAAGCGTGCAACTTGTTATTTAAAAAGTGCGACTTATTTACACAGAAAAATGCAACTGTTAATATGAAAACATAGTTGCACGCTTCTATTTGGAATAATTACATGTTTATATTTTGTATAATTCTAATCTTCAAAATCTTTCTATAAACGCATTACAACTTGTTTTCGAATCTGCAATAAGCACTCCACTCAAAATTCACGCTTAAAGTTCTAAAATGACCGGCCGCCGTATTGGCTTCAAGAAAAGCTGTATGACGTAATAGTTATACACGGTACATGTCACATATCAAGTAATAATTCGAAATCGACGAAAAATTGATCTTTGGTACATAGATAATTTATTATAAGACAAATTCTTCTATGCACCACATGCATCAATAAAATTAGTGCAATTTAATTTTAAAAGCTCTTTTTCTAATTATTTTTTAGTTTTAACTTTTTTTTCTTTTTTCAATTTCGATTTTCTTTTAATTTTAATTTTAGTTTTAGATATATATATATATTTTTTATAAATTTTTAATACCAGACCCGACTCCAAACCCGGCCCGAGTGGTTCATGGTTCACTCGGCCCAAATGGTTCATTGTTCACCCGCCCCAAATGGTTCATATATGATTTAGGGTTCATTGTTTAAGGGTTAGGGATTAAAGTGCACCAATTTTGATTGTTGCATGGGGTGCACAGGAGAGTAACTCTTATTATAAACATTTATTCAAAAAAACGCCATGTTATTTAAATAAAATCATTAGTTACAAACAGTGGCGGAGCCAAAATTTTTGTTGAGGGGGGCCCAATTAAGACTAAGTCTTGTATGCACCAGGTGCACCATACACTTCATAATGTATTAATTTTTAGAACCATGCAACTTGTTGCACTGAAATATGCAACTTGTTTATACTGAATCATGCAACTATTAATATGAAAAATAAATTGCACGTTTCAGTATAGACTAATTGCATATTTTAGTGCAACAAGTTCTATGGTTCTAAAATATACTATGGAGTGCACGATGCACACGGTGCACATGAGAACCATTCTCCAATTAATAGTAATAAAAAAGTAAGAAAATATAAGTTTAAAATAAAAACATAAAGCAATATATATATATATTTATATAATCAAAATGTTAAAAGTAATTATATACACATTTAAAAACAAACTTTTAATACATCTAATAACATACCTCTTGATAGCTTTGTTACTATTTTTTATTTAAAATATTTATGTATATAACTAAACAATCATTCAAAAATTTATCTCCAATCGGTTAAGTAGTGAACTATTGATGAATTTGATTGTTGAAATGTTTTTTCCACTGTAATTGTGGCAATGAGTAGGATCAACGATTACTTAACAAGCGAATAATCTATCTGAAATACAATATGATCTTTTGTAGCAATCATTTTTTGAGCAAGACATGCTACTGCTATTTTAGCAATTGTAGAGAAATTTTCATCCAAACGCATATCAATAATAAAATTTTCTAGTTGATTATCAAGTTCAAGTGGAACAACTCAGATTTGTTCAACATTATATATGTGATTAAATATTTTTTATTCTATATATAATGTGAAATTATTAAAAAATCCCTAAAATTTTTCAAAATCTCAGGGGGGGCCAGTGCCCCCCCTGTACCCTTCCTCGCTCCGTCCCTGGTTACAAATAATTCATGATAACAGATAAGACGATGAAGAAAAAAGAAAGTATATTAAATCGTAATAGATAATTAAAGAAAGAAACACACTCGCATTAAGTTGAACATTAATGCTTTAACACTTTGAGAGAGATGAGTGTAATTTATACTAAATTGTACATCACTTTATGGATGAAACTGACTCATATGAGTTTTTGTCATTAAAGAAAAATAAATTGAATGTGTTGGGGCACATGTGGCTCAAGCTGTTGCTTCTCGTAATGACTCCTTGCTTTTCTGTTCCCTAATTAAAGCCTCAGGCATTCGCGGCATATGCGGATTTGGTTCTATATAATACGGAACCACCATGATTTTCTCAAAGAGCCGTACAATTCTCCGAAATGCATTTCACAAATTCACAAACTTCCTTAATGAATTCAATTTCTTGGGAGTACCCAAAATACCCTGAAAGCTTCAACACTTTGAGGTGTTGGTGTGAGAAATGCGTTACACTATTCTCATCCTCTATTCGATTACTGTACGTGTATATTGTTCCCACTATCAGGACAGGAAAAAAAAAAGTAAAGAATGTAAAATTTGTTCGCAGTGTGAAATTTATAAATTAATACTATTAAACTTATGAACTAATACTATTATTCTTATAAATTAATATACATCCAATTTAATACTATGAACAAGTTTCAAATATGAGTTTGTGAAAAATATTATTGTTCACATAGCCACGACAAACAATACTAGTAATATAGGGAATAAATCAAAATAGTTTCATGATTATCAATTTTTTCAATTTAATCTCATATGTATCAATTTGATCCAGTTTAGTTTTAAACCTTTCGGAGGTCGCTCAAAATTGTCCAAAACAACGTCCATTTGGGAACGCGTCTTACACGCACCCCCAATTTTGACCGGAATATGTAATGCACGTGTTCAAAACAATATCGTTTTGGACAATTTTGAATACATGTGGGATTAAATTAGAAAAATTGATAATTATGAGACATTTCAATAAAAGAGCAAAGTTATTGGACGATTTGGGTTTAAATCCCAATAATATAAGTCCAACCTTATAAAAGCATGAAAAATTGCTCACCTCAACTTCAAATTCTTGTAGGTGTGGAAATGCCTTGAGAAAAGAACTGAGGGCCAGCTTGGTATGACTAGGGAATGGTAATGGTAATGGGTATCATTGAGAGGTAAATCACTAAGGGTTATTGATTGCATTGTTATTGTTTGGTTATAACATCAACAATGGGTATCATGTGAGATGAGTTGAGTAGGTGAGGATAATCAATTGCTTACTTCTATTCCCATTACCAATGTATCAAACCTATCAAGCAACATCAATAGAATTAATTCTCATGACTCAGTAATGCATATTTAATTATTTTCAACTTCTTCAATTTGGGCATTTGAGGGAACACACAGTACTCAAGTTTCTGCACAAAGATCATAAGAAAAGATCAGCAATTTATCCATCATCATCAAGCTTAAAACAAACACCAACCACATACAACTAACCTTAAAGTAAACCAGATCCACGGTTAGAATATCCAATTGGTAGATGCAGCAATGCAGTACATGAATTAATTTGTGGTCATAAAGATCACTATAGCCGCGCGTAAGATTAAACTCAACAAGCATCGGAACATTCTCAAGCAAGAGTCCCAATAATTTTTCCACTTTAAGTGAAGTCAGATTTGGAGCTGAAATCTTAATGGGCAACCCAGAAGGGTGGCAGTCGAAGATCTCCAGGTGTTTTAGCTCGAGCGATGTGCCACAAACTTCAACCTTTGACATTATAAGCGAGCCTTGCACAATTAATCGTTCAAGAAACGGACAGTTACCTATAAAGAATCCAATATGTTCACCACTCACATTAACAGCTCTCAAACACAAATCTTTGAGAGACTTAAAGCGATCCAAAGGTGCTTTACGACCGCTTTTTCTCCCCAACAACTCATCGGGGAAGTCATACCGCGGGTGATTTGAATTTGATCTATGAAAATCACAATTATGTAGAAGGCTCAACTCCAACTCCTGAACACGTCTTGCAAAGGCAAATTCAAGCCACGTCGTGATTGCCTCCTCGAATGATTTGTCTAAATGAAAATAGACTCTGAACTCTTCCAATTTGGGAGCTTCGTGTGATTGGACGACCGAGTTCGCCCAGTTTATATACTTGTGGCCCTCCACATTGTATGACAGGCGGTCATGCAACGCTTCATCGGCAACAAAGTTGAGACGCAATGAATGTCTCCACAAGTTGGTCCAACGAGACGAAAGAACACTAGTACGTGCAGCTTCCCTCAGTGGTAGTAAAGATATGATCATAATCAGAACACCATCAGGTAGCCCACTTATAAACCAATCATCAATGTGGTATGTCTTACCACGCTACAAACAAATAATTATAATAGTAAATAACATTAACAAATGCACTTAATAATAATAATGAGTTTAAATCATAAATGGTCCCGTAACTTTGGCCCCAATTAGATTCAGTTCTATAACCTTTTTTTTGTCGTCGATTTAGTCCTAATATCTTTGACAGTGTCCAATTTAAGTCTCAAGTCAGCAACTACGTCGTTTACACGTGGATTCTAGTCACACCCGTGGCTGGAGAGTCTCAAATTCAGTCGGTGAAACGACGTAATTTTGAATTTTCCAATGGGACATTTTCAGAGATATTGGGATTTCGACGACAAAAAAAGTTATAGGATTGAATCTATTTGAGAGGCAAAAAATTATGGGACCATTTGTGATTTAAACACTAACAATAATTATTCGTATTTTTTAAGAAGAAAAATGAAAAAGGGCGAATTCTGAATTCTCCCCCTAAACTCTAGGTGAGACGCAGCAGCACTACTTTGATTTCCAAATTTGTAAAAAAAACTTTCTTCTGGCTTTTATGTCTAAATAAACTGCATATCATTCACAACCAGAACGATTTTTTATCTTTTACTTTATAAAGAAAAAACAGATATTTTTAGCGGAGACGTCACCTTTTCGGGATGAAACTTGGGGCCGAGTTTGTCACGCTTCACACCCATCAAAACAGCTTGAATCTGTGAACCAAAAAAAAATGGAAAGATAGTACCAAATATTTTTTTTCAGCAAGATTCAAAGGCGGGTTGAAATCTGAAACAAATCTGCATCAACTAATTACCGAAATTATAGTAGCATATATGGATACTTTTCCCGCCTAGTGCCACAGGATTTGCGTATCACTGAAAACAAAGCAAACGTAAAACGGAATAAGAGCAGAACAATTTTTCTAACGTGTATGCACTATGCAGAGAGCTTTTTTCGAGTTCAGTATGCATAAAGAAAGCGTATGCAAAAGTATTTCAAAAACAGTATGTCCTATGTATAGAGGAATTCACACTTAAGTTAGTGGAGGAAAACATGGAGGAGCCATGACTTTAGTGGGGCGGTTTTGACCGCTAGGTCAGCTTGAAGCCAACTAAACGTCCAGGTTCGATGAACCTCGCGGATGAGTTCGAATTTTGAATCTCAGATAAGCATGGACTGAGTCCATCGGCACGCAATGATAAGTCTTCTGGGTCGGCCCAAATCCGAATGGGCCACCCAAACCTATCCAGTCCAAAAAGAAATTGAATCAATTAGAATTTTTGAGTCTTCAAAAAAAATAGATAGGCCCCAAAGCCCAACCAAGAACTAAGAACCCGGCTCGCACACACGCTTGTGTGGTCCATGATAAGGGTCCTCATGCACCTATTTTGAAAATTCATCTTTGTCCATTCATTTTTTTTTTTTTTTTTAAATTTTTTTAAACCCCTCTTATGTCCTCCTTGTGGCTCGAACTGATCACTGATTTAAATAGTGCTGCACAGAAAAATATGTTGCTGCTAACTTAGAAGTTCGAAAAATATGAAAAAACATTGCTTGGCAAATGTGTTGAGAATAATTTTTTTTTGGGACAGTAACTTAGGGGATTGTGTTTTAAGGACAATAATTTTACGAGTTTGGAAATGTAGAACAATATATTTAAAAAAAATTAAATATTGGACGATATTTTTAAAATTTATAAATATAAGACAATATGTTTTAAAAATCAGTAAATGTAGGACATTCGAGCCCAAATAAGCCCAATCTCACGTGACATTTCAGTCCAATTTGGGCTTTTTCGGGCTCAATTGTCCCACACTTATAAATTTTAAAATATATTTTTCTATATATGCATATTTTAAAATATATTGTGCTACATTTTTAAATACATAAAATTATTGTCTTTAAAACACAACCCCCAAAATTATTGTCCAAAAAAAATTACTTTTCCCCAAAGGTGTTAGACATCACATAGCCAAGACAAACAATACTAGTACTAAATAGTAGTAAGTATGGAGCTCCAACATAAAGATAAAGGCATGAGAAATTGCCAACCATTACTTCAAGTTCTTGCAGATAAGGAATAGCCCGAATAAAAAAGGTTAATCCCACAAGACTATCTTTCTCATATCTATGAATTTCTGCTTTAAACTTCTTCTATTTAGGCATTTGAGGGAACAACTCGCCAACCCCAAGTTTCTGCGAAAAAACAATAAAAACCAATGAGCAATTAATCCAACATACAAGTCAATCTAAAATCAAACATTACCTCAAAGCCCTTCAAATTAGTGAGATCCACGGTAAGAATTTCCAACTGCAAAAAGATGCAATGCAATACATGGAAAATTTTGTGCCTATGAAAATCAATAGAGCCCCAGGTAAGATGTAACTCAACAAGCATTGGATTATTCTCAAGCAAGAGTCCCCATAATGACTCTAGTTTAAGTGAAGTCAGATTTGGAGCTGAAATCTTAATGGTTGAAGAAGGGTAGCAGTTGAAGATCTCAAGGTGTTTTATTGCGAGCGATGAGCCACAAATTTCAACATCTGACATTTTATACGAGCCTTGCCCAATTAATTGTTCAAGCAACGGGCAGTTACGTAGAAAGAAGTCAATATCTTCGCCACTCACATTAACACCTCTCAAACGCAAAGCTTTTAAAAACTTAAAGTCAAAAGGTGTCAATGAAGGTGCTTTACGATTGCTCGCCCCAAAAACTCTGCACGAAATTCATACGGCGTGTTTAATCCTAGAAGGCTCAACTCCAACCTCTGAACTCTTCTAGCAAAAGCAAATACAAGCCACTTTGTGATCGTCTTGCTGCATGGTTTTTGATAATCAAAATAGATTCTGAATTCTTCCAATGTTGGAGCTTTATGTGATCTCAGGACCGAGTTCACCCAATTTCTATACTCGCGCCTCTCCACATTACGTACTTTGTAGTATTTGTTATGCTTGTCCAAGTCATGATCGGCATCAAAGTTGAGACACGAGGAATGTGAGGAGACGAAAGAACACTAGTACGTGCCGCTTCCCACAAAGGTAGGCAAGACAGGATAACAACCAGAACATCATCGGGTAGTCCACTTAACCAATCATCATTGTCGTATGCCGTACCATGCTGCCAACAAATAATAATTAGAAAAAGAAAAATATTAACAAATGCACATAACAAGAGAAATTCAAGTTACTCGCCCTTCAATTCTAGTACATCTGTACATGTCTATCTACAAACAATCTCATCTACAAGAGAAATGAAGAAAAATATACGATTTTAAAGCATAAATATAATATTTTCTAGAATGACATAAGGGAGTCAAAATTTTAATATCCCACATCCGGCAATGAGGCAACATGTACATATAGCGTGACCCATAACAATAATGAATTTGTATATATTACTTTATCATTCATCGAGAATAACGGCACAATTTTTTTCTGGGCAAACTCACCTCTTGGGGCTGAAACATGGAACCCGACATTGATACGCTTCACACCCATCAACGCTGAACTCAAATTCTACTCACGGACCAAAAAAAAAAAAGGAAACAAACTAAATTTCCGACCTATTTTTCCGTGTCACAGATTAAGAAAAAATTCAAAGGGCTGATTAAAAAATCTGAATAGGGCGGCGGCAAGAAGTGCTGGTTTTATTGATTACCGAAATTATAGAAGCGTGCTATTAATTTAAAAAACTGGGTTTCAAAATTCAAAGGTTTAGTGATTTGCTATTGGGCCTGCTTTGTAATGTGGAGAATACTGCATTTTAAAAATTCAATTTAATGTATTTGGACACTCTATTTGATAAGAAATTGATTGACTTAACATGTATTGGAAGATCTCAATTTTCAAATATCATCACGCAAAATGGAAATAGACAAAGAAAAACAATTATATTAAATCGAACGATATCTTGACAAGTTTGGAAAAAATAGAAGATCAAATTATAAATTAGACCGGTTTGCAAAATTAGGCAATCAAATCTATATCAACTCATTAGAATGTGGCACATGTATAGCAACATGAATGAAGAAGAAAAGTGTTTATTTATAAATTAACCCTATTATAAATTTATAATTAGTTTTGTTAAGCTAAAATAAAATAAAAATATCTTAATAGGGCTTTGAGAGCAAACAATTTAGAAGGCCTTGATGCATTATAATTATAATAAAAATTCTAAATAAACTTAAGACTAAGAGTGGGTCTAGTGTGAAAATTTTCATGTATGAAAATAAGACAATTTAGGCAAAAATTTAAACGAGTAAGTAACAATTTAAAAATCGCAGGTCAGTTTGACTCGAATATGAAATTCGCGGGTCGGACCATACAGGCTATTTGGTTTTTTCTTTTTCTTTTTAAAAGATGTGGTCGATTGGTTAAATATGTAAAATATAGAAAAGTTGTCACAAGACATCTAATGTCCAGTTGGTAAGCGTACACTGTTTAAACCCCCCTTGGTTCAAATCCTAACAAAGGCATAGCTAATTTATTTTTAAATTTTTTTATCATTTATTTATTTTTTAAGTTTTTCTATTTTTCCAAGATTGAGTTTTGAGAGATTATTCTTTTTTTCAAAAAGAAAAAAAAAATCATTCTTTTTATATTTGTTGCTTTGCAAAATAAAGGTAATTTTTTTTCAGTTAAATAAAGTAGTTTTCGAAACATCTAAAATAATATATTTTATAAATAAATATAGCAATATGATAATTTTTTATGAAATAGTATTACGTCATTACAATTAACAATATTGAATCATTAAACTTGTTAATATTACACTATGCTATAAAAATAGTCATGGAAATATTTAAAATAGTACTACTGAATTGCATTACATTACATTTCACTGTTTTTTTTCCGCTTTAATTACTATCAAATTAATCACCGGAACATTCTTGTCTTCCTCTTCTCTAACCATATTATCCACCACATCATCATCATTCTAATTTGGCAGTCTTTTTACTCATCTATTGTCATTATTTTTGCTACCCATTGATGTTAGATTCTCTCCTTAGTATCACACATAAAGAAACACAATATTACGTTATAAATAATATAATATGACTTAAAATTCAATGTATAGAACTACACTATCACATGTTAATGTATCCGGGAAGGGATTCGGTGTTGTACAGGAGGGTGATGTGCACCCTCCCCACCATTAAATCACACACACCCGCACAGGTAGGTGTGTGTGTGTGTGTGTGTGCGTGTATGATCCAATGGTGTGTGTGTGCACAGGAGGGTGCTGTGCAGTACCAGATCTGAATCCTAATGTATCCAATGTCACATTATAAGCCAAACAACATTATACCATAAGACAAATAGTATTACATCTTAAATACATAGTAAGGCAAACAATTACATTCTCTAATAGTTTGGTTCCAATTAAAATTCATCATTTAACAACCATAAGTGCTTGCTACTTTGATTTCAAATAAGAAACTGAAACAGTATTACAAGCAAAACAAAACAGTATTACATAAAAAATTTAACATTATTGCATTAAAAAAACATAAGACAAAAGAAACTTAAAGAATATTAATGCAAAACTGAAGCAATACTACATGCAAAATATAACAGTATGACATTCAAAATGTAAATAAAAGTAGTAAAACATATCTCGTTCCACCAAAATTTACATGAATATGCTGAACATATCAATATCAGATCATGAAGCACTAAATTAACAATATAGCAAAGATCTTCATATCTTTGGCTATGTCTCATATGCAACTGGTGCACGGATCTAGGATCCGTGCACTCACCTCAACCCTATCCAGTTAATGAATATAATGCCCTTTTCAGAATGCCTTTTACCCGTGCGTATGTCTTGCCCTTCCTTCTTCTTCTCTCTCGCACCTCCCTGTGTTATTACCTCTAAACCTTCAAAAATTGTGTAAATCATTGATCGAATAAATCCGAGAAATTGAGACGAGGCTTACTTTCTAAGCTAAATTGGTGATAATGGAGACCGGTTAGCCTTTTCTATTGGAAAAATTGAGTAAAAAATTTATCAAAAAATCCGATAAATTGAGACGAGACTGGCTTTCTAAGCTTAATTGGAAATGATGAAGATTGATTAGCTTTTTCTGTTGGTGAATTGGGGGCTGCGAGGATGCCTTTGAGCACATGAATCGTGATTTTGGCCTCGAATTTCTTCGATTGAAGCGCTGGCCAAGGCCTCCACTTCATCATCGATCTTCACCACCATTGCTTCTCTCTCCTTTCTGTTTTGTTGACTTTCAATCTAATTTATTGAAAAGAAAATTCACAGAGAGAGAGACCGCAACACAGGCCTTTCACCGTGCCGTCGACCGCCGCAGACCTCCCACCGTGCCGTCGACCGCAGCACAGTTTTTTAGGCAGTCACATGTTGCTATTATAGGTTGTTGCACGTTTTTCTTATAGGAAGTTGCACGCTTCTATTATAGGTAGTTGCACGCTTCTGTTATAAGTAGTTGCACGATTATATAATAGGTAGTTGCACACTTCTGTTATAGGTAGTTGCACGATTCTATTATAGGTAGTTGCATGTTTCTATTATAAATAGTCACACGTTTTGGTTATAGGTAGTTGCACGATTCTGTTTTAAGTAGTTGTAAGTTTATATGTTTTCTAGTTGTACGGTTCAATATTAGCTAGTTGCATCTTTCTGTATGATATAATTTTATCTTTACGTATTAGCTAGTTGCATGTTTTTATATTTTCTAGTTGCACGTTTCAGTATTGGATAGTTGCATGTTTCTTTGTTTTCTAGTTGCATGATTCAGTATTGACTAGTTGCATGTTTCTATGTTTTCTAGTTGCACGATTTAGTATTAGATAGTTGCATATTTCTTTGTTTTCCAATTGCACAATTCAATATTTAGCTTATTGCATGTTTATGTGATATATAATTTTTATGTTTCTGTATTAGTTAGTTGCATGTTTCTGTGTTATCTAGTTGAACGCTTCAATATTAGCTAGTTGCATGCTTATGTGTTTTCTAGTTGCACGATTTAGTATTAACTAATTGCATATTTTTGTGTTATATAGTCGTACGTTTTTTTATTAGCTAGTTGTATTTTTTGTGTTATCTAATTGTATGTTTATATATAAGTATATCCTCCTTTTTGTTCAATTTTTTAATGAATTAATTTTTAGCTTCTTCCAAAATTTGAGCAATTATAAAAAACGAAAACCAAAATAAAATAAAATTGGGCAATAAAGAAAAAAGAAAGAACTAAAGATTAAAACAAAATTTATTTGGGCAACTGGGAGTTGAACCGTGTACTTGTAGCTTGGACAAAGAAAGCTAACCACTGGGCTGCAGCCTACTATTACAAAATTTGCCATATAATAATAACTTCAAGTAGAAGCTCGCGCGACCCATTTTTTAAATGGCTCAATCATATACTCGAGTGTACGGTGCACCCTGGTACACAGGAGACTCTTGTTCAATTTCCCAATTAGTGATCTTAATCTCCAACTATATAACAACTCCTAGGAACACAAATTACCTGTAAGGCTGTTACACAAGCAATGGGCTAACTGTTCTGTATATTTCATATGAACATCTAAGTTATCCAAATCCTTATTTCTTGGGTTTCAATTAAACAAAATGTTAATTATATCTAGGGAGAGTGAGACTTTGGATAGGCTCAACTCTTTCAAAACCGTCCACCATGTATAGGATTTTCGCAGTGAATAGATATATCAGACTCCCAATTACTCGTCCACGATTTAAACAATAGTAAAGAAACGTCTATGCCAGAAAAACTGAATTAAGGGAGCTAAAGAAAGTGGTAATTTAATATACGTACAGAAGATTTATTATAAATATGAATACTTTCATTCAAAAACACAATGTTATTTAAAATTCATTCCATCATAATAAAACTTAAGACCATGAGGAAAAAAAGGAAGTATAGTATATTTTGAGAGAGAATTTAAGAAGTAATCGAATGTGGTCGGTGACACAGCATAAACGTATCTTCAACATTAACAATGGATAAATCTATGAAGAGAGAGACACCTTGATACTACCACTTATACTAGGTGCATTCTTCAGAAAAATCCCAAATTCATTAATCTAACTAGCAAAAGTCAAGTAACAAGTTCATCTGGAAAGTTTAAGTAGTACTAGCAGAAAATAAAGCCCACAAACAATTGGGTCCAAAACTAGAATAAAAACAGTAAAGAAAATAAGCCCAATAACTTAGCAAAATAAATCAGCCATGTTTACGATCCCACTTCTCCATGAAGGCTAAAGCGGTCTCGTATCCATCAGTCGGTACATGTGGCTCAAGCTGTTGCTTCTCGTAACTCCTTTCAATCTGTTCCAGAACTTTTAGAAAGAGAACTAAAGAAGTAGTTGAATGTGGTCGGGCACAAGTGGCTTAAGCTGTTGCTTCGCGTAACTCCTGTCGGTCTGTTGTTTAACTTTTTGCTCAGGTGTTAGCGGTCGATGAGGGGGTGATTCCATAACATCTGGAACCAAAATGATTTTCTCAAGCGCAACACAATTCCCCGGAATGTATCTCACGAATTCATAAACTTTCTTGAAGACATTTCCAATGGAGTACCCAGAATACACTGAAAGCTTCAACACTTTGAGGTGTTGGTGTTCAAAATGCTTAATCACATTCTCATCCTCTACTTGTCTGTTAAAAAAAGACGTCATTCCATTTATCTGCATAGAAAAAGAACATCTTGCTGATAATTTAGGAGGTTTTCAGTACAAGAAAATAGAGAATCGCCTAAGAAATTTTGTTACATGTTCATGGAATTTCCAACGAAAATAATTGCGCCATTAAACAGTGAGGATTGCCTACGACCTGACTAGAAAATTTTATAATCATAAAGGCATTTTCATTCCTCAAATTACCTACAAAAATTTTGCTTACAAAGATGTAATTCATAAGTAAATTTGTTTATAGGCTATTTCTAAACTACGAGCAATAATTGCTTACGTAAAATGTAAATTGCCTAGGGAATTACTTGTGCAGGTAATTACGGATATTACCTATGTGTAGGTTCTAAAAATTTGTAGACAAGTCGTATGCAATCTCACTATTTAAGGACCGAATTATTTTTATTGGAAAACTTTGTAGCCCTTGGAAAAACAATGCTTGCCAAAATTTTCACTAATGTGTGGGACATCACATAGGCAAGACAAGCAATACTAATTAGTTCAACATTAATAAAAAGGCATGAGAAAGTGCTAACCTTTACTTCAAATTCTTGTAGGTGAGGAGATGCCTTGAGAAAAGAATTGAAAACCAGAAGTTTTTCATCACTCAAAAACATATACTTGATTGTCAGCTTCTTCAATTTGGGCATTTGAGGGAACACGCAGAACTCAAGTTTCTGCAGAATATATCATATCAAAAGAATAATTAACCCAACATCCTAGAAGTAAAACTTAAAACAATTAAACTCCAGCCACAACTCTGATATAATATATCTAACCTTATAGTTAGAGCTGGCCAGATCCACAGTTAGATTTTCCAATTGGAAAATGCAGCAATCCAGTGCATGAACTAATTTGCGCTCATAAAGATCATCGTAGCCATGCTTAAGATCAAACTCAACAAGCATCGGAACATTCTCAAGCAAGAGTCCCGATAACGTCTCTAGTTTAAGTGAAATCAGATTTGGAGCTGAAATCTTGATGGGCGTCCCAGAAGGGTGGCATTCGAAGATCTCCAGGTGCTTTAACGCGAGCGATGCACCACCAACCTCAACTTTTGACATTTTACGAGAGCGTTGGACAATTAGTTGTTCAAGAAACGGGCAGTGGCACAGAAAGAACTCAATATCTTCGCCACTCACATTAACCGCTCTCAAACACAAATCTTTGAGAGACTTAAAAAGTGAACGCACTTCACGAGTGGTTCGCCCCAAAAATTCAGCAGGGAAGTCATACTGGTCGTATGGCGTATAAGGTTCAGCTCCAGCCTCTGAACCTGTCTTTCGACAGCAAATTCAAGCCACTTTGTGACTGCCCCAAAGGACGATTCGTCTAAATCAAAACGGACTTTGAACTCATCCAATGCAAGAGATCTGTGTGATTGGACGACAGAGTTCAACCAATTTATATACTTAGTCCTCTCCACTTTCAAACTTTGCTCGTTTTTTGCTGCAAGTAAAGCGTCATCAGCATCGAAGTTGAGACGCAAGGAATATCGCCACAAGTTGGTCCAACGAGACGAAAGAACACTGGTACGTGCAGCTTCCCTCAGAGGCAGGGAAGACAGGATAACAATCAGAATACCATCAGGCAGTTCACTTAACCGATCATGCATCATTCTACCTAGCAAAAAAATAATTAGAAAATAAGATATTAACAAGTGTCTGTTTTAATCAGGCAGTTCTAAAATTGAAACAAAATCATATGTTGAACTATGTTATGGCATACAAAGTATCACGGTTTAGTTATTTTTAGAAGAATAACACATTAAATCAAACATTTCTTTGAAATAGTCTATACTAAATATTTTATGATGAACACAGTAATAATATTTAGTATATGGACTATGTTATAGCATACAAAATATCAAGGTTTAGTTATTTTTAGAAGAAAAACACATTAAATCAAACATTACATTGAAATAGTCTATACTAAATATTTTATGATGAGCACAGTAATAATATTTAGTATATGGACTATGTTATAGCATACAAAGTATCACGGTTTAGTTATTTTTAGAAGAATAACACATTAAATCAAACATATCTTTGAAACTTAATTCAGCATACTTTTCAGTGTGTGTTAAATACAGAAACATTAAACCAATTTTTCATTTCACCCACAATTTTCGGTGTTATTTTAAGAATACTTCATTTTCCAGCATAAACCAAATTATTTTAAGAATCCTTCGTTTTGTATTCAATCCTAATCGTTTTATTTTAAAAATGTACATTCGATCCCTAATTTAACCAGTCTGCCGCGGTCACTTTTATATCTCTTTTTCCGAGATAAAAAAAATATGAAACGCCGGTCAAAAAATATATCGAAAATCATCATATATTATTTTTGGCAAAAAATCAGTTGAAATTAACAAAATTAAAAAAAGAAAAAGAAGAGGAGAGCGTAACTTTACCAGAGATCTGAGGGAGAAAGAGGGAACATGCAGGTGGTGGGTGGGAGGCGGCGAGCGACGGCAGCCGATTGAAGAAACTGCAAAAATTAAGGAAGAGAGACAGACTTGAGGGTTTTTTAACCGGGCCTTTTTGGTTTTTTTTAGCCCAGCCCAGCCCAGCCCGTTTATCTTTCTTTTGAAAAAAGTAAAATTGAAAAACTCCGCGTAAATGGAGTAAAGAAATTATAATGTTTTAATATTTGTTCAAATTGAGGAATGCCCAAAAAGCAAAATTGAAATTTAAAGGGCATAATGCATCAAAAGTCCTTAAACTATCAACTTTTATTTTAAAAAAAAGAATTAGTTTTTTATTTTAAAAAACCCTTCAATTATATAATTTAGTTTCGTTAAGCCCCCTAAACTTTTTTTTTTTAACTCTTACACTATATAATTTTTGTTTCATACGATCATTTTGTGACAGTTCGTCAAAAACATTTTTTTTTGTCATTGGAGTTTGATATGAACATCATAGAATCGAAATTGAGTTGAAGTGTCATATTTTGATGTAAAATATTGAACTGACTTAGCAAAATCCATAATTTTTGTTATCGGGGCCTTATGAAATAAAAAATTATAGTTCAAGGGCTTTATAAAATAAAAAATAATTTAGAAGTTTTTGATGCATTATGCCACATTTAAAGTATACAATAGATGTCATGTGATGATGAAAAAGTTTCAATTTTGTCATTTTAGCAACCGTTATTTTTTCGAGAAAAAAAAATCTTGAGTGGTGTCATTTACACCCAGATGCACCGTACATATAATGCATTTTAAAATCGTGCGACTTGTTATACTAGAAAATGCAACTTATTTACATTGAATCATGCAATGATTCAATGTAAATAAGTTGCATTTTTCAATATAACAAATCGCGCGATTTTAAATGCACTATGAGTGCATGATGCACTTGAATGCATACAAGACTTAGCAAAAAAAAAAACTCTATGAGACGATCTCATGGATGAGATGGTGTACAACCTATCATAATTAACACCAACCCTCTTAAAGGACAGTCTCATGGATGAGACGCGGTACAACCTAACATAATCAACACCCCCCTCTTAAAGTGGTATGCTCCGTTTCACCGTCTCATGCAAATGTATCTCTTTTTCAATTGATATATCAGAATATTTTTTTAAAACAAAAAACTTTTATAATTAAAATAACTGAAAACGAAATTGAAATAATTACGAAAGGTATAAAATTCAAGGCTAGGTCTTGTGTGCACTCATACTGCATTTTAGAAGCGTGCAACTTGTTATGTTAAAAAGTGTGACTTATTTACACAGAAAAGTGCAGTTGTTAATATGGAAACATAGTTGCACGCTTCTATTTGGAATAATTACATGTTTATATTTTGTATAGTTTCACACTTCTAAAATACACTATGAGTGCATGGTACACTCAGATACACATGAGAATTCACACTTAAAGTTCTAAAATGATCGGCGCCGTATTGGCTTCAAGAAAAGCTGTATGACGTAATAGTTATACACGGTACATGTCACATATCAAGTAATAATTCGAAATCGACGAAAAAATTGATCTTTGGTACATGGATAATTTATTATAAACATTTATTCAAAAAAACGCAATATTATTTAAATAAAATCATAAGTTACAAATAACTCACGATGACGAAAAAAGAAAGCATATTAGATCGTGATAGAGAATTAAAGAAAGAGACACACTTGCATTAAGTTGGGTATTAATGTTTTAACACTTTGAGAGAGATGAGTGTAATTTGCACTTAATTGTACCCCGCTTTATGCATAAAACTGGCTCATATGAATTTTTATCATTAAAGAAAAATAAATTCAATGTGTTGGGGCACATGTGGCTCAAGTTGTTGCTTGTCGTAATTACTCCTTGCTTTGTGTTCCCTAATTAAAGCCTCAGGCATTCGCGGCATATACGGATTTGGTTCACATAGCCACTACAAGCAATACTAGTAATATAGGGAATAAATCAAAATAGTTTCATAATTATCAAATTTTTCAATTTAATCTCATATGTATCAATTTGATCCAGTTTAGTCTCAAACTGTCGAAGGTCGCTTAAAATTGTCCAAAACAAGGTCCTTTTGGGAACGCGTCCTACACACACCCCCAATTTTGATCGTAATATGTAAGGCACGTGTTCAAGACGATGTCGTTTTGGACAATTTTGAATACATGTGAGATTAAATTGAAAAAATTGATGATTATGAGACTATTTCAATAAAAGAGCAAAGTTATTGGACGATTTTGGTTTAAATCTCAACCTTATAAAAGCATGAAAAATTGCTCACCTCAACTTCAAATTCTTGTAGGTGTGGAAATGCCTTGAGAAAAGAACTGAATACCACAAGTTTTTCATGACTCAGTAATGCATATTTAATTATTTTGGGAGCTTTGTGTGATTGGACGACCGAGTTCACCTAGTTTATATACTTGTAGCCCTCCTCATTGTATGACAGGCGGTCATGCAACGCTTCATTGGCAACAAAGTTGAGACACAATGAATGTCTCCACAAGTTGGTCCAACGAGACGAAAGAACACTATTACGTGCAGCTTCCCTCAGTGGTAGTAAAGATAGGATCATAATCAGAACCCCATCAGGTAGCCCACTTATAAACCAATCATCAATGTGGTATGTCTTACCACGCTACAAACAAATAATTATAATAGTAAATAACATTAACAAATGCACTTAATAATAATAATGAGTTTAAATCACAAATGGTCCAATAACTTTGACCCCAAATAAATTCAGTTCTATAACCTTTTTTTTGTCGTCGATTTAGTCCTAATATCTTTGACAGTGTCCAATTTAAGTCTCAAGTCAGCAACTACGTCGTTTACACCCAATTTCTATACTTGCGCCTTTCCTTAATACGTGCTCTGTAGTATTTAAATTGCTTGTGCAAGTTATCAGGATCAAAGTTGAGACACGAGGAATGTCTCCACAAGTTCCTCCATCGAGACTAAAGAACACTAGTACGTGCAGCATCCCTCAGAGGTAGGCAAGACAGGATAATAACCAGAAGATCATCAGGTAGTCCACTTAACCAATCATCATGATGGCATGCCTTACCAAGAAATAATAATTATTAGGAACAAAAAAACATTAACAAATGCCCATAATTAGAGAAATTCTAGTCACTCGCCCCCTCAATTATAGTACATGTCTATCTACTAACAATCTGCTCTACAGTAATTCTAAATTCGGGTATCAGCCCTAATTTAATATTTCAAATTGAAGAAAAAACTATCACCTGGCCTTGAAAAACTATCATTAGGATTTACAATGCCGAATCCAAAAATTCTAAACAGGATATACAAAATTATAGAAAATCAAAATATTAAAAAAAAATTAAAATCATACAATTCAAAATGCAAAAGTAAGATCCTAAAAAAAGAGTAACATAAACAAAATATAGATAATTTATAATTTGAAAACATATAATATTAAGAGTTACGAACAAAAAGTTTTTTGTCTGAAAGAAATATTACAATTGTTCTCGAGTTCTCATATTTTGAAAGTGGTTCAAAATGTCATTTTTGCTCATTTTGCCAACAACATGCTTCAATTTCTACACCTAGGGATCCATAATTCATTTAAAGGGGGGCGAATTTTTTTATTGAGTAAGGGAGTCAAAATTTTAATATCCCAACGAGAGCGAAATGAGAAAATTAAACAAATTTAAAGCATAAATATAATATTTTCTAGAATGACATAAAGGAGTCAAAATTTTAATATCCCAATAGGTATGTATTTGCATACCCACATGTGGATCCGGCAATGCGGGTTTATGTTTAAAACAGGCAGCATGTACATATAGTATGACTCATAAGTCATAACAAGAATGAATTTGTATTTATTACTTTATCATTCATCAAGAATAAAGACACATTTTTTTCTGGCAAACTCACCTCTTGGGGCTGAAATAGGGGACCGAGATTGACAATCTTCACACCCATCAACGCTTGATTCTTGTGATGGAACTCAAATTCTACTCACAGACAAAAAAAAAAAAAAACAACAACTAACTAACTAACTAAATTTCCGACCTATTTTTCCGTGTCAGAGATTAAGAAAAAAAATCAAAGGTTGATTTGAAATCTGAATCAGAGCGGCGGCAAGAAGTGCTGGTTTTATTGATTACCGAAATTATAGCAGTGTTCTATTGGGCCTGTTTTGTAATGTTTTGGGCCTGTTTAGTGATTTGGTATTGGGCCTGTTTTGTAATGTGGAGAAGTCTGCATTTTAAAAATTCAATTCAATGTATTTGGACACTCTATTTGGTAAGAAATTGATTGACTTAACATGTATTGGAAGATCTCAATTTTCAAATGGCATCACGCAAAATGGAAATAAACAATGAAAATCAATTATATTAAATCGAATGATATCTTGTCAAGTTTGTAAAAATAAAAGATCAAATTAAATTAGACCGGTTTTCAAAATCAGACAATCAAATCGATATCAACTCATTAGAATGTGGCACATATATAGCGACATGAATGAAGAAGAAAAATGTTAATTTATAATTAACCCTATTATAAATTTATAATTAATTTTGTTAAGCCAAAACAAAATAAAAATATCTTAATAGGGACTCGAGAGCAAACAATTTAGAAGGCGTTGATGCATTAATTATAATGAAAATTTAGTAAGCTTAACAATACAATACACTATCTCGCCACACATTAATTAACATTTAGAAAATTTTCGGCAAAGCTTTTGTTGGTTGTATAGTTTATACTTTATAGTGATTGGGTTTCATTTCGTTTTGTATTTTGTTGCTAACATTATTTACCCTTTATTATAATTGGTTAAGATTTCAATTTGTTCTAAATAAATTTAGGTGATTATTTGATTTATTCTAAATAACCTTCAATAAGATATATTAACTAAAAAGTTGTTTTTTTCGAATTATTTTATAAATCTATTAAATTTTAAATTTTGACTGTTTAATATTAATGTACCATTAAAACCCCATTTTTCTTTTAGATTACTTAATGAATTGTAATCATTTGAGTGTACAATATTAATATTACTATTTCATTATCATCCAAAAAATATTAATATACCATTTAAACATAGTTTCATTTTTCATATACAGTTTTAGAAGATCAACACAGCTACACACACTTTATACTATATAGAGACATTCACAACCCAATAGTTATACTACTGAAACAAATAATCAAGAGAAAAGTTCGGAAATATTAAGATAGTGCAAGATACGTACAATAGAGTAGTCAGTGAGTTATTTATACTAAAAGTTACTAATAAGCAACAATTTAATCCCCAAATAAAAGTTTTTAGAAAGCAACAATTTGATTCTCAAGCAACCTCTTGAAAGAAAACAAAATCTCATATCCGATGCAGTGAATTAGACTAAAAAAAACCCGACAGATGATTGGAAGAGTGATGGTTAAACTTAAAGAATAAGCAAGTGAATGTATAATTAGCTTTGTTAAGCCCAATCAAAATTAAATTATCTTAATAAGGCCTCGGCAGCTGCAAACAATTTAGAAGGCGTCGACGCATAATAAATATAATAAAAATTCAATAAACTTAATAATATACATTGCATCATCAGGACCCCAAATTAAAGAACTATATATAGCTTTATTATGATACATATAAAACAAATTTAAAGTGAATAAACAATCAGGCACAATCAAATACAGACTAAAACTAATAACAAATATATTGGGACAATCAAATAAAAAAAAAAAAAATCCAAGAAAAATAATCCATCAAAGTTAACAAGTATCTTGCCAGTTGCCACACATTAATTAGCATTTAGGGAAATTTGGAGGTGCTGGTATCGGCCCATTTTCCACCTCGAATGCCATAGTTAGGCCCAATGGCAAATGCAGATCCAAATGACAATGCATCAAGTCATCAATCATACACCTAAAATTCCCAACAATCATAACGTTTTAATTAGAGGTTGCAATTATTTTATATGTATATATAATACGACATTTTGTAATTTTGAGGAATAATAATTTTGAGAAAAAAAGTTTTTTGGTCCCAATTTTTTTAACAGACACTGTGACTTGCACAGTTTTTTGAGAAAAAACTAAATATGTATATTCTAATAGATACATGCATATTATTATTGTTATAATTATTAGGATATATATGTAGTTGCGTAAAAGTCGTACAATGGTTGTTTCTCAATCAATTTCACCGTGTGTGCATGTATAGACTGTTTAATTGAATATTTTGTCAAACACATCTCTCTAGCTTTGTGGTTTTCAGCTTTGCCACTCCAACCGTAATCCCAGTTCAATTCGATCTTACAACGTGTTTCCTTTTTTAATTTCTATTTCTCAAACTAAATTACAAAATGGGACTCTAGCTTTTGCATGGTATTTTCCTTTTTTGATATGTATATATATTTCTTTAGCTAAAACTTGGACATGAGCCACTTTTAAGTATAAAAACGTATTATACATGCTCTCGTTAAAACGTATTGTACAATACATGATGTTCTAGTTAAATACGTACTTCTCTAGAATGGTGGTTATATTGTTACGTGTTGATATAATTTTGAAATAAATTATAATTGTTGGTTAAAAAATAATGGAATAACTAAAGAGATAAATGATACTCTCTTCGTCCCAAACTCATTTGTACATTTACTACCCATTATTTTAATATTTTTTCTTAAACAACTCACAAAAAGCAAAGGTGACAATTTAATTGGGACGGAGGGAGTTAAAACCTAAAGAATAAGTAACTGAATGTGTTTAGGTACATGCGGCAATATCTTTGCAGTTTGTTCCGCAACTACATCGTCACGTGTTGATGGTCAACAGCGAGCCATGATGATTATTTTCTCTAGCGCCACACAATTTGCACAAATATTTCTCATGAATTCAGTTTCATTCGCCCCCACAAAATACCCTGAAAGCTTCAACACTTTGAGTTGTTGGTGTGGAAAATGCTTAACCCCGTCCTCCACTTCTCGGACTCTCCCTAAACCTATCGCCACCATCTGCATAGAAAAAATATTTTGCTGCTAACTTAGGAGTTCTAAAAATATGAAAAAACATTGCTTGGCAAATGTGTTGGGAATAATATTTTTTTAGGACAGTAACTTAGGGGGTTGTGTTTTAAGGACAATAATTTTACAGGTTTGGAAATGTAGGACAATATATATTTTAAAATTTATAAATATAGGACAAAATGTTTTAATATTTGTAAATATATGACAATATGTTTTAAAAATCTATAAAATGTAGGCAATTCAGCCCGAATAAGCCCAATCTCACATGATATTTCAGCCCGATTTGGGTCCAAGTCCGTAAAATTATTATTCTTAAAACACAACCTCCAAGTTAACATAGTCAAGACAAACAGTACTGGTACTAAATAGCAAGTATGGAGCTCCAGAATAAAGTTAAAGGCATGAGAAATTGCCAACCTTTACTTCAAGTTCTTGTAAAAGAGGAATAGCTCGAATAAAAAAGGTTAGTCCCATAAGACTTCCTTCCTTACAGTCACAGTGTCTATTAATTTCTGCTTTAAACTTCTTCAATTTAGGCATTTGAGGGAACTTGCTAACCCCAAGTGACTGCGAAAAACGATCAAAATCAATGAGCAATTAATCCAACGTACAAGTCAATCTAAAATCAAACATTAGCTGCAACTCCGATATAAACCTGACCTCAAAGTGCTTCAGATTAGTAAAATTCACGGTAAGAATTTCCAACTGCAAAAAGCAGCAATGCAATACACGGAAGCGTTTGTGGCACTGCCTATAAAGATCAGTAGAGCCATTGATAAGATGAAACTCAACAAGCATTGGAACGTTCTCAAGCAAGAGACCCGATAATGTCTCTACTTTAAGTGAAGTCATATTTGGAGCTGAAATCTTAATGGGTGAAAAAGGGTGGCAGTCGAAGATCTCCAGGTGTTTTAACGCGAGCGATGAGCCACAAATTTCAACCTTTGACATTTTACCCGAGCCTTGCACAATTAATTGTTCAAGCAACGGGCAGTTACGTAGAAAGAAGTCAATATCTTCACCACTCACATTAACACCTCTCAAACGTAAATCTTTTAGAAACTCAAAGTCAAAAGGCGCTTTAAGAGTGCTTCGCCCCAAAAACTCTGCACGGAAGTCATATGCCGTTTTTAATCCTAGAAGGCTCAACTCCAACCTCTGAACTCTTCTTGCAAAAGCAAAATCAAGCCACTTTGTGATCGTCTTGATGTATGATTTTTGAAAATCAAAACAGATCCTGAATTCGTCCAATGTTGGAGCTTTGTATGATCGGAGGACAGAGTTTATCCAGTTTCCATACTTGCGCCTCTCCGCATCACGTGCTTTGAAGTATTTTTATGCTTGTACAAGTCATCAGCATCAAAGTTGAGACACAATAAATGTCTCCACAAATTCCTCCATCGAGGCGAAAGAACACTAGCACGTGTCGCCCGGCTCAGAGGTAGGCAAGACAAGATTAAGACCAGAACATCATCAGGCAGCTCACTTAACCAATCATCGCTATGGAATGCCTTACCACGCTACCAGGAAATACTAATAATTAGAAAACAAAACATTAACAAATCCGCATAACAAGAAATATTCAACTTACTCGCCCTTCAATTCTAGTACATGTTCTACAAACAATCTGCTCTAAGAGTAACTCTAAATTCTCAAGTATTAGCCTTAATTTAATGTTCCAAATTGAAGAAAAAACACTATCATCTGCCAACTTACCAAAATATGTATTCCTAGAATCTCTCCTCTTAGTTGAAAAATATATTTTGCACCTCAAAAATTTCTCCTATTAACTTCTCAAAAGAGAAAGTATATCAAGAATTAATTAGTATCCCGTATGCCATATCTATTATCTAGAAACGGGTCAGTCCGGCGGGTCAGACCCTTTTAACATCCCTAATCACACCCTAACTTGTATTATATAAAAGTGTTGTGTTATGAATAATTTTTGTAATTTTTCATGAATATTTTTGTATTTTTCTTGAAATATGTATGAACAGTGAAAGTGGGATATCTTGAAGAATAAGAAATTAGGAGGAAGGAGAGAGAAACTGAGAGAGATAGTTAGAATAGATATTTTTCATACTATCACCAAATGGCCAGCTGCCAATAAGTAACCACAAGTTGGGACCACACACAATGTGTAATTTAGGTAAAATTAAATATTGAAATGTAAATATTCTTCACTGGCCTGATATCCCATTAAGTAATATCCTTGGGCCGAATTAATTACTTTTCTCTGCAGTGTTCGGTCCATTTGAATTGAGCCCTCCTTTTACTGAATTAATTCCACGGCCCATTAAGGTATCACGCCCATCTGCTACTGAATTATTTCCACGACCCATTAAGGTATCAAGCCCATCTGCTATAACGCCCCTTTTCAGACACATGAACCAAGTACACCACTTGTGTCTGAAAAACCTAGTTCCTTTCCATCTTCCCCAAATCCCACTTCACCATTCTTGCCGTCCAGCTCCATTCTCATAACAATACTCCCTCCAACGAAAGATCCTTGTCCTCAAGGATGATCTCCAGCGAAGAGTCGCGTGATAGAGGCGGTATCTTCCCATGAATTTGTTTCCCATTCCTCAGCTCCCCAACGAATTTTAACCTGGTCTTTCTCTTGTCCTTTTTCCAGATGTTTGCGACCATCGAGTACTCGAACTGGAAGGAGTGTGAAGAAGCCATCGTTGTCGATATCTGGAAAAATTTGTGAAGGTACATATTTTTGCCCAATGTGTCGTTTCAGTAGAGACACATGGAAAACCGGGTGGATCTTAGATCCCTCAGGTAGATCCAATTTGTATGTCACGTTTCCCCCACTTCGAAAAAAACGCTCTTGTCTGCTCTTACCTGCGTATAATTTCATGCGGTGTTGTGCTTTGATGAGATTTTCCTTGATTTGTTATGTGATCCTCTGTCTGTGCTTGATTAGATCTGTAACTTTTTCAGTGGTAGAGTCTAAGTAGGGACCAAAAGCAAACCCTGTAGGCGAATACCCGTATAGAGCCTCAAACGGGGTCATTTTCAAACTAGAATGATAGTTAGTGTTATATCAATACTCAGCCAGAGAAAGCCACTTTAGCCACTACTTAGGGTTGTCACTCACCATACACCTCAAGTACTGCTCTAGGCATTGATTCACCCTCTCAGTCTGGCCATCTGATTGAGGGTGATAGGATGAACTAAGTTTGAGTTGTGTGCCCAACAATTTAAACAACTCTTTCCAAAAACAGCTAGTGAAAATTTATCCCTATCACTCACAATGCTAGCTGGTAAGCCATGTAACTTATAGATGACATCTAGAAACACCTTAGCAAGTGAGTTGACAGTGTAGGGGTGTGAGAGGGCTATGAAGTGTGAGTACTTGGTGAACCTATCTATGATAACCCAAATGACATTTTTTCCCCATGACTTAGGAAGCCCCTCTATGAAATCCATAGAGATATGGGTCCAAGCTTGATCTGGAATAGGTAATGGTTGTAGTAAACCAGGGTATTGACCAGGGGTAGATTTGTTTTTAGCACATACCTCACGCAACTTAACCCATTTCAGGGACATCTTCCTTCATGTTAGGCGGAAAAAAAGACCTTTTTCGACCTTTGGTAGGTGCTTATGACACCAGAATGTCCTCCATAGGGGGTAGAATGCATTTCAGCCATGATTACCTCCCTTAAACCTTGACCAACACCCACCACCAGCCTTCTTTTATACCTTAAAACACCATTAGTGAACTGGAACAAAGGAAAGGTAGTAGAATCCATACTCTTAGACTTGATGACTTCTTGAATATAGTCATCATTAGTGTACCGAAAGTATCACCCCGATCCAACCATGTAGGAGTCACTATAGTAATATCGAGCAATTGTTGTAGAAGTAATCCTTCCTGGATAGTGCATCAGTTGCACTATTATCAGAACCTTTCTTATATTGTATGTCATACTCCAAGCCTAATAGTTTGGTAATCCACCTCTGTTGAAGTGGAGTAACCACCTTCTGATCCAACAAATGTTTAAGTGATTGCTGGTCAGTCTTTATAGTGAATTTTTGGCCCTGTAGGTAGTGCTTCCACTTCTGAATAGCCATAAGTACAGCCAAAAACTCTCTTTCATAGATTGAAATGAGTTGATTCCTTGGACACAAGGACTTGCTCATGTATGCAATGGTTTTTTCCTTTTGCATGAACCTTTGCTCCAATACCCCTCCCACTAGCATCAGTTTCCACCACAAATTTTTTGGTGAAATCAGGTAATGCTTATACTGGAGCAGTCACCATAGCTTCTTTTAGCTTTTGGAAAGCCATCTCATCTTCAGGATTCCATTTGAAGCTGTCTTTCTTCAACAAAGAAGTGAGAGGCTTGCTAATGCAGCCATAACCCCTCACAAACTTTCTGTAATAACCAGTCAACCCCAAAAAACCCCTTAATTGCTTAATGGTTTGTGGTTTTGGCCATTGAACCATGCATTCAATCTTTTCCGGATCAGTAGCCAGCCCATCTTTGGAGATAATATGCCCAAGATACTCAACCTTAGTCTGTCCAAAACTGCACTTACTCCTCTTTGCAAACTTGTTAGCTACGAAAGCGGTTATAAAAAGCCGATTCGTGTGGAATAAGTGTTGCTTCATATCAACATTATACACCAGGATATCATCAAAGAAAACTAGCACAAATTTTCTTAGATGTTCTCTAAAAACTTGATTCATTAATGATTGAAAGGTAGCAGGGGCATTACACAGACCAAATGGCATCACTAGGAACTCATAGTGGCCATTGTGGGTTCTGAAAGCAGTCAAATGCATGTGCTCTTCCTTCATTAGGATCTGAAAGTACCCTGACCTCAAATCAATCTTAGAAAATATTTTAGCCCCATTCAATTCATCAAGTAGCTCATCAATGATGGGAATATGATAGTTGTGCTTGATGGTAAGCTCATTCAAGTACATATAATCCACACAAAGCCTCCATGTGCCATCCTTCTTTTTCACCAAAATGACTGGCGAGGCAAATGGGCTCTTGTTGTGTTGAATAACCCCAGTAACTAGTAGATCCTTCACAATCTTCTCAATCTCCTCTTTATGAGTGTGAGAGGTTCTATAAGTCTTGTTGTAAAAGAACACTTCTGGGTTTTTAGCGAGAATTTGATGTTCCACTCTCTCCCCGTGGTGGTAACTCCACTGGTTCCACAAAAATATCTTGATAAGTTAGTAACAAGTTCTATAAAGCAGAATCTTCTTCCTCTGGTGGAGGAGGGACTGATGTGATCAAGAACATTTCCATAATATCCTTAGCTTCTTCAGTGTGCACCATCTGAAATAAGCCCACATCGAAGCACCTCAGATTCGGCCAGATGAGGTAAGGGCTTGCAACTTCACTCTGGTTCCCAACAAATTGATTTGTGAAAGTCATTTTTGTCATAATCTAGCTTCAATAGGGTGCAAGATTTCAACCAATCCTCCCAAAATCATATCACCCCTTCATTATCCAATAGCCTCGATTGGATAAGTGGCGGTAGCCTAATACAGATCTTCCAAGTGAAGGGATTCACTTGTTGGGAACTAACCAATCTCTGACCATTAGCTATCTTAACTAGCAATGGTTTAGCCACACTTATGGGGTAGTTGAGTCTCTTAGTTGTAGCAGCTTGCATGAAACTCAAGGTGCTGCCAGAGTCAATCAAAATATGAAGTTTGTTATGGCCAAACTCCCCAAATAGCCTCATAGTAGTTACCCCATCCTCACCACTAAGAGCATTCAATGACATTTGGATCTCTTCCATGATATCTGCTCCATACACCACCTGTTCTTCAGCCTCAGATTCAGTGGGTAATGTGAGTGAAGTAGTGTCTTCACCCTCCTCAGCCATAATCATGTAAGAGATCTTCTGCTTGCACATGTGACCATGCACAAATGGTTCATCACAGTTGTAGCATAGCCCCTTTTCTCTTCTTGCTGCCATTTCAGTAGGTGTAAGAACTTTGAAAGGGGGTTTTGATGGAGTGAAACTCCCCTTTCCCACCACACCACTAGTAACATCACCTTTCTTCCAAAAGTTAGAGTTAGGGTTAGGGTTAGGGTTAGGGTTAGAACCCTTAGAAAAGGGTTTGAGTTTTTTAGTTAGTGTTGCAGTAGCTTGATCCTGTTTCCTGCCCAATTTAATGGCATGTTGGAGAGTAGTAGGCTCAAACATGGTTATTGTAGCCTGTAATTCCTCATTGAGGCCTCCAATGAAACTAGCCACAAAATAGGCCTCAGAAAACACATCACCAGTGATTAATAACATACAAGCTTTCAACTCTTCAAACTTATCCACATAATCCTCATAATTCTCCAGAAGAATCTCTAATCTCCTCAAATCTTGTAGATAAAATTTCCAGAAATTGCACCCAAGTAAGATCTACTTTGTTTTGATTAAAATTTTGAACCCATAAGGCTGCCTTTCCTTCAAAATGAATAGAGGCAAGAGTTACCTTCTGTTGATCTATCATGGTCGGCATCAAGTTGAAATAACCATTGCATTTCAGAATCCATGACCTAGGTTTAGATCCATCAAACCTAGGAAACTCAATTTTGGGTACTGGGCTGTGAAAATTTGCCCCACTGTGAATCAGCTTAGGCCCTGAACCTGATGAATCCTGGTACTGATTCAAAGGTGTAGGTCCTGTTGATCCTGACCCAGGACTTCCCAAGATTGAACCACCATCACCAGATAGACCTTTGTTTTTGTCCATGTTTAGAAATTGAAGCTGTAACATTGCCAAAGTTTTGGTGACATTGTCAAGCTTTTCCTCCACTGTGGTTGTTAACCCCTGTATAGTGTCTTTGAATTTACCTTCTGCTGCTTCTCTTTTCAAAGTTTCAGTTTGGATCAATGTTTCTAACTTTTTGTGTGCTTCTTGCAGTTCCTTGAAGCGGGTGCCTTCAGCCATAATCAGGAGTCGTGTCTCTGATTACCAAGTGTTGTGTTACGAATAATTTTTGTAATTTTTCATGAATATTTTTGTATTTTTTCGAAATATGTATGAGCAAAGTGAAAGTGAGATATCTTGAAGAATAAGAAATTAGGAGGAAGAGAGAAACTGAGAGAGATAGTTAGAATAGATATTTTCCATACCATCACCAAATGGCCAGCTGCCAATAAGTAACCACAAGTTGGGACTACACACAATGTGTAATTTAGGTAAAATTAAATACTGAAATGTAAATATTCTTCACTGGCCTGATATCCCATTAAGTAATATCCTTGGGCCGAATTAATTCCTTTTCTCTGCAGTGTTCGGCCCATTTGAATTGAGCCCTCCTTTTACTGAATTAATTCCACGGCCCATTAAGGTATCACGCCCATCTGCTACTGAATTATTTCCACTCCCATTTGCTACTGAATTATTTCCACGGCCCATTAAGGTATCAAGCCCATCTGCTTATCGCGCCCTTTTTAGGACACAATGAACCAAGTACACCACTTATGTCTGAAAACCCTAGTTCTTTTCCATCTTCCCCAAATCCCACTTCACCATTCTTGCCGTCCAGCTCCATTCTCGTAACAAATAACTTTTATATCTTAACATAATTACAACAAAGGAAAGCAGCTAATTACAAAAGATGTGTGAAGATACGGTTGGATTCTATATTATATTTGTTGCTTTTGACTTAAAATTTGTTTCAAAATAATTACTACTAAATTTCCATATTTCTCCCAACTTACCAAAATATGTATTCCTAGAATCTCTCCTCTTAGTTGAAAAATTTATTTTGCACCTCAAAAATTTCTCCTATTAACTTCTCAAAAGAGAAAGTATATCAAGAATTAATTAGTATCCCGTATGCCATATCTATTATCTAGAAACGGGTCAGTCCGGCGGGTCAAACCCTTTTAACATCCCTAATCACACCCTAACTTGTATTATATAAAAGGGTCTATATTTTGTATATTTGAAAATAGACAAAGTCTAGTATAAAGAAATTTATACATGAAAAAAATTTAATTTACAATCAAATTCTCACTAGACCTACTCTTGAAAATATAGTTAATAAATTTTCTTCTTTCCTTATTTAGGCCTTAAGACGGAGTCTTGTTCGAGACTATATTATACATGATCCAATTTAAAATATGATTGATTCGTGTTCTATAAACTTTCGACACATGTTATAATTCTCCCATCTATTATTCCATTTGCTCTAGAAAATTCAAAAGATTAGTAATCAAATCTCCTACTATTACTCTTTTTTTTCAATTACATGCTCACGTCCCCATACCTTTTCCATTGAGCCTATTTATCAGATTTGAATTTTTACAATGGTGGACCTATATATTTACACTCCTATTTTCTCAATGCAGGTACTTAAAAAAAAAAAATGGGTGTATTTCGTAATGTTGTGGGTGTGAATAACCAGACCCTTAGCTCAATTATAATTAACTTTGTTAAGCCCAATCAAAATTAAAATATCTTAATTGGGCTTTGATAGCAAACAATTTAGAAAGCCTCGATGCATAATAAATATAATTAAAAAAAATCAATAAACTTAATAATACATTACATCTGGACCCCAAATTAAAGAACTACTACTATAAATATAGCTTTATTATGATACATATAAAACAAATTTAAAGTGAATAAACAATCAGGCACACAATCGAATACAGGCTAAAACTAATAACAAATATATTGGGACAATCAAATTAAAAAAAAAACATATAAGAAAAATAATCCATCAAAGTTAACAAGTATCTTGATTAATTCTTGCCAGTTGCCACACATTAGTTAATTAGCTTTTAGGGAAATCTGGAGGTGGTGGAGGCAACGTTGTTGATGGTGTGGGCCCATTTTCCACCTCGAATGCCATAGTTAGGCCCAATGGCAAATGCAGATCCAAATGACAATGCATCAACCATACACCTAAAATTCCCAACAACCATAACGTTTTAATTAGAGGTTGCAATTATTTTATATTTATATATAATATGACATTTTGTAATTTTGAGGAGATATTTTTTAGAAAAAAAGTTTTTTAGTCCCATAAATTTCTTATAATCCGTTTTTCGTCCAAAAAATATGAATCATTCAATTTTGGTCCAATATAACTATCTCGATTGTCCAATTTTTACTTTTTTTTTATGAAAAATAGAAAATTTTGTGATTTCCGTTCATGTGCAAGGCACGTATCCCTTAAAATTACTGGTTTCTAAGCTCGTTGCTGACGTGGACACTAACTGTTAAAAAAATTTTATTTTTCTAAAAAATTAGAAAGAACAAAAAAAATTCTCCCAAGTACATAAAAAATGAATTTTCAGCTTCCACATCAACAAAGAGCTTGGAAAATCCCAATTTAATGGGCATGTGACTTGCGCGTACCGAAAATGACAAAATTCTATGTTTCTCGGCGAAAATTAGACCAAAGTTGGACATTCAAGATAATTGTGGGACCAAAATTTGATAGTTAAACTTTTTGTAAATTGAATGTGCGTAACACATGCCAATAAATGACATGAAATCAGATTAGAGAATTTGAAGCATGTAACGTTAATTACCTGGATTATTTGCACGGAATCTAATGACGGCCCAACCTCCAACTGGCACACCAATGGTATTTATTAGAGATAAAGAATAGACATTAGTCTTTATCTAATGTATTTATATATTTTATATTCTTTCCATGTAAATCTCCTTGTATCTTGGGAAAGTTGTTGTATTACGGTCTATTAATAATAGATTTCTCCAATCACCAATTCAACGGTGATATTCTAATCATCCTTTCATGGTATCAGAGCAGAAAAGATCTTAAACCCTATCTCCAATTTAACTCTCTTTACGAGGGATTGATTTTTACACCACACCCTGCCGCTTCCTCTCGCAACGCCTCCATTTGAACCTTACCTTTGTTACGATGCGGGATTGAATTGAGCTCGTAAATCATTATCTTGCAAAAGAGTCTTCCTCTGCAACGCCTCCACATATCCCATACCCTCCACCTTCGCCGCCTCCGCAACGCCACGCCCTATTTCGCTGCCTCTGCAGACCGGCAGCCTCTCCCTTCTTGCCCGACCTCGTCCCTCCCGGCACCCCAACCTCCTTGTTGGATTCGTCTCAAATCCACTTTAACACCCTCCTCTCGTGCAACCTTGATGCGTCTCTCTCAACATGGCCAATCCTCCCACCGATTCTCTTCCCGTCACCGCCATGATCAACATGGTTCTTTGGAATCAAATTGGGAGCCTCGAATTACCTTCCATGGCGCGCCAAATTGAACATATGGCCGAGTGTTTTGACACCTTTCGGCTACTTGGACGGATCGCCTCTCCTCCGGCGACCGTCACCTCTGGCGAGGGCGTGGCCGCCCAATCCAAATTTATCGGCTCGAAAATTAAGGACCGCAAGCTCCTTAGCGTCGTCTACACATCGCTATCCGAAGACGCGCCTCTGAAGTTCTGGAATCCACCACATCGTGCGCTATGTGGTCTACTCGAGGGCGTTTATTCCTCCGAACTTCGCCAAAGATCAACTCCGCGAGGAATTGCTCTCTCTTCGTCGGGGTGATTCTCCGGTTGAAGAGTATGGTAAGAAATTTAAGTCGTTATGTGATCAATTGCATGCTATTGGTTGTCCTGTCATTGAATCAGATAAGAGTCATTGGTTTTTGCGTGGATTGGGTGTCCAATTTGCAAGCTTTGCGGATACTCGAATGGCATTTACTCCTATTTCGGCGTTTCGTGATTTGTTGAGCCAAGCCAAACAGTATGAGTCCATGCTTCGTGCTATGGAAAATTCTCCTCCGCAGGCTGCATTCACGGCTGATCGTTCCTCGGGCCGTGGTCAGGGCCGTTCATCTTCATCGGGTGGCAACTCCCGTGGACAGCAGGGTTCACCGGGATTTGGGCAGCAATCGCGGTTCTCTGGCAATCGTGGAAATTTTTCTGGCAACCGTGGACAGCACGGCAACTCTGGCTTCACCAATGGTTTTTCTGGTTCTACGAATGGGGGGCGTCGAATCCCTCGTTGTCAGATATGTCGTGGTGTTCAGGAGTGCCGTATTGAAAGCGTTTGTCGTGTTGGTGTAGTCAAATAGCACGGGCGGGTTATCGGGAAAATCGGTGGTGTAAATCCCGGTCACGTTTCTAAAAAACGCTTCCAGCATTGACAACGTTGTGGGGAATTGGAAGGACGCGTTGTTCATACTGGCGGCTAATTTTAGCCCGAGTGGGCCCTGGCAAGTCACGTTTCCGGGAATATCGCAATCCGAAAGTCCCAATCCAACAGTAACAAACATCCGTTCATCGATTACGCTAGGGACTGGCGTCCAGAACGGGCTCGTGACAAGCGCCGTTAAGTTACTGTTAAACCTATGAGCAGTTGGCGTGTCGTTGAACGCCGGAAGGACGGGCATTATCGGCGACGGCGTAGTTGGTGTTGTTCCGTTGTACACTAAGATCCCCGTAGTCGTGGTGTTGTCGAACGGAACGCCAGCCAGACTAGCGTAGGGGCGTGCCGCCATGTAGTATCGGCCCGGCGTTTGGTCGGCCGTGAACAGGACGTCGGTAGTTTGTCCCGGAGCCACAAGCACAACGTCCGTTGCGTAGGGGTTCGTGTAGGAAGCATCAACTGCTACCACCGTTAAGTTGTGATTCGCTATCTTGAAAAACAGCTGATTATTGAGTGCAGCGTTGATTATGCGTAGCATGTATGTATTTCCAGGTACCACCGTCAATTTGAATGTATCTATAAAAATGAACACCACATTCAAGAAATAATTAATAAGAAATCATTAAAAAATTTAGAAATTAATCTAATTTCATGAATTAATTTGCTATATAATTAATGTAACACTAACCGTTTGATGAGCATGGGTAGAGATCTCCCGGCCGTCCATTAATTGTATAAGCATCAGATATATTAGGTGCACCACCTGTAGCTAATGCTTCATTCTCCACATCAATAACATTAGCATTCCACCACTCTCCTGAATAAATTAATTAAAATTTACACATATTACACTCTGATTTTGATAAAATAAAGTCAATTATATTAATTACTTGTACTAATTTCTCACCAAGGAGTATAGGAATTTCTCTATGTGGTTTTTGAAATGGGTAGGAGCGACCGGATCTGGGTCGGATCACGAGGGCCCCATATACTGTGGCCCGAAGCCATTGAACATGTGCATGCCACCAAAGAGTTCCTTCCTGCCCGGTTATGTTAAATCTGTAGGTGTAGCTTTGACCCGGTGGAATTGGGCATTGCGTTACATACTCCGGCCCATCGGCCCACCCACTTAGAAACTGGAAAATCCCATGCCTGCATGGGTAAATAAAAATAAATCAGACAATGGTGATTTAATTTTATGATGAGTGAATTATTACCTTAGATATTTTTGCCAATCAAAATAAAATGTATACTAAATTCAATTTTTGTATGATTGATTATTCAGAATTTAGGTAATGATTTCCGAAAGTCCCTTGTTAATTAATATCTGACGTAATATATATCCTGAATTATTGATTAATTAATTATAACAGCCTTTTTTTTAGCGGAATTAATTATAACAGCCTTTTGAGATTTTGATAGTGATTGTTTGATTAGGTTAATTGATAATTAACCTGCGACTAGACTGAGTCCCTTGTTTGTTGACTTCATGGGAATACAATTTTATATTTTCTACTACAAGACCACATGATTTCCGTTTGAACAAAATATATTACTTCGTTATCTAACAAAACAGTAGTAATCATGTACTTAAATATGACATGGTAGTATATAATTGACCACAATTAACTGTTCGCTAAGATATTTTTTGAAGATTTGGCTTTCGTTTTTTTGTCTTAAAAATTGGATCTGTTATCTGAATATGACGTTCACTATATTTTAAAATAGATCATTTCACGCCACGTGTATAAAATAAAATCATTCATTTACACACAACATAAAAATAATTAATAGATAAAAACACCGAATTAAAATAGAACATTTACGGATGGAAAGGAAAAGACTAACATTTTTAAGAAAAATTAAAACATATGCGCGTTATAATATCAGTTAAATCTAGAAAAATAAATTGCAACTATATATATATATATATATATCCTTTACATATAGCGAATAAATCATATGTTTTTTTGTTTTTTATTGTTTATCTCACATCTCCACCTAATTAAAACTTTGATGTGCATCTCATCTCATCTCTTGTCACGTCTAATATAGAGACATCAGACATGCGTATATTTATTGTATTTTAACAGATTCGTCTATAAACCCAAAACACCGAGACTTAACAATTTTGGTACAATAACAGAAAATTACTCAATTATTATTATTATTTTTTATAGTAGGGGAGAGACGAGAAACTCTTACCAGTGAATGGTTATATTATAGGGAGAGTTGTTATTAACATGAACGACAAGGGTATCACCCTCGTGTACTCGAAGAGTTGGCCCAGGAAGACTGCCATTTACTGCAGTAATTACTTGGTTTCTGCATAGTCGATTCACGGTAAGATTTTGTACCTGCAATTAATCAACACATAAATCTGTGAAAATTTATTTTGCATTATTAAAAAATAAAATATATATTCAATACTAATATGAAATTTAAAACAAAATTCTGATGTTGGTCTGTCTAAGGAGTCACGCTTTAATTAGCACAAACATCGATCTCAATATAAAAAAACACGTATTTCTATTTTTGTAGGGTTGGTGAAATTATGAATATTACTTTAAAATAGACTTTTAATTACTAAACAACAAGTATGACTAACTGCATGATAGTGAAATTAACCATGAAGAAGTACTGTTTACATGCATATTGGACTATTACGATTAAAAAATATTACATTAAGTAATGACTCAACAGTTATATGTTTTAATAAAATAGAGATGAAAGAAAAGCGCAATGCATGTAAGTCCAAATATTGTTTCACGGCCATAAAAATGTGCCATGGCGTATGCCTCTAATATTTAGGAAGCCCCCTATACAGTGAAAAAAAAAACATAAAATGTGAAAAGCTATATTACTCGATCCTGTATGCAATCAAAAAAAAAAAAAAACAAGATAAGTGAAAGCAATTACATGAAATGAATGTTGTACGATTGCAGCTGAGGCAACTGAAGAACAACCCAAAAGTGCCAAAACCCATGCAACAAAGACTAAGGAATGCGCCATTTGAAAGATCAACAGATTTCTTTACTATGTATCGTGAACAAGATAAGACTCCTATTTATATAAACTTTGATGAACTCGAATAACGATCGATCACTTTATTAATTAAGTATTAATTCTGCATATATTTTTGTTTGATGGCTTCCATATGGCGTGTGTGCACATATTTATAGACTTGCTTCCATATGCCGTGAATGTAGAAATTTTAAAATTAATAACGAAATAGGAAGTTTAAAAAATAAAATTCAAAAGGACTTAATAATTTACTCATGATGATTGCGTGAAAGAATAAATCTAATTCTTGATTGGTTGATATCCTACAAGGAATTGAAAATTAGGGTTAGGAAAAACTTCGTTACCTAACGGTTTGAGTTGGCCATCAATGTAGCAAAATATGTATATTCTAATAGATACATGCATATTATTATTGTTATAATTATTAGGATATATAGGTAGTTGCGTAAAAGTCGTACAATGGTTGTTTCTCAATCAATTTCACATTGTGTGCATTTATAGACTATTTAATTGAATATTTTGTCAAACACATCTCTCTAGCTTTGTGGTTTTCAGCTTTGCCACTCCAACCGTAATCCCAGTTCAATTCGATCTTACAACGTGTTTGCTTTTTTAATTTCTATTTCTCAAACTAAATTACAAAATGGGACTCTAACTTTTGCATGGTATTTTCCTTTTTTGATATGTATATATATTTCTTTAGCTAAAACTGGGACATGGGCATCTTTTAAGTATAAAAACGTATTATACATGCTCTCGTTAAAACGTATTATATATACAATACATGATGTTCTCGTTAAATACGTACTTCTCTAGAATGGTGGTTATATTGTTACGTGTTGATATAATTTTGAAATTAATAAATTATAATTGTTGGTTAAAAAATAATGGAATAATTAAAGAGATAAATGATATTCCCTTCGTCCCAAACTCATTTGTACATTTACTGTGTGCTCGAAGTTTAAGGTAGACTTGTTTATTAGTATTTGTGGTGATAAAGTGTTGAGGGTAGTATTGACAATTCAACTTTATTGAAGAGTAGAATAATTTCCCTAAAAAAAAGAGTAGAATAATATTTATTAAAGGTGATAAAATGATAAAGTATTGAGGGTATAAGAGAGTGACATATGATAAATAAGAGTGGGTGTGCACCGTGCACTCATGCAACTGAATGACCCATTTAAAGAAATATTTGACCCATTGAATATATTAGATATGTTATGTGGATAAATGAGTAGGGTTGGGGCGAGTGCACGGATCTTAGATGAGTGCACCAGTTGCACATGAGATTTTGTCGGTAAATAAATGGATGTTTGAAGGGTTTGAGTTAAAATAAGTATTTTCATTTAAGGAAATGTACAAATGAGTTTGGGACGACCCGAAATGAAAATTGTACAAATGAGTTTGGGTGGAGGCAGGGGCGGAGCCAGGATTGAATAGAAGGGGGGGCCAAATTTTAACAAGCGAATAGTTAAATATTTATTGTAAAGTTATAAATAAATGATATTACTTCTTTAACAAATAATTAATATATTAAAATTTTGTGTGGATCCGAGTTCACCGTAAACTCAATTTTTTTAGTATCATTGTTACGTATAAAAACTATCACTGTTATGTATAAACACTATTATTGTTATGCACGAAAAAAAACATTATTTAAAAAATGTTTTATATTTTTTAACCGTGAAGATTTTTGTGTACAACATTGATAAATTTATGATTAATTTGGTAAATCTTAGAACACATGTGTATTTGTAAAAGAAAAATAATCCATGCAAAACATTCATTCAAATAGATTAATTATACTATAGGGAACACTAAAAAAAATGATGATGAAATGTTCTCAGTAGGATTAGAGACTTGGTTTATTAAAAGAACATCCATTTAAATAGATTAATTATAATATAGAAAATACTAAATAAAAAATTTATTTGGTTTATTAAAAGAACTTCCATTTAAATAAATTAATTATAATATAGGAAATACGAAATGCTCTAAGTAGGAATCGAGACTTAGTTAATTAGAAGAGTAAGAACCATAGCTGCACTAGTATGAACCAACATGACAACCCTCACTAATGAAATACTGTGTGCATACGTTAATTTGGTCAATTTCACAATCAAAATAAAGTGTAAACTTTGATCAATTCGCCAATCAAAATAAAGTATGACTGATTATTATTTAATTAGATTAATTCATTATTGCAACGACTAGACCGAGTCCTTGTTTTTTTTTTGTAAAAAAATAATCTTTATTCAATCTGAGCAAAGAACAAAGATGTGGTTATGTACAAAAATGTACAATTAAGAAGAGCAAAAGCTCCCATAGGATTATCTAACCAATCCACGAAGCGAAAATTACAAAAAGAGGGGTATTTAACCGAGCACCAACTCTAGAATCTTCCTTTAATTTCGTCTAGCACTTTCTCCAGTTCAAAGCATTTGCCATCAAAAATCAATTTGTTTCTCCCTTTTCAAATAACCCAAACGACACAAATCCAAAGACTCGTAGCCAAGATGGTACCTTTTTTGGCCCGGAAAAATTCCGGAATGAGCATGAAAATGATGAATAATCTGATTGTGAACTACTCCCGAGATTCCCATCCATTTGAAGCATGCATACCAAATTTTCGAAGTCACTGAGCAATCGAGGAAAAGGTGATGCTCATTTTCAGGCCACGAATTGCAAAGGGGACAGTTTGAAGTATTGTTTTGGGGAATAATATTTCGCCTTCTTAGGTTCACCCGAGTCAGTAGAGGATCTTGGAGGAGTCTTCATGCCATTGCCGAGGTCTTGAGAGGTGAGATTTTACTCCATACATGACGAATAATCGAGCACATCTCCGTGTTAGTGCCGACCGGAGTTAAAGGAGAGTGTACAACGTCATATGCCCGCTTCGTCTTAAAAAAATTATCCGGGGACTTCTTCCATTTCCAAGTATCTGTTGGGATTATACTGAAAAGTATGCTTTTACTTTGTATAATCGAAACTGAATTTTCAGACTTATTTACTGAAATAAATTGTTTATCACTGATGCTTTAAATATGATTGAATGTTATATATATTTTTGCATAATCTGTTTCAATAATTCGTGACGTGTTACACTATAGTTAATTTAGTAATACCGGATCACGAGAAGATTAAATTGCGGTCCCTTGTAACTAAAAAAAACGCCATTCACGACCTAGATGGAAATGAACAACCATCGCGAAAAGGTTGAGGTGTAAGGCTCGGGATTGGTTTGTCTTGACCAAGAGATTACACTAGTGCATGACCGATCTGTTGAATAGGACCTCTGAGGAGGATAAATTCTTCTAACCGAACAAGGAAGAATTAGACCTCGGTTGTTCGTTGTTTCTTAACCTTCGTCCCTTAAATAGGATCACGTGGGATCGGTAACTATTGCTTTGACTTATCATGGGTAGCGAATCAGAGTGAGATTCAATACTTTTTATCTTGGGCAATATTATTGGTCACATGTGATTGCTAAGATTTAATACGAAGAATCGTGTTGCAAAGCACGCTTGCTTGATTTGCCCTTGGGAGGTTCATAAGTTTTATCATACCAAATCTTGCAAGTGGAATTAGTTTCCGGTATGGATAATAATGTTGAACCGTTCTCCGACCAAGGACAAAAGATATTAATTAACGGAAAGCTATTTCAGTGGCTTGAATTAATTAATGGGCTAGATAATCTTAAACACGGGAAATAATGACCGGGAGCAATATTGACTGTAATATGGGTTAAGATGGATGGTGCAATATTAATTATGTAGTGGGATTAATTAATATTTATGGGCTTGAATTATATTGTGGCTCAATATTAGATATTCAAGATCCATTAGAAGGTCCAATCTTAATTCTCCTAAAGGCCCAGAAAGTAGCCCAACATATAGTCCAATATGGCGAAAAAGGTGATTAAAATAAAATAAATATTGTTGCTTATATTTCCTCTAATTTTTCGAAATTTATGGATAAAAGAGGGAGAAAGATTTTCTTTGAATTTTGTTATGGAATGAAGATATGTATTCTTGGAATACAAGATTATCTCATTAAATTCAAGAAATCTCCCACTTGGTTATTCATGAGAGAAAATTCGAAATTTTTGAAAATAGAGGGCAAGAAAAATTTTCTTGATTTTCTTGAAAAGATATTATGGAAGATATGTATTTCTTGAAATACAAGAATATCTCATAAATTCAAGAAGATCCAAATCTTGGATTCTTGCATCATCAAATTTTCGAAAATAATGTCCATAATAGAGGAGGTGGAATTTTGTGGAATATTTTAATTATGGGAAAAAAAATATATGAGATATATTCAAGATTTCTTGGTGACCAAGAAAAATCTTTTCCCACATTGAAATATCACATAAATTTCGTCCACCCTCCCTCTTATAAATAGGGGATGATTAGTTCATTCCCAGGTACAATTCCATGTGCTGGAAATATTAGCAAATCCACGAAAGTGGTGCAACAAAGTTTATTTTTTCCTTTTGTTAATTGTCGCGAAAGTATCCTTCCACCGGATTGTCGAGCAAGGGCTAAGGAATACTTGGGAAGTCCTTTTGGTTAGTCCGTCCGACCAAAGCCCTTTGCCATCCCGGAGGTACGTTCACGTAAACCCGTAGATTCCGTCATGCGTAGGGTTTTACGTGGCTTTTTTATATGCATGATATGTTGTTGCAATTATTATTTGAATTAATATAGGATTAATTCATGCTAGTAATAATTAATGAATTAAATTTGTATTTAAATATTCACCCGAATAGATCCGTGCGAATCATTTCCTAACAAATCGTATCGAGCCCTTTGTTTTGCTCAATTTTTAAATTGTAATTTAATTTCGTGGACATTAAATTTGAAATTGGATAGTAGATTATTAGATCTGTTTTTGCGGTATCCAATTGTCATGGATTTTAATGTTTTATTTTGCATGCATATAAACCGTGGTTTTTAATTGATTCGTTCGATTTGTTTTTGCCTCGTGAGAAAATCCATGAGTAGACTAGGATTTGTTTGATTTGATCAATGTAATAGACTAGTCTAGATCTAGGTTTATTTATTTTTTGTAAATAAATTGTAACCGGATCGGAACGAAGAGATGAAGAATTAAAGGACAAAATCGAGAACAGCGTAAGTTAGCCACGGGCCGCCTTATAAGGGCGCAGAAACTAAACGAGCGGCGAGCACGTGAGAGATAAAACAAGACGGGCGTACGCGCTCCAAAGCCGAGCGGGCGGGCGGATGTCGCGAACTCACGAGGACGCGGCGAAAGCGAAGCCGGCAAGACGTCGCTTTGCCGAGAGCTGTCGACCCGCCGATACTGCCGAAAGATCGGCATGCGGCGGCCCTTAAGCAAGGTTGTGCCTAAAAGCCCCGTCGGGCAATGGCCGGGCGGATCGCGGCGTGCATCATTGCCAGCCGCAGCGTGTTGTTCGAGATAGTATTTTTTCGGGCGAACAAGTGGGAAAATTCGAGGCGTGTTTTCTTCAAGATCAAGCCAAGAAAAATCAAACCATGACAATTGGATAATTTGTACCCCAATATGTTTATTTTTACATTTTTTGCTTCGATTTAATCGGTGCCTATCTTATGCTTTATTTAATTTGTTTAAATGTGTTTGCATGAGGGTTGCTAAAATGGAAAAATCTCAACTTCAAAATTACTAAGTATGTTTAAATAATTAATTGACAATTTTATTAGGATAATAAAATTGAATTAATTTTTTGACCTCCATGATTTATTTATTTGTGAATTCTTTTGGAGAAATTCCCCAACAAGACGGTCAAAAGATAGGTTTCACATGAATGAATTCCAAAGCGGATGATTGTGGGTTATTACTAGTGGCGGCGATGACCCTCCCAACGAGGCTCGATCAAAAGCGAAATAGTAATCTGTATTTAATCATGGTTATTACTTAGGTATAAAATTGATATGCATATACTTCTTCTCAAGTCCTGTCAATTTTATATTGTTCAAGTGGGGAGTCAACTATTATCTGGATATTAAGGGTTTGTAACTGTTCTTGTTTGTAACCCGCTTGAATGTGTTTAAATAATGACCCACCCAACGTGGCTTATTTAAACTGTTTTGAGATGTTGGCTGATGCATTGTTCATATTTTTTTTGAGATTTTAAATATGATGGCATGTGATCGAATCTTGTGATATGCTTTGTCTTTATTGCATATAGTTGTTTATTTGATTCAAAGATGTCGTTACCTTTTAATCCACTGTTATTATACTTAAAGTCAAATACAATATGTATGGAAACTATATTGATTGGAAAATTATAATTGTCCTAACTGCACAAAAGCACAAGTGGATTTTGACACACAAAAATCAGATGAGCCAACTGACGAGTCAAAACATGCGGGACTCGTCAGATCACCTTGCGAGAGATGTGTCATTTGAAATGGTGGAGGAAAAACCAAGTAAGGGATTACGTCCTCAAAATAGATGGCCCGTCGAGAACAAACTTGAGATTCTCGAGTACTGATTATGATCCGGAGACTCGGATGAATTTGGTACTTCACTCTACGCCAAAAAAGTTTTTGAGCATTTTGGCCTCGCTAGCTAATTTGTTGCAAGCTTTTGGTCTCGGCAGAAATGATGAAGAAGCACCAAACTCAAGCTTTGACGGCAAATGGTCCTTCTTCATTTTCTAGGCCAAGGGTAGGCAAGATAAAGAAGAGGACCAAAGACCATAAGCAATAAAACTCAACTGTTGCCAAGGGCAATGGTAAGATGAGGAATGCTTGTTGTGTCAAGGAAAATCCAAAGAGGAAGTGCTTTCTGCGGTGAGAGAGGACAATGGAGGTCTTTTCTGTTCCAACCCCAAAAGGGACGGAAAGAAAGGTAATTCTCACGCACTAGTTGTTAAAACTTGTTTAGCGGCGTATACTTCTCATTCGTGGGTGGTTGATACGAGATCCACTAATCATGTTGGCTTCACGGAATTCTTCCAATCACCTCATTAACGGTGATATTCTAATTATTATCACATGGTATCACGATCCTAAACACGATCCTAACCCTACTTTTCTGCTGCCGCCGATCATCTCTTCCGCTCGTCGGCTCTCTTCGTTGGACTGGTCCCCTCCAACTCCTCGACTGATTTCTGGACAGGTCCCCTCCAGTATCATTGTCTCGCAACCCTACGCTTCAGGTTTTTCAATGGCGGCATCATCCTCTTCCACCACCGATCCGCTCCCTGTCAATACCATGCTCTCAATGGTACCGATCAAACTTGAACCCTCTACTTACTTGATGTGGTATCGCAAGTCATTCATATGGCCGAGTGCTTCGACCTAATGGGATTTCTTGATGGATCGTCGTGGCCCCATCCCACAATCACGATTGATGGCACCCATCAACCAAATCCGCGTTTCTTGCGTGGCGATGAAAGACAAGAAATTACTCGCCTTAAATCTTCACGTCGCTCACTCCGGATCGCGGCATCGGAGGTTTCGATTGTCAAACCTCTCATTCGGCTTGGTTGACGCTGCTGGAGGCATTCTCCGACTCATCCGCTTCTCACACCCATCGGGGCGTGAGGAGTTGCTTTTCTTCTGGAAGGGTGATCTCGGTGGATGACTATGGCCGGAAATTTAAGAACTTGTGTGATCAACTTTCGCAATTGGTCGCCCTATTGATGAAACCGATAAAAGCCATTGGTTCTTACGAGGGTTAGGCATTCAATTTACCTCGTTGTCGACACTCGAATGGCGCTTAACCACATTGTTCGTGTTTCAGACCTTGCTTCATCAAGCTCGTCGGTTTGAGATGATGTTGCGTGCTATGGAAGGTGGTTCTCCATCTTCGGGCGGCGTTCACGGCTTCAAACCCCGGGCAATGGTCGTGCGGTGGTGGCGTTCTCTCGGTGGACAAGGTCACCTAAGGGCAACTGGGTTTCTCTTCGCAATCGGGGTTCAACAACAGAGGCGAAATTTTCAAAGACTCTAACAATCGTCCGCAGATCTCTGAGGGTTTCGTGGTAATTGGGTAGCAAACCGGGTAATCGGGGTGGAAACGGGGTCGTCGTACCTATACTCCTCGTCGTCGATATCGGCGGTGAACATTATCGCGAATAAATGCCCTCAATTTATTGATGCTCGGAATGCCGCTTCTTACGCCAATCTTGCTCAAAGCCTTTAATCACTCATGTCGATTTCGATTCCACTCGATTGGTATTTGGACTACGGTGCTTCAGCGCATATGACCGAATCGGACAGACGTTCTTGAATCCTTGGGCCTTACAATCGTAACGGTTACATTATTGTTGGTAATGGTTTCGCTTTAAATATTTCGCGATATTGGCACTTCTAAATTATCCGGGGATGTTAAATTGTTGGATGTATTGGTTGTGCCACATATTACTAAGAACTTATTGTCTATTTCTAAGTTATTTGTTGATTACCCCTGTTGACGTTGTGTTCTCGATAAGTTCTTTTGCCATTCGTAAGCAAGGGTGACAAAGAAAATTATGGCTCGAGGAAGGGTTGATAAAGGTTTATATTTGCTTGATCGGGGTGTCCGTATTTAGTTGCAAAGAATTAGGAATAAAGACTTGAAGGCGATTTTGATTTATGGCATCTTCGTTTGGGGCATGTCCCGTTTACTATTATTTCTTTATTGCAAAAGATAGGTCAATTATCTATTACTTCTCTATTACCGACTCCTACACTTTGTTCCTCTTGTCAGTTGGCTAAGAGCAAACGTGTACCTTTTTTGTTGAATGAAAAACGTGCTGATGCAGTACTTGACTTAGTCCATTGTGATCTGTGGGGCCCGACCCCAGTTATTTCGTCTGATGGGTTTAAATATTATGTCGCTTTTGTGGATGATCATTCTCGTTTCTCTTGGATTTATCCCCTTCGTGCTAAGTCTGAATTTTATGATATTTTGGTGAAATTTCATGCTTTTGTTCCTTTTCGTTTTCGGAAAAATCAAGGTTTTCCAAAGTGATGGTGGTACGAATTTGTGAATTCTAGAGTCCGCGGAATTTATGTCACTACATGGCATTCTTCATCGCCTCTCGTGGTCCATACACTCCTCAATGAGAATGGGCGGGCGTAACGTAAGCATAGACATATTTCTGAAACAGGTCTTTCTATGTTATTTCATTCACATGCTCCTGTATCGTTGTGGTTTGATGCTTTTGCCACTGCAGTTTATGTTATTAATCGTCTGCCCTCATCTGTACTGTCTAACAAGTCTCCCTTTGAGCTTCTTTTTGGATCAATTCCAAACTATGCCAATTTTAAACCGTTCGGTTGTCGAGTTTATCCATTTTTGAGGGACTATGCTGAACACAAGTTGGCACCCAAAAGTCGGCCTTGCATCTTTCTTGGGTACAATAGCACACATAAGGGATTTCGTTGCCTCGATCCAGCTACTTCTCGGGTCTTTTTATCGAGGCATGCTCAATTTGATGAACTATGTTTTCCTTTCTCGAGAACTAAATGCGCAACAACCGATGTCCAATTTGGATTTCTCAAGTTTTTGGATGGTACTATCATCGTGCCCATGCCTCTGCCGCCATCCATCTGGCCCCGTGTCATCGCCGTCGTTTTTCGTCCTCACATCATTCCTTTGGGACGATGAGAACGGCCCCATCGTGATACGGCACCTGGGGCACCGCCCGCTTAACCTTCCAGCCCACCGTTGGCACCACTAGCCGATCCGTCCCCCCGTAACCCACTCTGTTGCGGTCCTCGATCCACAGTCCGATCGCGGGGCCGTCCATTCTATGGTGACGCGTGCCCGTGCGCCGGGTGTTCAAGCCTCATTACCCGGTTGATCTTTCTTACCTTTGCCTTGCTATCCTCTCTCGTTGGCTAGCTCACGAACCTAGAGGTTTCAAATCCACGCCAAATCTCCGGAATGGTTGTGCGCTATGAGGAAGAGATCGATGTTTCTACGTCAAAATAATACGTGGGATCTTGTACCTTGTCCTTCACGTACTAATATTGTTGGTCTGGTGGGTTTTGGACCAAGTTTCATTCCGATGGTACTATTGGCGTCATAAAGCTCGCCTCGCGGCAGTACGGGGTTCACTTTCAGGTTCGGGGCTGATTTTTCATCATACATTCAACCCGATCGTCAAAGTCCGCTCTTTCGTTCTAGTTATTCTTGCTCTTCTTTGGCAATCTCAAATTGGTCGTTGCATCGGTTAGATGTCAAGAATGCATTTCTCAATGGATTTCTTGACAAACCGGTTTTCATGGCTCAACCTCCGGATTTGTTGATCCACGCTTTTCGATCATGTTTGTCGCCTAAAGAAGGCGTTGTATGGTCGAAACAAGCCCCTCTTGCTTGGTTTCAACGATTTAGTACATATCTCTTGACTTGGGATTTGGCGAGTTGATCGACTCATCTTTGTTCTATCTCGTTCGAGGTACTTCTATTCTCTATCTACTCTTATACGTAGATGATATAATTATCACAGGAAATGATGGTGACATGCTCAAGACATTCATTGCACGCACGCATAAGGAATTTGCTATTAAGGATTTGGGGCGTCTTAACTATTTCCTTGGTCTTGAGGTCTCGTACACTTCAGATGGTCTTTTTGTTGGTCAGGCCAAATATGCTACTGACATTTTGGAACGGGCAAAACTATTGGATTCCAAACCAGTTTCCACCCCCTTGCCCGCTGGAGAGGTTTTGGTAAGTGATGGCCCACCGTTCCACGATCCCACTTTATACCGCTCTTTAGTCGGGGCCCCTTCAAGATTTGACTATTACCCGCCCGGATTTATCATTATCTTTGTGAATGTTGTTAGTCAATTTCTTCACTCACCGACAGATGATCATTTTAATGCTGTTAAGCGGATTTTACGTTATGTGAAGGGTACAGTCCACTTTGGCTTATCCTTTACTCGGCATCCAGAGTCTGCTGTCATTGGGTACTCTGATGCTGATTGGGCCCGTTGCATTGAAACCAGACGATCCACGTACGGTTACTCAATTTTTCTTGGCGGAAATCTCATCTCTTGGAGTGCAAAGAAACAACCTACAGTGGCTCGCTCGAGTTGTGAATCTGAATACCGTGCTATGGCCAATGCAGCGGCGGAAATTGTTTGGCTCACCAATCTTCTCGATGAGCTCCGAGTCAAAATCTCCAATCGTCCTGAACTCTTGTGTGACAACAAGAGTGCTATTTTTATCAGTCAGAATCCAGTTGCTCACAAACGAGCAAAACACATTGATCTGGACTACCACTTTGTTCGTGAACTAGTATCCTCTGGGAAGATTTCCACACGTTTTGTTCCATCTCATCTTCAGCTTGCAGATATTTTCACCAAGAGTCTGCCTCGACCTGCTTTTGAGCTTCTTCGATCCAAGCTTCGCGTTTGTCTTCACCCCACGCAACGCTTGCGGGGGGTATTAAGGATAATTGACTTGTATATTAAGGATAATTAATATGTAATTAATAGATTAGATCTTGGTCATTATTGGTCATTAATATGTAATTAATGGATTAGATCTTGGTCATTAATATGTAATTAATAGATTAGATCTTGGTCATTATTGGTCATTAATTGTATCCTTATTTATAGTGAAATTCTTCCAATCACCTCATTAACGGTGATATTCTAATTATCATCACACTTTATCATTCATCGAGAATAACGGCACAATTTTTTCTGGGCAAACTCACCTCTTGGGGCTGAAACATGGAACCGACATTGATACGCTTCACACCCATCAACGCTGAACTCAAATTCTACTCACTGACCAAAAAAAAAAAGGAAACAAACTAAATTTCCGACCTATTTTTCCGTGTCAGAGATTAAGAAAAAATTCAAAGGGCTGATTAAAAAATCTGAATCAGGGCGGCGGCAAGAAGTGCTGGTTTTATTGATTACCGAAATTATAGCAGCGTGCTATTAATTTAAAAAACTGGGTTTCAAAATTCAAAGGTTTAGTGATTTGCTATTGGGCCTGCTTTGTAATGTGGAGAATACTGCATTTTAAAAATTCAATTTAATGTATTTGGACACTCTATTTGATAAGAAATTGATTGACTTAACATGTATTGGAAGATCTCAATTTTCAAATATCATCACGCAAAATGGAAATAGACAAAGAAAATCAATTATATTAAATCGAATGATATCTTGACAAGTTTGGAAAAAATAGAAGATCAAATTATAAATTAGACCGGTTTGCAAAATTAGGCAATCAAATCTATATCAACTCATTAGAATGTGGCACATGTATAGCAACATGAATGAAGAAGAAAAGTGTTTATTTATAAATTAACCCTATTATAAATTTATAATTAGTTTTGTTAAGCTAAAATAAAATAAAAATATCTTAATAGGGCTTTGAGAGCAAACAATTTAGAAGGCCTTGATGCATTATAATTATAATAAAAATTCAGTAATAAACTTAAGACTAAGAGTGGGTCTATTGTGAAAATTTTCATGTATGAAAATAAAACAATTTAGGCAAAAATTTAAACGAGTAAGTAACAATTTAAAAATCGCAGGTCAGTTTGACTCGAATATGAAACTCGCGGGTCGGACCATACAGGCTATTTGGTATTTTCTTTTTCTTTTTAAAAGATGTCGTCGATTGGTTAAATATGTAAAATATAGAAAAGTTGTCACAATACATCTAATGTCCAGTTGGTAACCGTACACTGTTTAAACCCTCCTTGGTTCAAATCCTAACAAAGGCATAGCTAATTTATTTTTAAATTTTTTTATCATTTATTTATTTTTTAAGTTTTTCTATTTTTCCAATATTGAGTTTTGAGAGATTATTCTTTTTCAATCATTCTTTTTATATTTGTTGCTTTGCAAAATAAAGGTAAATTTTTTTCAGTTAAATAAAGTAGTTTTCGAAACATCTAAAATAATATATTTTATAAATAAATATAGCAATATGATAATTTTTATGAAATAGTATTACGTCATTACAATTAACAGTATTGAATCATTAAACTTGTTAATATTACACTATGCTATAAAAATAGTCATGGAAATATTTAAAATAGTACTACCGAATTGCATTACATTACATTTCACTGTTTTTTTTCAGCTTTAATTACTATCAAATTAATCACCGGAACATTCTTGTCTTCCTCTTCTCTAACCATATTATCCACCACTTCATCATCATCATTCAAATTTGGCAGTCTTCTTACTCATCTATTGTCATTATTTTTGCTACCCATTGATGTTAGATTCTCTCCTTAGTATCACACATAAAGAGACACAATATTACGTTATAAATAATATAATATGACTTAAAATTCAATGTATAGAACTACACTATCACATGTTAATGTATCCGGGAAGGGATTCGGTGTTGTACAGGAGGGTGATGTGCACCCTCCCCACCATTAAATCACACACACCCGCATAGGTAGGTGTGTGTGTGTGTGTGCGTGTATGATCCAATGGTGTGTGTGTGCACAGGAGGGTGCTGTGCAGTACCAGATTTGAATCCTAATGTATCCAATGTCACATTATAAGCCAAACAACATTATACCATAAGACAAATAGTATTACATCTTAAATACATAGTAAGGCAAACAATTACATTCTCTAATAGTTTGGTTCCAATTAAAATTCATCATTTAACAACCATAAGTGCTTGCTACTTTGATTTCAAATAAGAAACTGAAACAGTATTACAAGCAAAACAAAACAAAATTACATAAAAAATTTAACATTATTGCATTAAAAAAACATAAGACAAAAGAAACTCTAAAGAATATTAATGCAAAACTGAAGCAATACTACATGCAAAATATAACAGTATGACATTCAAAATGTAAATAAAAGTAGTAAAACATATCTCGTTCCACCAAAATTTACAGGAATATGATGAACATATCAATATCAGATCATGAAGTACTAAATTAACAATATAGCAAAGATCTTCATATCTTTGGCTATGTCTCATATGCAACTGGTGCACAGATGTAGACCTCAACCCTATCCAGTTAATGAAATAATGCCCTTTTCAGAATGCCTTTTACCCGTGCGTATGTCGTGCCCTTCCTTCTTCTTCTCTCTCGCACCTCCCTGTGTTATTACCTCTAAACCTTCAAAAATTGTGTAAAACATTGATCGAATCAATCCAAGAAATTGAGACGAGGCTTACTTTCTAAGCTAAATTGGTGATAATGGAGACCGGTTAGCCTTTTCTATTGGAAAAATTGAGTAAAAAATTTATCAACAAATCCGATAAATTGAGACGAGACTGGCTTTCTAAGCTAAATTGGAAATGATGAAGATTGATTAGCTTTTTCTGTTGGTGAATTGGGGGCTGCGAGGATGCCTTTGAGCTCATGAATCGTGATTTTGGCCTCGAATTTCTTCGATTGAAGCGCTGGCCAAGGCCTCTACTTCATCATCGATCTTCACCACCATTGCTTCTCTCTCCTTTTTGTTTTGTTGACTTTCAATCGAATTTATTGAAAAGAAAATTCACAGAGAGAGAGACCGCAACACAGGCCTCTCACCGTGCCGTCGACCGCCACAGACCTCCCACCGTGCCGTCGACCGCCGCACAGTTTTTTAGGCAGTCACATGTTGCTATTATAGGTTGTTGCACGTTTTTCTTATAGGAAGTTGCACGCTTCTATTATAGGTAGTTGCACGCTTCTGTTATAGGTAGTTGCACGATTATATAACAGGTAGTTGCACACTTCTGTTATAGGTAGTTGCACGATTCTATTATAGGTAGTTGCATGTTTCTATTATAAATAGTCACACGTTTTGGTTATAGGTAGTTGCACGATTCTGTTTTAAGTAGTTGCAAGTTTATATGTTTTCTAGTTGTACGGTTCAATATTAGCTAGTTGCAACTTTCTGTATGATATAATTTTATCTTTACGTATTAGCTAATTGCATGTTTTTATATTTTCTAGTTGCACGTTTCAGTATTGGATAGTTGCATGTTTCTTTATTTTCTAGTTGCATGATTCAGTATTGACTAGTTGCATGTTTCTATATTTTCTAGTTGCACGATTTAGTATTAGATAGTTGCATATTTCTTTGTTTTCCAATTGCACAATTCAATATTTAGCTTATTGCATGTTTATGTGATATATAATTTTTATGTTTCTGTATTAGTTAGTTGCATGTTTACGTATTTATCTAAGCGCTCAATATTAGCTAGTTGCATGCTTATGTGTTTTCTAGTTGCACGATTTAGTATTAACTAATTGCATATTTTTGTGTTATATAGTCGTACGTTTTTTTATTAGCTAGTTGTATTTTTTGTGTTATCTAATTGTATGTTTATATATAAGTATATCCTCCTTTTTGTTCAATTTTTTAATGAATTAATTTTTAGCTTCTTCCAAAATTTGAGCAATTAAAAAAAACGAAAACCAAAAAAAAATAAAATTGGGCAATAAAGAAAAAAGAAAGAACTAAAGATTAAAACAAAATTTATTTGCGCAACTGGGAGTTGAACCGTGTACTTGTAGTTTGAACAAAGAAAGCTAACCACTGGGCTGCAGCCTACTATTACAAAATTTGCCATATAATAATAACTTCAAGTAGAAGCTCGCGCGACCCATTTTTTAAATGGGTCAATCATATACCCGAATGTACGGTGCACCCTGGTGCACAGGAGACTCTTGTTCAATTTCCCAATTAGTGATCTTAATCTCCAACTATATAACAACTCCTAGGAACACAAATTACCTGTAAGGCTGTTACACAAGCAATGGGCTAATTGTTCTGTATATTTCATATGAACATCTAAGTTATCCAAATCCTTATTTCTTGGCGTTCAATTAAACAAAATGTTAATTATATCTAGGGAGAGTGAGACTTTGGATAGGCTCAACTCTTTCAAAACCGTCCACCATGAAGAGGATTTTCGCAGTGAATAGATATATCAGACTCCCAATTACTCGTCCACGATTTAAACAATAGTAAAGAAACGTCTATGCCAGAAAAACTGAATTAAGGGAGCTAAAGAAAGTGGTAATTTAATATACGTACAGAAGATTTATTATAAATATGAATACTTTCATTCAAAAACACAATGTTATTTAAAATTCATTCCATCATAATAAAACTTAAGACCATGAGGAAAAAAAGGAAGTATAGTATATTTTGAGAGAGAATTTAAGAAGTAATCGAATGTGGTCGGTGACACAGCATAAACGTATCTTCAACATTAACAATGGATAAATCTATGAAGAGAGAGACACCTTGATACTACCACTTATACTAGGTGCATTCTTCAGAAAAATCCCAAATTCATTAATCTAACTAGCAAAAGTCAAGTAACAAGTTCATCTGGAAAGTTTAAGTAGTACTAGCAGAAAATAAAGCCCACAAACAATTGGGTCCAAAACTAGAATAAAAACAGTAAAGAAAATAAGCCCAATAACTTAGCAAAATAAATCAGCCATGTTTACGATCCCACTTCTCCATGAAGGCTAAAGCGGTCTCGTATCCATCAGGCGGTACATGTGGCTCAAGCTGTTGCTTCTCGTAACTCCTTTCAATCTGTTCCAGAACTTTTAGAAAGAGAACTAAAGAAGTAGTTGAATGTGGTCGGGCACAAGTGGCTCAAGCTGTTGCTTCGCGTAACTCCTGTCGGTCTGTTGTTTAACTTTTTGCTCAGGTGTTAGCGGTCGATGAGGGGGTGATTCCATAACATCTGGAACCAAAATGATTTTCTCAAGCGCAACACAATTCCCCGGAATGTATCTCACGAATTCATAAACTTTCTTGAAGACATTTCCAATGGAGTACCCAGAATACACTGAAAGCTTCAACACTTTGAGGTGTTGGTGTTCAAAATGCTTAATCACATTCTCATCCTCTACTTGTCTGTTAAAAAAAGATGTCATTCCATTTATCTGCATAGAAAAAGAACATCATGCTGATAATTTAGGAGGTTTTCAGTACAAGAAAATAGAGAATCGCCTAAGAAATTTTGTTACATGTTCAAGGAATTTCCAACGAAAATAATTGCGCCATTAAACAGTGAGGATTGCCTACGACCTGACTAGAAAATTTTATAATCATAAAGGCATTTTCATTCCTCAAATTACCTACAAAAATTTTGCTTACAAAGATGTAATTCATAAGTAAATTTGTTTATAGGCTATTTCTAAACTACGAGCAATAATTGCTTACGTAAAATGTAAATTGCCTAGGGAATTACTTGTGCAGGTAATTACTGATATTACCTATGTGTAGGTTCTAAAAATTTGTAGACAAGTCGTATGCAATCTCACTATTTAAGGACCGAATTATTTTTATTGGAAAACTTTGTAGCCCTTGAAAAAACAATGCTTGCCAAATTTTTCACTAATTTGTGGGACATCACATAGGCAAGACAAGCAATACTAATTAGTTCAACATTAATAAAAAGGCATGAGAAAGTGCAAACCTTTACTTCAAATTCTTGTAGGTGAGGAGATGCCTTGAGAAAAGAATTGAAAACTAGAAGTTTTTCATCACTCAAAAACATATACTTGATTGTCAGCTTCTTCAATTTGGGCATTTGAGGGAACACGCAGAACTCAAGTTTCTGCAGAATATATCATATCAAAAGAATAATTAACCCAACATCGTAGAAGTAAAACTTAAAACAATTAAACACCAGTCACAACTCTGATATAATATATCTAACCTTATAGTTAGAGCTGGCCAGATCCACAGTTAGATTTTCCAATTGGAAAATGCAGCAATCCAGTGCATGAACTAATTTGCGCTCATAAAGATCATCGTAGCCATGCATAAGATCAAACTCAACAAGCATCGGAACATTCTCAAGCAAGAGTCCCGATAACGTCTCTAGTTTAAGTGAAATCAGATTTGGAGCTGAAATCTTGATGGGCGTCCCAGAAGGGTGGCATTCGAAGATCTCCAGGTGCTTTAACGCGAGCGATGCACCACCAACCTCAACTTTTGACATTTTACGAGAGCGTTGGACAATTAGTTGTTCAAGAAACGGGCAGTTGCACAGAAAGAACTCAATATCTTCGCCACTCACATTAACCGCTCTCAAACACAAATCTTTGAGAGACTTAAAAAGTGAACGCACTTCAAGAGTGGTTCGCCCCAAAAATTCAGCAGGGAAGTCATACTGGTCGTATGGCGTATACCTATACGGATCAGTATATCGTATAAGGTTCAGCTCCAGCCTCTGAACCTGTCTTTCGACAGCAAATTCAAGCCACTTTGTGACTGCCCCAAAGGACGATTCGTCTAAATCAAAACGGACTTTGAACTCATCCAATGCAAGAGATCTGTGTGATTGGACGACAAAGTTCAACCAATTTATATACTTGGTCCTCTCCACTTTCAAACTTTGCTCGTCTTTTGCTGCAAGTAAAGCGTCATCAGCATCGAAGTTGAGACGCAAGGAATATCGCCACAAGTTGGTCCAACGAGACGAAAGAACACTGGTACGTGCAGCTTCCCTCAGAGGCAGGGAAGACAGGATAACAATCAGAATACCATCAGGCAGTTCACTTAACCGATCATGCATCATTCTACCTAGCAAAAAAATAATTAGAAAATAAGATATTAACAAGTGTCTGTTTTAATCAGGCAGTTCTAAAATTGAAACAAAATCATATGTTGAACTATGTTATGGCATACAAAGTATCACGGTTTAGTTATTTTTAGAAGAATAACACATTAAATCAAACATTTCTTTGAAACTTAATTCAGCATACTTTTCAGTGTGTGTTAAATACAGAAACATTAAACCAATTTTTCATTTCACCCACAATTTTCGGTGTTATTTTAAGAATACTTCATTTTCCAGCATAAACCAAATTATTTTAAGAATCCTTCGTTTTGTATTCAATCCTAATCGTTTTATTTTAAAAATGTACATTCGATCCCTAATTTAACCAGTCTGCCGCGGTCACTTTTATATCTCTTTTCCCGAGATAAAAAAAATATGAAACGCCGGTCAAAAAATATATCGAAAATCATCATATATTATTTTTGGCAAAAAATCAGTTGAAATTAACAAAATTAAAAAAAGAAAAAGAAGAGGAGAGCATAACTTTACCAGAGATCTGAGGGAGAAAGAGGGAACATGCAGGTGGCGGGTGGGAGGCGGCGAGCGACGGCAGCCGATTGAAGAAACTGCAAAAATTAAGGAAGAGAGACAGACTTGAGGGTTTTTTAACCGGGCCTTTTTGGTTTTTTTTTAGCCCAGCCCAGCCCGTTTATCTTTCTTTTGAAAAAAGTAAAATTGAAAAATTCCGCTTAAATGGAGTAAAGAAATTATAATGTTTTAATATTTGTTCAAATTGAGGAATGCACAAAAAGCAAAATTGAAATTTAAAGGGCACCATGCATCAAAAGTCCTTAAACTATCAACTTTTATTTTAAAAGATTTTTGAATTAGTTTTTTATTTTTAAAAGCCCTTCAATTATATAATTTAGTTTCGTTAAGCCCCCTAAACTTTTTTTTTTAAACTCTTACACTATATAATTTTTTTTCATACGATCCTTTTGTGACAGTTCGTCAAAAACATTTTTTTTTTGTCATTGGAGTTTGATATGAACATCATAGAATCGAAATTGAGTTGAAGTGTCATATTTTGATGTAAAATATTGAACTGACTTAGCAAAATCCATAATTTTTTGTTATCGAGGCCTTATGAAATAAAAAATTATAGTTCAAGGGCTTTATAAAATAAAAAATAATTTAGAAGTTTTTTGATGCATTATGTCACATTTAAAGTATACAATAGATGTCATGTGATGATGAAAAAGTTTCAATTTTGTCATTTTAGCAACCGTTATTTTTTCGAGAAAAAAAAATCTTGAGTGGTGTCATTTACACCCAGATGCACCGTACATATAATGCATTTTAAAATCGTGCGACTTATTATACTAGAAAATGCAACTTATTTACATTGAATCATGCAATGATTCAATGTAAATAAGTTGCATTTTTCAATATAACAAATCGCGCGATTTTAAATGCACTATAAGTGCATGATGCACTTGGATGCATACAAGACCTAGCCAAAAAAAACTCTATGAGACGATCTCATGGATGAGATGGGGTACAACCTATTATAATTAACACCACCCCTCTTAAAGGACAGTTTCATGGATGAGACGCAGTACAACCTAACATAATCAACACCCCCCCTTAAAGTGGTATGCTCCATTTCACCGTCTCATGCAAATGTATCTCTTTTTCAATTGATATATCAGAATATTTTTTTAAAACAAAAAACTTTTATAATTAAAATAACTGAAAACAAAATTGAAATAATTACGAAAGGTATAAAATTCAAGGCTAGGTCTTGTGTGCACTCATACTGCATTTTAGAAGCGTGCAACTTGTTATGTTAAAAAGTGTGACTTATTTACACAGAAAAGTGCAGTTGTTAATATGGAAACATAGTTGCACGCTTCTATTTGGAATAATTACATGTTTATATTTTGTATAGTTTCACGCTTCTAAAATACACTATGAGTGCACGGTGCACTCAGATACACATGAGAATTCACACTAAAAGTTCTAAAATGATCGGCGCCGTATTGGCTTCAAGAAAAGCTGTATGACGTAATAGTTATACACGGTACATGTCACATATCAAGTAATAATTCGAAATCGACGAAAAATTGATCTTTGGTACATAGATAATTTATTATAAACATTTATTCAAAAAAACGCAATGTTATTTAAATAAAATCATAAGTTACAAATAATTCACGATGACGAAAAAAGAAAGCATATTAGATCGTGATAGAGAATTAAAGAAAGAGACACACTTGCATTAAGTTGTGTATTAATGTTTTAACACTTTGAGAGGGATGAATGTAATTTGCACTTAATTGTACCCCGCTTTATGCATAAAATCGGCTCATATGAATTTTTATCATTAAAGAAAAATAAATTCAATGTGTTGGGGCACATGTGGCTCAAGTTGTTGCTTGTCGTAATCACTCCTTGCTTTGTGTTCCCTAATTAAAGCCTCAGGCATTCGCGGCATATACGGATTTGGTTCACATAGCCACTACAAACAATACTAGTAATATAGGGAATAAATCAAAATAGTTTCATAATTATCAAATTTTTCAATTTAATCTCATATGTATCAATTTGATCCAGTTTAGTCTCAAACTGTCGAAGGTCGCTTAAAATTGTCCAAAACAAGGTCCTTTTGGGAACGCGTCCTACACGCACCCCCAATTTTGATTGGAATATGTAAGGCACGTGTTCAAGACGATGTCGTTTTGGACAATTTTGAATATATGTGAGATTAAATTGAAAAAATTGATAATTATGAGACTATTTCAATAAAAGAGCAAAATTATTGGACCATTTTGGTTTAAATCTCAACCTTATAAAAGCATGAAAAATTGCTCACCTCAACTTCAAATTCTTGTAGGTGTGGAAATGCCTTGAGAAAAGAACTGAATACCACAAGTTTTTCATGACTCAGTAATGCATATTTAATTATTTTGGGAGCTTTGTGTGATTGGACGACCGAGTTCACCCAGTCTATATACTTGTAGCCCTCCTCATTGTATGACAGGCGGTCATGCAACGCTTCATTGGCAACAAAGTTGAGACACAATGAATGTCTCCACAAGTTGGTCCAACGAGACGAAAGAACACTATTACGTGTAGCTTCCCTCAGTGGTAGTAAAGATAGGATCATAATCAGAACCCCATCAGGTAGCCCACTTATAAACCAATCATCAATGTGGTATGTCTTACCACGCTACAAACAAATAATTATAATAGTAAATAACATTAACAAATGCACTTAATAATAATAATGAGTTTAAATCACAAATGGTCCCATAACTTTGGCCCCAATTAGATTCAGTTCTATAACCTTTTTTTTGTCGTCGATTTAGTCCTAATATCTTTGACAGTGTCCAATTTAAGTCTCAAGTCAGCAACTACGTCGTTTACACTCAATTTCTATACTTGCGCCTTTCCTTAATACGTGCTCTGTAGTATTTAAATTGCTTGTGCAAGTTATCAGCATCAAAGTTGAGACACGAGGAATGTGTCCACAAGTTCCTCCATCGAGACGAAAGAACACTAGTACGTGCAGCATCCCTCAGAGGTAGGCAAGACAGGATAATAACCAGAAGATCATCAGGTAGTCCACTTAACCAATCATCATGATGGCATGCCTTACCAAGAAATAATAATTATTAGGAAAAAAAAACATTAACAAATGCCCATAACTAGAGAAATTCTAGTCACTCGCCCCCTCAATTATAGTACATGTCTATCTACTAACAATCTGCTCTACAGTAATTCTAAATTCGGGTATCAGCCCTAATTTAATATTTCAAATTGAAGAAAAAACTATCACCTGGCCTTGAAAAACTATCATTAGGATTTACAATGCCGAATCCAAAAATTCTAAACAGGGTATGCAAAATTATAGAAAATCAAAATATTAAAAAAAAAATTAAATCATACAATTCAAAATGCAAAAGTAAGATCCTAAAAAAAGAGTAACATAAACAAAATATAGATAATTTATAATTTGAAAACATATAATATTAAGAGTTACGAACAAAAAGATTTTTGTCTGAAAGAAATATTACAATTGTTCTCCACGAGTTCTCATATTTTGAAAGTGGTTCAAAATGTCATTTTTGCTCATTTTGCCAACAACATGCTTCAATTTCTACACCTAGGATCCAGAATTCATTTAAAGGGGGGCGAATTTTTTTATTGAGCAAGGGAGTCAAAATTTTAATATCCCAACGGGAGCGAAATGAGAAAATTATACAATTTTAAAACATAAATATAATATTTTCTAGAATGACATAAAGGAGTCAAAATTTTAATATCCCAATAGGGTATGTATTTGCATACCCACATGTGGATCCGGCAATGCGGGTTTATGTTTAAAACAGGCAGCATGTACATATAGTATGACTCATATGTCATAACAAGAATGAATTTGTATTTATTACTTTATCATTCATCAAGAATAAAGACATATTTTTTTCTGGCAAACTCACCTCTTGGGGCTGAAATAGGGGACCGAGATTGACAATCTTCACACCCATCAACGCTTGATTCTTGTGATGGAACTCAAATTCTACTCACAGACAAAAAAAAAAAAAACTAACTAACTAACTAAATTTCCGACCTATTTTTCCGTGTCAGAGATTAAGAAAAAAAATCAAAGGTTGATTTGAAATCTGAATCAGAGCGGCGGCAAGAAGTGCTGGTTTTATTGATTACCGAAATTATAGCAGTGTGCTATTGGGCCTGTTTTGTAATGTTTTGGGCCTGTTTAGTGATTTGGTATTGGGCCTGTTTTGTAATGTGGAGAAGTCTGCATTTTAAAAATTCAATTCAATGTATTTGGACACTCTATTTGGTAAGAAATTGATAACTTAACATGTATTGGAAGATCTCAATTTTAAAATGGCATCACGCAAAATGGAAATAAACAATGAAAATCAATTATATTAAATCGAATGATATCTTGTCAAGTTTGTAAAAATAAAAGATCAAATTAAATTAGACCGGTTTTCAAAATCAGACAATCAAATCGATATCAACTCATTAGAATGTGGCACATATATAGCGACATGAATGAAGAAGAAAAATGTTAATTTATAATTAACCCTATTATAAATTTATAATTAATTTTGTTAAGCCAAAACAAAATAAAAATATCTTAATAGGGACTCGGGAGCAAACAATTTAGAAGGCGTTGATGCATTAATTATAATGAAAATTTAGTAAGCTTAACAATACAATACACTATCTCGCCACACATTAATTAACATTTAGAAAATTTTCGGCAAAGCTTTTGTTGGTTGTATAGTTTATACTTTATAGTGATTGGGTTTCATTTCGTTTTGTATTTTGTTGCTAACATTATTTACCCTTTATTATAATTGGTTAAGATTTCAATTTGTTCTAAATAAATTTAGGTGATTATTTGATTTATTCTAAATAACCTTCAATAAGATATATTAACTAAAAAGTTGTTTTTTTCGAATTATTTTATAAATCTATTAAATTTTAAATTTTGACTGTTTAATATTAATGTACCATTAAAACCCCATTTTTCTTTTAGATTACTTAATGAATTGTAATCATTTGAGTGTACAATATTAATATTACTATTTCATTATCATCCAAAAAATATTAATATACCATTTAAACATAGTTTCATTTTCATGAACAGTTTTAGAAGATCAACACAGCTACACACACTTTATACTATATAGAGACATTCACAACCCAATAGTTATACTACTGAAACAAATAATCAAGAGAAAAGTTCGGAAATATTAAGATAGTGCAAGATACGTACAATAGAGTAGTCAGTGAGTTATTTATACTAAAAGTTACTAATAAGCAACAATTTAATCCCCAAATAAAAGTTTTTAGAAAGCAACAATTTGATTCTCAAGCAACCTCTTGAAAGAAAACAAAATCTCATATCCGATGCAGTGAATTAGACTAAAAAAAACCCGACAGATGATTGGAAGAGTGATGGTTAAACTTAAAGAATAAGCAAGTGAATGTATAATTAGCTTTGTTAAGCCCAATCAAAATTAAATTATCTTAATAAGGCCTCGGCAGCTGCAAACAATTTAGAAGGCGTCGACGCATAATAAATATAATAAAAATTCAATAAACTTAATAATATACATTGCATCATCAGGACCCCAAATTAAAGAACTATATATAGCTTTATTATGATACATATAAAACAAATTTAAAGTGAATAAACAATCAGGCACAATCAAATACAGACTAAAACTAATAACAAATATATTGGGACAATCAAATAAAAAAAAAAAAAAATCCAAGAAAAATAATCCATCAAAGTTAACAAGTATCTTGCCAGTTGCCACACATTAATTAGCATTTAGGGAAATTTGGAGGTGCTGGTATCGGCCCATTTTCCACCTCGAATGCCATAGTTAGGCCCAATGGCAAATGCAGATCCAAATGACAATGCATCAAGTCATCAATCATACACCTAAAATTCCCAACAATCATACGTTTTAATTAGAGGTTGCAATTATTTTATATGTATATATAATACGACATTTTGTAATTTTGAGGAATAATAATTTTGAGAAAAAAAGTTTTTTGGTCCCAATTTTTTTAACAGACACTGTGACTTGCACAGTTTTTTGAGAAAAAACTAAATATGTATATTCTAATAGATACATGCATATTATTATTGTTATAATTATTAGGATATATATGTAGTTGCGTAAAAGTCGTACAATGGTTGTTTCTCAATCAATTTCACCGTGTGTGCATGTATAGACTGTTTAATTGAATATTTTGTCAAACACATCTCTCTAGCTTTGTGGTTTTCAGCTTTGCCACTCCAACCGTAATCCCAGTTCAATTCGATCTTACAACGTGTTTCCTTTTTTAATTTCTATTTCTCAAACTAAATTACAAAATGGGACTCTAGCTTTTGCATGGTATTTTCCTTTTTTGATATGTATATATATTTCTTTAGCTAAAACTGGGACATGAGCCGCTTTTAAGTATAAAAACGTATTATACATGCTCTCGTTAAAACGTATTATACAATACATGATGTTCTCGTTAAATACGTACTTCTCTAGAATGATGGTTTTATTGTTACGTGTTGATATAATTTTGAAATAAATTATAATTGTTGGTTAAAAAATAATGGAATAACTAAAGAGATAAATGATCTTTCTTCTTCGTCCCAAACTCATTTGTACATTTACTACCCATTATTTTAATATTTTTTCTTAAACAACTCACAAAAAAGCAAAGGTGACAATTTAATTGGGACGGAGGGTTAAAAACCTAAAGAATAAGTAACTGAATGTGTTTAGGTACATGCGGCAATATCTTTGCAGTTTGTTCCGCAACTACATCGTCACGTGTTGATGGTCAACAGCGAGCCATGATGATTATTTTCTCTAGCGCCACACAATTTGCACAAATATTTCTCATGAATTCAGTTTCATTCGCCCCCACAAAATACCCTGAAAGCTTCAACACTTTGAGTTGTTGGTGTGGAAAATGCTTAACCCCGTCCTCCACTTCTCGGACTCTCCCTAAACCTATCGCCACCATCTGCATAGAAAAAATATTTTGCTGCTAACTTAGGAGTTCTAAAAATATGAAAAAACATTGCTTGGCAAATGTGTTGGGAATAATATTTTTTTAGGACAGTAACTTAGGGGGTTGTGTTTTAAGGACAATAATTTTACAGGTTTGGAAATGTAGGACAATATATATTTTAAAATTTATAAATATAGGACAAAATGTTTTAATATTTGTAAATATATGACAATATGTTTTAAAAATCTATAAAATGTAGGCAATTCAGCCCGAATAAGCCCAATCTCACATGATATTTCAGCCCGATTTGGGCTTATTTGAGCTCAATTGTCCTACATTTCCAAGTCCGTAAAATTATTATTCTTAAAACACAACCTCCAAGTTAACATAGTCAAGACAAACAGTACTAGTACTAAATAGCAAGTATGGAGCTCCAGAATAAAGTTAAAGGCATGAGAAATTGCCAACCTTTACTTCAAGTTCTTGTAAAAGAGGAATAGCTCGAATAAAAAAGGTTAGTCCCATAAGACTTCCTTCCTTACAGTCACAGTGTCTATTAATTTCTGCTTTAAACTTCTTCAATTTAGGCATTTGAGGGAACTTGCTAACCCCAAGTGACTGCGAAAAACGATCAAAATCAATGAGCAATTAATCCAACGTACAAGTCAATCTGACCTCAAAGTGCTTCAGATTAGTAAAATTCACGGTAAGAATTTCCAACTGCAAAAAGCAGCAATGCAATACACGGAAGCGTTTGTGGCACTGCCTATAAAGATCAGTAGAGCCATTGATAAGATGAAACTCAACAAGCATTGGAACGTTCTCAAGCAAGAGACCCGATAATGTCTCTACTTTAAGTGAAGTCATATTTGGAGCTGAAATCTTAATGGGTGAAAAAGGGTGGCAGTCGAAGATCTCCAGGTGTTTTAACGCGAGCGATGAGCCACAAATTTCAACCTTTGACATTTTACCCGAGCCTTGCACAATTAATTGTTCAAGCAACGGGCAGTTACGTAGAAAGAAGTCAATATCTTCACCACTCACATTAACACCTCTCAAACGTAAATCTTTTAGAAACTCAAAGTCAAAAGGCGCTTTAAGAGTGCTTCGCCCCAAAAACTCTGCACGGAAGTCATATGCCGTTTTTAATCCTAGAAGGCTCAACTCCAACCTCTGAACTCTTCTTGCAAAAGCAAAATCAAGCCACTTTGTGATCGTCTTGATGTATGATTTTTGAAAATCAAAACAGATCCTGAATTCGTCCAATGTTGGAGCTTTGTATGATCGGAGGACAGAGTTTACCCAGTTTCCATACTTGCGCCTCTCCGCATCACGTGCTTTGAAGTATTTTTATGCTTGTACAAGTCATCAGCATCAAAGTTGAGACACAATAAATGTCTCCACAAATTCCTCCATCGAGACGAAAGAACACTAGCACGTGTCGCTTCGCTCAGAGGTAGGCAAGACAAGATTAAGACCAGAACATCATCAGGCAGCTCACTTAACCAATCATCGCTATGGAATGCCTTACCACGCTACCAGGAAATACTAATAATTAGAAAACAAAACATTAACAAATCCGCATAACAAGAAATATTCAACTTACTCGCCCTTCAATTCTAGTACATGTTCTACAAACAATCTGCTCTAAGAGTAACTCTAAATTCTCAAGTATTAGCCTTAATTTAATGTTCCAAATTGAAGAAAAAACACTATCATCTGCCAACTTACCAAAATATGTATTCCTAGAATCTCTCCTCTTAGTTGAAAAATATATTTTGCACCTCAAAAATTTCTCCTATTAACTTCTCAAAAGAGAAAGTATATCAAGAATTAATTAGTATCCCGTATGCCATATCTATTATCTAGAAACGGGTCAGTCCGGCGGGTCAGACCCTTTTAACATCCCTAATCACACCCTAACTTGTATTATATAAAAGTGTTGTGTTACGAATAATTTTTGTAATTTTTCATGAATATTTTTGTATTTTTCTTGAAATATGTATGAACAGTGAAAGTGGGATATCTTGAAGAATAAGAAATTAGGAGGAAGGAGAGAGAAACTGAGAGAGATAGTTAGAATAGATATTTTTCATACTATCACCAAATGGCCAGCTGCCAATAAGTAACCACAAGTTGGGACCACACACAATGTGTAATTTAGGTAAAATTAAATATTGAAATGTAAATATTCTTCACTGGCCTGATATCCCATTAAGTAATATCCTTGGGCCGAATTAATTACTTTTCTCTGCAGTGTTCGGTCCATTTGAATTGAGCCCTCCTTTTACTGAATTAATTCCACGGCCCATTAAGGTATCACGCCCATCTGCTACTGAATTATTTCCACGACCCATTAAGGTATCAAGCCCATCTGCTATAACGCCCCTTTTCAGACACATGAACCAAGTACACCACTTGTGTCTGAAAAACCTAGTTCCTTTCCATCTTCCCCAAATCCCACTTCACCATTCTTGCCGTCCAGCTCCATTCTCATAACAATACTCCCTCCAACGAAAGATCCTTGTCCTCAAGGATGATCTCCAGCGAAGAGTCGCGTGATAGAGGCGGTATCTTCCCATGAATTTGTTTCCCATTCCTCAGCTCCCCAACGAATTTTAACCTGGTCTTTCTCTTGTCCTTTTTCCAGATGTTTGCGACCAACGAGTACTCGAACTGGAAGGAGTGTGAAGAAGCCATCGTTGTCGATATCTGGAAAAATTTGTGAAGGTACATATTTTTGCCCAATGTGTCGTTTCAGTAGAGACACATGGAAAACCGGGTGGATCTTAGATCCCTCAGGTAGATCCAATTTGTATGTCACGTTTCCCCCACTTCGAAAAAAACGCTCTTGTCTGCTCTTACCTGCGTATAATTTCATGCGGTGTTGTGCTTTGATGAGATTTTCCTTGATTTGTTATGTGATCCTACATGCGTGGCTTGATTAGATCTCAGAACTTTTTTTCAGTGGTAGAGTCTAAGTAGGGACCAAAAGCAAACCCTGTAGGCGAATACCCGTATAGAGCCTCAAACGGGGTCATTTTCAAACTAGAATGATAGTTAGTGTTATATCAATACTCAGCCAGAGAAAGCCACTTTAGCCACTACTTAGGGTTGTCACTCACCATACACCTCAAGTACTGCTCTAGGCATTGATTCACCCTCTCAGTCTGGCCATCTGATTGAGGGTGATAGGATGAACTAAGTTTGAGTTGTGTGCCCAACAATTTAAACAACTCTTTCCAAAAACAGCTAGTGAAAATTTTATCCCTATCACTCACAATGCTAGCTGGTAAGCCATGTAACTTATAGATGACATCTAGAAACACCTTAGCAAGTGAGTTGACAGTGTAGGGGTGTGAGAGGGCTATGAAGTGTGAGTACTTGGTGAACCTATCTATGATAACCCAAATGACATTTTTTCCCCATGACTTAGGAAGCCCCTCTATGAAATCCATAGAGATATGGGTCCAAGCTTGATCTGGAATAGGTAATGGTTGTAGTAAACCAGGGTATTGACCAGGGGTAGATTTGTTTTTAGCACATACCTCACGCAACTTAACCCATTTCAGGACATCTTCCTTCATGTTAGGCCAGAAGAAAGACCTTTTCAGCCTTTGGTAGGTGCTTATGACACCAGAATGTCCTCCATAGGGGGTAGAATGCATTTCAGCCATGATTACCTCCCTTAAACCTTGACCAACACCCACCACCAGCCTTCTTTTATACCTTAAAACACCATTAGTGAACTGGAACAAAGGAAAGGTAGTAGAATCCATACTCTTAGACTTGATGACTTCTTGAATATAGTCATCATTAGTGTAGCTGAGTATCACCTGATCCAACCATGTAGGAGTCACTATAGTAATATCTGAGCAATTGTTGTAGAAGTAATCCTTCCTGGATAGTGCATCAGTTGCACTATTATCAGAACCCTTCTTATATTGTATGTCATACTACAAGCCTAATAGTTTGGTAATCCACCTCTTTTGAAGTGGAGTAACCACCTTCTGATCCAACAAATGTTTAAGTGATTGCTGGTCAGTCTTTATAGTGAATTTTTGGCCCTGTAGGTAGTGCTTCCACTTCTGAATAGCCATAAGTACAGCCAAAAACTCTCTTTCATAGATTGAAATGAGTTGATTCCTTGGACACAAGGACTTGCTCATGTATGCAATGGGTTTTCCTTCTTGCATGAACACTGCTCCAATACCCCTCCCACTAGCCTCAGTTTCCACCACAAATTTTTTGGTGAAATCAGGTAATGCTTATACTGGAGCAGTCACCATAGCTTCTTTTAGCTTTTGGAAAGCCATCTCATCTTCAGGATTCCATTTGAAGTTGTCTTTCTTCAACAAAGAAGTGAGAGGCTTGCTAATGCAGCCATAACCCCTCACAAACTTTCTGTAATAACCAGTCAACCCCAAAAAACCCCTTAATTGCTTAATGGTTTGTGGTTTTGGCCATTGAACCATGCATTCAATCTTTTCCGGATCAGTAGCCAGCCCATCTTTGGAGATAATATGCCCAAGATACTCAACCTTAGTCTGTCCAAAACTGCACTTACTCCTCTTTGCAAACAACTTGTTAGCCCTGAGCAGTTGTAAAACTGATTCCAGGTGGAATAAGTGTTGCTTCATATCAACATTATACACCAGGATATCATCAAAGAAAACTAGCACAAATTTTCTTAGATGTTCTCTAAAAACTTGATTCATTAATGATTGAAAGGTAGCAGGGGCATTACACAGACCAAATGGCATCACTAGGAACTCATAGTGGCCATTGTGGGTTCTGAAAGCAGTCAAATGCCTGTGCTCTTCCTTCATTAGGATCTGAAAGTACCCTGACCTCAAATCAATCTTAGAAAATATTTTAGCCCCATTCAATTCATCAAGTAGCTCATCAATGATGGGAATATGATAGTTGTGCTTGATGGTAAGCTCATTCAAGTACATATAATCCACACAAAGCCTCCATGTGCCATCCTTCTTTTTCACCAAAATGACTGGAGAGGCAAATGGGCTCTTGTTGTGTTGAATAACCCCAGTAACTAGTAGATCCTTCACAATCTTCTCAATCTCCTCTTTATGAGTGTGAGAGGTTCTATAAGGGTACTGTTGCTTAGGAACACTTCCAGGTTTTAGCAGAATTTGATGTTCCACTCCTCTCCCTGGTGGTAACTCCACTGGTTCCACAAAAATATCTTGATAAGTTAGTAACAAGTTCTATAAAGCAGAATCTTCTTCCTCTGGTGAAGGAGGGACTGATGTGATCAAGAACATTTCCATAATGTCCTTAGCTTCTTCAGTGTGCACCATCTGAAATAAGCCCACATCAGTAAGCACCTTGTATTCAGCAGATGAGGTAAGGGCTTGCAACTTCACTCTGGTTCCCAACAAATTGACTGTGAAAGTCATTTTGTCATAATCTAGCTCAATAGGGGTGCAAGATTTCAACCAATCCCCTCCCAAAATCATATCACACCCTTCATTATCCAATAGCCTCAGTGGATAAGTGAACTGGTAGCCCTGCATCTTCCAAGTGAAGGGATTCACTTGTTGGGAACTAACCAATCTCTGACCATTAGCTATCTTAACTAGCAATGGTTTAGCCACACTTATGGGGTAGTTGAGTCTCTTAGTTGTAGCAGCTTGCATGAAACTCAAGGTGCTGCCAGAGTCAATCAAAATATGAAGTTTGTTATGGCCAAACTCCCCAAATAGCCTCATAGTAGTTACCCCATCCTCACCACTAAGAGCATTCAATGACATTTGGATCTCTTCCATGATATCTGCTCCATACACCACCTGTTCTTCAGCCTCAGATTCAGTGGGTAATGTGAGTGAAGTAGTGTCTTCACCCTCCTCGGCCATAATCATGTAAGAGATCTTACCTTGACATGTGACCATGCACAAATGGTTCATCACGGTTGTAGCATAGCCCCTTTTCTCTTCTTCTTTGCCATTTCAAGAGGGTGTAAGAACTTTGAAAGGGGGTTTTGATGGAGTGAAACTCCCCTTTCCCACCACACCACTAGTAACATCACCTTTCTTCCAAAAGTTAGAGTTAGGGTTAGGGTTAGGGTTAGGGTTAGAACCCCTTAGAAAAGGGTTTGAGTTTTTTTAGTTAGTCTTTGCTTGATAGCTTGATCCTGTTTCCTGCCCAATTTAATGGCATGTTGGAGAGTAGTAGGCTCAAACATGGTTATTGTAGCCTGTAATTCCTCATTGAGGCCTCCAATGAAACTAGCCACAAAATAGGCCTCAGAAAACACATCACCAGTGATTAATAACATACAAGCTTTCAACTCTTCAAACTTATCCACATAATCCTCATAATTCTCCAGAAGAATCTCTAATCTCCTCAAATCTTGTAGATAAAATTTCCAGAAATTGCACCCAAGTAAGATCTACTTTGTTTTGATTAAAATTTTGAACCCATAAGGCTGCCTTTCCTTCAAAATGAATAGAGGCAAGAGTTACCTTCTGTTGATCTATCATGGTCGGCATCAAGTTGAAATAACCATTGCATTTCAGAATCCATGACCTAGGTTTAGATCCATCAAACCTAGGAAACTCAATTTTGGGTACTGGGCTGTGAAAATTTGCCCCACTGTGAATCAGCTTAGGCCCTGAACCTGATGAATCCTGGTACTGATTCAAAGGTGTAGGTCCTGTTGATCCTGACCCAGGACTTCCCAAGATTGAACCACCATCACCAGATAGACCTTTGTTTTTGTCCATGTTTAGAAATTGAAGCTGTAACATTGCCAAAGTTTTGGTGACATTGTCAAGCTTTTCCTCCACTGTGGTTGTTAACCCCTGTATAGTGTCTTTGAATTTACCTTCTGCTGCTTCTCTTTTCAAAGTTTCAGTTTGGATCAATGTTTCTAACTTTTTGTGTGCTTCTTGCAGTTCCTTGAAGCGGGTGCCTTCAGCCATAATCAGGAGTCGTGTCTCTGATTACCAAGTGTTGTGTTACGAATAATTTTTGTAATTTTTCATGAATATTTTTGTATTTTTCTGGAAATATGTATGAACAGTGAAAGTGAGATATCTTGAAGAATAAGAAATTAGGAGGAAGGAGAGAGAAACTGAGAGAGATAGTTAGAATAGATATTTTCCATACCATCACCAAATGGCCAACTGCCAATAAGCAACCACAAGTTGGGACTACACACAATGTGTAATTTAGGTAAAATTAAATACTGAAATGTAAATATTCTTCACTGGCCTGATATCCCATTAAGTAATATCCTTGGGCCGAATTAATTCCTTTTCTCTGCAGTGTTCGGCCCATTTGAATTGAGCCCTCCTTTTACTGAATTAATTCCACGGCCCATTAAGGTATCACGCCCATCTGCTACTGAATTATTTCCACTCCCATTTGCTACTGAATTATTTCCACGGCCCATTAAGGTATCAAGCCCATCTGCTATAACACCCCTTTTCAGACACAATGAACCAAGTACACCACTTATGTCTGAAAACCCTAGTTCTTTTCCATCTTCCCCAAATCCCACTTCACCATTCTTGCCGTCCAGCTCCATTCTCGTAACAAATAACTTTTATATCTTAACATAATTACAACAAAGGAAAGCAGCTAATTACAAAAGATGTGTGAAGATACGGTTGGATTCTATATTATATTTGTTGCTTTTGACTTAAAATTTGTTTCAAAATAATTACTACTAAATTTCCATATTTCTCCCAACTTACCAAAATATGTATTCCTAGAATCTCTCCTCTTAGTTGAAAAATATATTTTGCACCTCAAAAATTTCTCCTATTAACTTCTCAAAAGAGAAAGTATATCAAGAATTAATTAGTATCCCGTATGCCATATCTATTATCTAGAAACGGGTCAGTCCGGCGGGTCAAACCCTTTTAACATCCCTAATCACACCCTAACTTGTATTATATAAAAGGGTCTATATTTTGTATATTTGAAAATAGACAAAGTCTAGTATAAAAAAATTTATACATGAAAAAAATTTAATTTACAATCAAATTCTCACTAGACCTACTCTTGAAAATATAGTTAATAAATTTTCTTCTTTCCTTATTTAGGCCTTAAGACGGAGTCTTGTTCGAGACTATATTATACATGATCCAATTTAAAATATGATTGATTCGTGTTCTATAAACTTTCGACACATGTTATAATTCTCCCATCTATTATTCCATTTGCTCTAGAAAATTCAAAAGATTAGTAATCAAATCTCCTACTATTACTCTTTCAATTACATGCTCACGTCCCCATACCTTTTCCATTGAGCCTATTTATCAGATTTGAATTTTTACAATGGTGGACCTATATATTTACACTCCTATTTTCTCAATGCAGGTACTTAAAAAAAATAAAAATGGGTGTATTTCGTAATGTTGTGGGTGTGAATAACCAGACCCTTAGCTCAATTATAATTAACTTTGTTAAGCCCAATCAAAATTAAAATATCTTAATTGGGCTTTGATAGCAAACAATTTAGAAAGCCTCGATGCATAATAAATATAATTAAAAAAAATCAATAAACTTAATAATACATTACATCTGGACCCCAAATTAAAGAACTACTACTATAAATATAGCTTTATTATGATACATATAAAACAAATTTAAAGTGAATAAACAATCAGGCACACAATCGAATACAGGCTAAAACTAATAACAAATATATTGGGACAATCAAATTAAAAAAAAAACATATAAGAAAAATAATCCATCAAAGTTAACAAGTATCTTGATTAATTCTTGCCAGTTGCCACACATTAGTTAATTAGCATTTAGGGAAATCTGGAGGTGGTGGAGGCAACGTTGTTGATGGTGTGGGCCCATTTTCCACCTCGAATGCCATAGTTAGGCCCAATGGCAAATGCAGATCCAAATGACAATGCATCAACCATACACCTAAAATTCCCAACAACCATAACGTTTTAATTAGAGGTTGCAATTATTTTATATTTATATATAATATGACATTTTGTAATTTTGAGGAGATATTTTTTAGAAAAAAAGTTTTTTAGTCCCGTAAATTTCTTATAATCCGTTTTTCGTCCAAAAAATATGAATCATTCAATTTTGGTCCAATATAACTATCTCGATTGTCCAATTTTTGCCTTTTTTTTTATGAAAAATAGAAATTTTTGTGATTTTCGTTCATGTGCAAGGCGCGTATCCCTTAAAATTACTGGTTTCTAAGCTCGTTGCTGACGTGGACACTAACTGTTAAAAAAAAATTATTTTTTTAAAAAATTAGAAAGAACAAAAAAATTCCTCCCAAGTACATAAAAAATGAATTTTCAGCTTCCACATCAACAATGAGCTTGGAAAATCCCAATTTTAATGGGCATGTGACTTGCGCGTAACGAAAATGATAAAATTTTATGTTTCTCGGCGAAAATTAGACCAAAGTTGGACAGTGAAGATAGTTGTGGGACCAAAATTTGATAGTTAAACTTTTTGTAAATTGAATGTGCGTAACACATGCCAATAAATGACATGAAATCAGATTAGAGAATTTGAAGCATGTAACGTTAATTACCTGGATTATTTGCACGGAATCTAATGACGGCCCAACCTCCAACTGGCACACCAATGGTATTGCGTTCTTGTGGATTGAGCAAATTGAACTTGTTACTATCATTTGCAGGATTATAGTTGCCAAAACCTTGAGCCAAGACATAGAAATTGAAACCGTGCAAGTGTATAGGATGATTTTCAATTCCAAGTAAAGCGGTATTCTGCAACACGATTTCTACGGTGGCGTTAAAGTCGACTTTCTTCACTTTGGTGGATTTCGTGGTGTTCAGGAGTGCCGTATTGAAAGCGTTTGTCGTGTTGGTGTAGTCAAATAGCACGGGCGGGTTATCGGGAAAATCGGTGGTGTAAATCCCGGTCACGTTTCTAAAAAACGCTTCCAGCATTGACAACGTTGTGGGGAATTGGAAGGACGCGTTGTTCATACTGGCGGCTAATTTTAGCCCGAGTGGGCCCTGGCAAGTCACGTTTCCGGGAATATCGCAATCCGAAAGTCCCAATCCAACAGTAACAAACATGCGTTCATCGATTACGCTAGGGACTGGCGTCCAGAACGGGCTCGTGACAAGCGCCGTTAAGTTACTGTTAAACCTATGAGCAGTTGGCGTGTCGTTGAACGCCGGAAGGACGGGCATTATCGGCGACGGCGTAGTTGGTGTTGTTCCGTTGTACACTAAGATCCCCGTAGTCGTGGTGTTGTCGAACGGAACGCCAGCCAGACTAGCGTAGGCGCGTGCCGCCATGTAGTATCGGCCCGGCGTTTGGTCGGCCGTGAACAGGACGTCGGTAGTTTGTCCCGGAGCCACAAGCACAACGTCCGTTGCGTAGGGGTTCGTGTAGGAAGCATCAACTGCTACCACCGTTAAGTTGTGATTCGCTATCTTGAAAAACAGCTGATTATTGAGTGCAGCGTTGATTATGCGTAGCATGTATGTATTTCCAGGTACCACCGTCAATTTGAATGTATCTATAAAAATGAACACCACATTCAAGAAATAATTAATAAGAAATCATTAAAAAATTTAGAAATTAATCTAATTTCATGAATTAATTTGCTATATAATTAATGTAACACTAACCGTTTGATGAGCATGGGTAGAGATCTCCCGGCCGTCCATTAATTGTATAAGCATCAGATATATTAGGTGCACCACCTGTAGCTAATGCTTCATTCTCCACATCAATAACATTAGAATTCCACCACTCTCCTGAATAAATTAATTAAAATTTACACATATTACACTCTGATTTTGATAAAATAAAGTCAATTATATTAATTAGTTGTATTAATTTCTCACCAAGGAGTATAGGAATTTCTCTATGTGGTTTTGGAAATGGGTAGGAGCGACCGGATCTGGGTCGGATCACGAGGGCCCCATATACTGTGGCCCGAAGCCATTGAACATGTGCATGCCACCAAAGAGTTCCTTCCTGCCCGGTTATGTTAAATCTGTAGGTGTAGCTTTGACCCGGTGGAATTGGGCATTGCGTTACATACTCCGGCCCATCGGCCCACCCACTTAGAAACTGGAAAATCCCATGCCTGCATGAGTAAATAAAAATAAATCAGACATTGGTGATTTAATTTTAAGATGAGTGAATTATTACCTTAGATATTTTTGCCAATCAAAATAAAATGTATACTAAATTCAATTTTTGTATGATTGATTATTCAGAATTTAGGTAATGATTTCCGAAAGTCCCTTGTTAATTAATATCTGACGTAATATATATCCTGAATTATTGATTAATTAATTATAACAGCCTTTTTTTAGCGGAATTAATTATAACAGCCTTTTGAGATTTGGATAGTGATTGTTTGATTAGGTTAATTGATAATTAATCTGCGACTAGACTGAGTCCCTTGTTTGTTGTGACTTCATGGGAATACAATTTTATATTTTCTACTACAAGACCACATGATTTCCGTTTGAACCAAATATATTACTTCGTTATCTAACAAAACAGTAGTATTCATGTACTTAAATATGACATGGTAGTATATAATTGACCACAATTAACTGTTCGCTAAGATATTTTTTGAAGATTATGCTTTCGTTTTTTTGTCTTAAAAATTGGATCTGTTATCTGAATATGACGTTCACTATATTTTAAAATAGATCATTTCATGTCACGTGTATAAAATAAAATCATTCATTTACACACATCACAAAAATAATTAATAGATAAAAACACCGAATTAAAATAGAACATTTACGGATGGAAAGGAAAGGACTAACATTTTAAAAAAATTTAAAACATATGCGCGTTATAATATCAGTTAAATCTAGAAAAATAAATTGCAACTATATATATATATATATATATATATATATATATATCCTTTACATATAGCGAATAAATCATATGTTTTTTTGTTTTTTATTGTTTATCTCACATCTCCACCTAATTAAAACTTTGATGTGCATCTCATCTCATCTCTTGTCACGTCTAATATAGAGACATCAGACATGCGTATATTTATTGTATTTTAACATATTCGTCTATAAACCCAAAACACCGAGACTTTACAATTTTGGTACAATAACAGAAAATTACTCAATAATAATTATTATTATTTTTTATAGTAAGGGAGAGACGAGAAACTCTTACCAGTGAATGGTTATATTATAGGGAGAGTTGTTATTAACATGAACGACAAGGGTATCACCCTCGTGTACTCGAAGAGTTGGCCCAGGAAGACTGCCATTTACTGCCGTAATTACTTGGTTTCTGCATAGTCGATTCACGGTAAGATTTTGTACCTGCAATTAATCAACACATAAATCTGTGAAAATTTATTTTGTATTTTTAAAAAATAAAATATATATTCAATACTAATATGAAATTTAAAACAAAATTCTGATGTTGGTCTGTTTAAGGAGTCACGCTTTAATTAGCACAAACATCGATCTCAATATAAAAAAACACGTATTTCTATTTTTGTAGGGTTGGTGAAATTTATGAATATTACTTTAAAATAGACTTTTAATTACTAAACAACACGTATGACTAACTGCATGATAGTGAAATTAACCATGAACAAGTACTGTTTACATGCATATTGGACTATTACGATTAAAAAATATTACATTAAGTAATGACTCAACAGTTATATGTTTTAATAAAATAGAGATGAAAGAAAAGCGCAATGCATGTAAGTCCAAATATTGTTTCACGGCCATAAATATGTGCCATGGCGTATGCCTCTAATATTTAGGAAGCCCCCTATACAGTGAAAAAAAAAACATAAAATGTGAAAAGCTATATTACTCGATCCTGCATGCAATCAAAAAAAATAAAACAAGATAAGTGAAAGCAATTACATGAAATGAATGTTGTACGATTGCAGCTGAGGCAACTGAAGAACAACCCAAAAGTGCCAAAACCCATGCAACAAAGACTAAGGAATGCGCCATTTGAAAGATCAACAGATTTCTTTACTATGTATCGTGAACAAGATAAGACTCCTATTTATATAAACTTTGATGAACTCGAATAACGATCGATCACTTTATTAATTAAGTATTAATTCTGCATATATTTTTGTTTGATAGCTTCCATATGGCGTGTGTGCACATATTTATAGACTTGCTTCCATATGCCGTGAATGTAGAAATTTTAAAATTAATAACGAAATAGGAAGTTTAAAAAATAAAATTCAAAAGGACTTAATAATTTACTCATGATGATTGCGTGAAAGAATAAATCTAATTCTTGATTGGTTGATATCCTACAAGGAATTGAAAATTAGGGTTAGGAAAAACTTCGTTACCTAACGGTTTGAGTTGGCCATCAATGTAGCAAAATATGTATATTCTAATAGATACATGCATATTATTATTGTTATAATTATTAGGATATATAGGTAGTTGCGTAAAAGTCGTACAATGGTTGTTTCTCAATCAATTTCACCGTGTGTGCATGTATAGACTGTTTAATTGAATATTTTGTCAAACATATCTCTCTAGCTTTGTGGTTTTCAGCTTTGCCACTCCAACCGTAATCCCAGTTCAATTCGATCTTACAACGTGTTTGCTTTTTTAATTTCTATTTCTCAAACTAAATTACAAAATGGGACTCTAACTTTTGCATGGTATTTTCCTTTTTTGATATGTATATATATATTTATTTAGCTAAAACTGGGACATGGGCATCTTTTAAGTATAAAAACGTATTATACATGCTCTCGTTAAAACGTATTATATATACAATACATGATGTTCTCGTTAAATACGTACTTCTCTAGAATGGTAGTTATATTGTTACGTGTTGATATAATTTTGAAATTAATAAATTATAATTGTTGGTTAAAAAATAATGGAATAATTAAAGAGATAAATGATACTCCCTTCGTCCCAAACTCATTTGTATATTTACTGTGTGCTCGAAGTTTAAGGTAGACTTGTTTATTAGTATTTGTGGTGATAAAGTGTTGAGGGTAGTATTGACAATTCAACTTTATTGAAGAGTAGAATAATTTCCCTAAAAAAAAGAGTTGAATAATATTTATTAAAGGTGATAAAATGATAAAGTGTCAAGGGTATAAGAAAGTGACATATGATAAATAAGAGTGGGTGTGCACCGTGCACTCATGCAACTGAATGACACATTTAAAGAAATATTTGACCCATTTAATATATTAGATATGTTATGTGGATAAATTAGTAGGGTTGGGGCGGGTGCACGGATCTTAGATGAGTGCACCAGTTGCACATGAGATTTTGTCGGTAAATAAATGGGTGTTTGAAGGGTTTGAGTTAAAATAAGTATTTTCATTTAAGGAAATGTACAAATGAGTTTGGGACGACCCGAAATGAAAATTGTACAAATGAGTTTGGGTGGAGGCAGGGGCGGAGCCAGGATTGAATAGAAGGGGGGGCCAAATTTTAACAAGCGAATAGTTAAATATTTATTGTAAAGTTATAAATAAATGATATTACTTCTTTAACAAATAATTAATATATTAAAATTGTGTGGATCCGAGTTCACCGTAAACTCAATTTTTTTAGTATCATTGTTACGTATAAAAACTATCACTGTTATGTATAAACACTATTATTGTTATGCACAAAAAAAATCACTATTTAAAAAATGTCTTATATTTTTTAACAGTGAAGATTTTTGTGTATAACATTGATAAATCTATGATTAATTTGGTAAATCTTAGAACACATGTGTATTTGTAAAAGAAAAATAATCCATGCAAAACATTCATTCAAATAGATTAATTATACTATAGGGAACACTAAAAAAAATGATGATGAAATGTTCTCAGTAGGATTAGAGACTTGGTTTATTAAAAGAACATCCATTTAAATAGATTAATTATAATATAGAAAATACTAAATAAAAAATTTATTTGGTTTATTAAAAGAACTTCCATTTAAATAAATTAATTATAATATAGGAAATACGAAATGCTCTAAGTAGGAATCGAGACTTAGTTAATTAGAAGAGTAAGAACCATAGCTGCACTAGTATGAACCAACATGACAACCCTCACTAATGAAATACTGTGTGCATACGTTAATTTGGTCAATTTCACAATCAAAATAAAGTGTAAACTTTGATCAATTCGCCAATCAAAATAAAGTATGACTGATTATTATTTAATTAGATTAATTCATTATTGCAACGACTAGACCGAGTCCTTGTTTTTTTTTTGTAAGAAAATAATCTTTATTCAATCTGAGCAAAGAACAAAGATGTGGTTCTGTACAAAAATGTACAATTAAGAAGAGCAAAAGCTCCCAAGAATAGTCATAGGATTATCTAACCAATCCACGAAGCGAAAATTACAAAAAGAGGGGTATTTAACCGAGCACCAACTCCAGAATCTTCCTTTAATTTCGTCTAGCACTTTCTCCGGTTCAAAGCATTTGCCATCAAAAATCAATTTGTTTCTCCCTTTTCAAATAACCCAAACGACACAAATCCAAAGACTCGTAGCCAAGATGGTACATTTTTTGGCCCGGAAAAATTCCGGAATGAGCATGAAAATGATGAATAATCTGATTGTGAACTACTCCCGAGATCCCCATCCATTTGAAGCATGCATACCAAATTTTCGAAGTCACTGAGCAATCGAGGAAAATGTGAGGCGCATTTTCAGGCCACGAATTGCAAAGGGGACAGTTTGAAGTGTTGTTTTGGGGAATAATATTTCGCCTTCTTAGGTTCACCCGAGTCAGTAGACGATCTTGGAGGAGTCTTCATGCCATTGCCGAGGTCTTGAGAGGTGAGATTTTACTCCATACATGACGAATAATCGAGCACATCTCCGTGTTAGTGCCGACCGGAGTTAAAGGAGAGTGTACAACGTCATATGCCCGCTTCGTCTTAAAAAAATTATCCGGGGACTTCTTCCATTTCCAAGTATCCTCCACTCATTCCGCTAGTGTACACCTGTTCAACACACAAATAAGATCATTAACAGAAGATAACTCACGGTCAAACAAAGGCCTGCTCCATATTAACTCCCAACTCCATGACCCATTTCCCCATCTCACTGACTTTTACCTCCCTCATAGCACTCAAATGGTATAATCTAGGGAACTTAACCTTTAAAGGCTCAACATCTACCCAAGGACTTTCCCAAAACTTGTATTATTTCCGTTACCTATACATCGTTCAAGATTACCCCACAACCACTTCCCCCCCTCCCCGGACACGTTGTCTAACATATCTTTCCACCAACTGGACATCCTATTCCAACTACCTCTTATAATAAGACCCGACTCACCCACATCAATATTCCCATAAAGTGATCTTAAGACTCTAACCCATAACCCGCTTTTCTCTATAAGGAATCTCCAAACTCATTTCCCTAATAAGACCCTATTAAAAACACCCAAACCCTCACTCCGAGACCCCCCAAAGAATTAGATTTGCACATATTTTTCCAACTCACCCAACACGTTTTTTTATTATTCTCACACCCACCCCACATAAATTTACGTTGCAAAGTAGATAAAGCACTCAATATAGATTTCGGGATTTTGAAGAAAGAGAACTGGCAAATTTGTATTGACGATAGAACTGCGTTGAGGAGTGTAATTCGTCCTCCGAATGAGATCTTCCGGTCTTCCCAAGACTTAATTTTTTTTTTGAAACTTCTGAATAAGGCTCGTCCATTCACTTGGTTTCTTGTAGCTCGCTCCCACTAGACCGAGTCCTTGTTGTGAGACTCGTGACTTCTATAATACATACACAATTTATTTATTCTCAATTTAGTGACCATTCTAAACCAATACCTTTTTTACTTCATTAATTGTTACTAACTACTGTGAATATGACATGCATGATAATATAATTCACCACAATTAACTAGGCGTCAACATATATGGAACTTGGCAGCTCAAATGGTTAGAGCATCATTATCTATATGTTTTCGTGTGTCTAACCATTGGGGTGGCCTTCCATTTTAATATCCATCGCATACTATATTTTAAATTACATCACTAGTTATTTTGATGTGTTTAAACACAATTATATAAAAGTTAGATTAAATAGCGAATTAAAAATAATAAAAATTTGGTACAACCAATGAATTGTCTATTGTTACTAGTTAAAACCATGGACGGACATAATATTGTCATTTTGTACTCGAAGAATTAATTGTTTCTGGAAAATTACCATTCACTACGATATAATTTCATAATTTATGCATAGCCTAATGTAGGATTAGTGAAAATGGATTTTACATGAGGGTAAAACAAAAGAAGTAAAAACAATATATATATATATATATATATATAATAATATATATTTCCTCCATCCTGTTAATTTTTTATTACTCAAGTCAAAATTACACGAGATTTAATAAGAGAATTTTTATTGTCGTATAATGATATTCATTTATGGATTTTTAGCAATCAAAAACAAGACGGGAGAGTAATAAAGATCTGATATTCAATGTTGTACTATATATACGAAATACTAGCTAGGGTCGAATAAAAACTAGTTATAAAAAAATAACAAGAGGAGAAACAACTGCATGAAATGAAGGCTCAACTTGCAGTTGCAGACGAAGAACAACCCAAAAGAACCAAAGTCCAAGCTAGAAAGACCAAACCACGCGCCACTAGAAAATTTAAGGATTAAATGAATTAGAAAAGAAATAGTAAAATGATAATTTACCAGAATTGCGTGAAAATAAATTAATATACTATGACACTTGATTGGTTGATAGCTTATACTAGACGGAATTGAAAATTAGGCCGGTTATTGGTCGAAACCGTTTTGAGTTCATTATAATATTAACAAACCGTTCTGAGTTCTTTACCAAACCGTGACCAAACCCTACGTCTAAGAGTTCGATTTATTTATATTATAAATAAGATAAAAAAATCGCATGAGACAGGTACAACTTAGTATAAATTAACATCTACCATTTTCAAAGTGTTAAAGCGTTAATCGAATTGGTATAACGTCGATCGAGTATGCTACACAATTTGTTTTGAAAATTATTGTACAAAATCTAAATTTATTCTATACACATCTTTGAATATAGCAGCTGTGTATTTCAAATTGAAAAGAAATTAAAATTATGTTTGGAAACATATAATATTTAACTAAAAAAAATGTTCAAGGAAAATCATAATTTGTATAAGAGAAGTAAAAGATATTGTAGGATTTTTCAGTCAAACTGACCTTGGATTGATGGAGGTGCAACAACTAACAGTATCAAAAAGATAGAGATTTCATTAGAATATTGCTTGCGATTTCAATCCATTAATATATATTTTATAATATACGCTCAATATTTTCTAATCTTAATATAATAGCTACTGCAATTCTGACTTTATTATCAACTAATTACGTTTGTGGATATCGATCGATGATGTAAATATGCACGCGTGTCGATATTATAACTAGTTTTCGTGGAAGATTTCAATTATGCATTTTGTCAATATCCAGTACTTAATTTAATGTTTATGTAAGGCTTAATTTGTAAATCTAATTACCAGTTTTTATTTAGTTGCAATATAATCTAAAAGTTCGGATACATCTAAGATCCAAAAAATGGTGGCTGAAATTATTTTGGTTGCAGTTTCTAGATCAAGATCCAAAATGATGGGCTAAAATTCTGCAACATCAAGATCCAAACAACAAAAATAAGCTACTAAATATAACAAAAATCTGCATACAATTTAAAATTTCTGCAAACCTCCATCACCAAACAACATCAACATCAAGATACGTACAAACAACAAAAATCTGCATAAAAATTAAAATTTCTGCAAACCTCCATCACCAACGCCGCCCAACAACCAACCTCCATCACCACCGCAGCGACGCCTCCACCCCTCGCGAAACCAGAACCGGCCGCGGCCCCTCCAAACCCTAGATACAAGCATTTGGCGCGATCTGGTGCCGCGGCCGAAACCCTACGACTCCACCGCCATCGTCCCCTCCACAGATCCACCGCCATCATCCGTCGACCCTCTACAGATTCCGCCGCTCCACCACAAGCCTCGACGCCGCAAATTTTGGGGGTGGGGTTTAATTGAGTGAGAGAGAGAGAGACGGGGGGTGGGGGAAATAATGGTGTATGGTGGAATCAGTGTGGGGGTGGGGTGGCGGCAATGTATGGTTGGGGGTGGGGGCGGCCAATAGAGAGTGATAGAGAGATGGGTTGGTTAGGTTTAGAGAGAGAGCACTACTACACATTTGAGCTTGGAGAGCTCAACTTGGACAGTCCCTTTTTCGAATAGCTCTCCAAGTGGTCCCTTGGAGAGCGGTTCTATTAAAAAAAAAAAGGCGGCGGTTAAAAACCGCCAAGATCAAATCTTAGGCAATGGTTCATAACTTCTTTCCGGTATGCGAAGGTACTTGGAGAGCGATTTTGAACCATTGTCAAGAGTAAAACTGGAGGCGGTTCATAACCGCTCTCTCTGAATTTTTTTTTTTTTATAAAGCTTGTATAATTACCGAAAGCGAGTCTTCATTGAGCGCGTTTTTTTTTATCTTACAATTTTTTTATTTCTAATTACACTAATCTTATTTTAAGTTTTAACTTCCAAAATTTCTAACTTTCTCATTATTAAATTTCCAGATCCAATGTTATTTAACCACTCTAAAAATTCACTATCTCTTTTTTCATAGTTCTTTTATTATTCTACATTTTTTTTATTTTTAATAAAAGTTTAATTAAAATTTTCAAATCTAATCTTAATGAAATTAATAATTTTTTTAAGAATTCCGTTTAACATGTGGGAATTACATTAACTTCTAAAATCCTTCATTGTATTTTCTCTCCTCCCTAGCTCGTGTAACACTCTTTTCCATTCACATTCGTCACGGGAAAATTTGAACAAGTCTCTTAAACAATTGTCTCTCTTCCATCCAACTTTAATAAATATTACTCACAAATATTAAATCATTGGCAGCAAATCAAATTCAAAGTTAGTTGAAAAAAATGGATTGAACCAAACCCATTTTGACTAAAAAACCAGAAAATAAATTTATGGACACTGTAAATTAAAGAAAACCAAAACTCGTTGAAATATAGGAAGATGCCACGACTTCTTTGTATTTGAAATTATGGAGGTCAATTCAAAAGTTAATTTTAATTAAATTTTGTAAAGTACAAGTAAAAAATATAATTTTAATTTAATTTAATTTAATTTAAATTTAAATTTATATAAAAAAAATTATTATATAAAAATGTGATTGAATTAATAAATAAGATAATTGAAATAAAGAATTTTAAAAAAAATTGTAAGAAAAAAAATGATTTTTTAGAACATATAGAATTAATTTCATTTAAACGCAAAGAAAGCAAGTGTCGGCGGAATTGATCTCATTTCGGCGCCCAAGGTCCGTGTTAGGTCCCTCATGGGAGGCGAATAATTGCCTCAATTAATTGGAAGGGCTTGGTGAACTTATTAATGAGATGTTTGGTGGGTCCGTGCCTAAAAAGTTGATTTTTTTTTTTAAAAAAATACTATTAGGCAGTGGTTGAAAACCATTTGTCCTGTTCTAATCTTACCTGGCAGCCGGTTCAAAACCGTTTGTCAAGTCTTTTCTTGGACAGCGGTTTTTATCAATTGTCCAAGCTTAGACGGTGATGCTTGGAAGCGGTTATAACCGCTCTCCAAGATCATTTTTCTTGTTGCCCAAAAATGTGTATTAGTGGAGATAGAGAGTGAGGGCGAGGAAGAGAGAGAGTAAATCTTGAAAATGAGAGAGATGAGAGGAAAATATAACATGTACGCATAAAATGTAGAAAATGACAAGATTGGTACATTTTGTAGTGGATTGTCACTATGTTTTTCTTTTGTATCTTAGAGTACTTTCCATTCAAAATATGTAGTGGAGAGTGTTTTCAAACTCAACAAGCAAATTAATTTAAGCATTTAAAAGTATAGCTTAAAATTACTTCTCATTATTATACTAAATATTATTACAGTTTTGTCCTTATAATTTTAACAATGCTACAATTTTACCATTATTTATTCATACTTTTAATAGTACTTTGGTAAAGTTATCAAAAGTGATATGCTTTGCGAACACTCTAACATTGAAATTGATAAAAAGTACTTTGTTTTAAGGCAAATTCTCATGTGCACTACATGCATCAATAAAATTGATGCAATTTAATTTTATGAATTCTTTTTCTAATTTTTTTCAGTTTTAGTTTTTTTTTTTTTTTCAGTTTTCTTTTAATTTTAATTTCAATTTTAGGTTTTTTTTTCTCGACCAGGACCCAAATCCGGCCCGAGTGGTGTTGGGGAATTAATTGCCCGGATCTATTCGAGATGAATATTTAAATATAAATTTAATTCTAACAATTATTACTAGCATGAATTAATCCTATATTAATTCAAATAATAATTCAACAACAAATCATGTATATAAACAGTTCACATAAATCCTACGCATGCGAAATTGCTACGGGTTTATGTGAACTAACCTCTCGGAGTTACAACCGTTGAGAAGATAGATCCCGTTCACACGAACACACCAAAAAACCTTCTCAAGTATTCCCTTGCCCTTGTTCAACAATCCGGTGGAAGGAACTCGCGAACAATTTAATGAAAGGAAAAATAAAATTATGTTGCACTACCTTTGTGGATTTCTAATTTTTCCAACACATGGAATTGCACACTCACAATTGAGGATTTTCGAAAATACACAATCTGTCGACGTTTCAAAATATTTGATATTTTATCGACGCTGATATTTTTCCGAAAAACTAATTTTCGTGTTTTCCTGGGGATGAAACATTCATCCCCTATTTATAATGCGGGGTTGGTCGAAATTTTAGGTGGAAATAAAGATGGGAATTTTTTTTTCTTGATCTCCAAGAAATCTTGAATATATCTCATATATTCTTTTCTCCATAATTAAATATTCCACAAAAATCCCAACTCCTCTTACTATGGTATTTTTCGAAAAATAAGGAGAAGGAATCCAAGATTTGGATCTTCTTGAATTTATGAGATATTCTTGTATTCCAAGAATACATATCTTCCATGATGTATTTTCAAGAAAATCAAGAAAATCCTTCCTTCCCTTATTTAATCAAAATTTTCGAAAATCCCTTAACAAATAACCAAGTGGGAGATTTCTTGAATTTAATGAGATAATCTTGTATTGCAAGAATACTTATCCTCATTCCATAACAAAATTCAAAGAAAATCTTTCTCCCTCTTTTATTTATTATTTTCGAAAAATAGGAAAATTAGGCAACAAAATTTATTTTATTTTTAAACATTTTTTTCAGTTATTGGACTTTATGTTTGGGCTACTTGAGGGGCCTTTAGGAGAATTAAGATTGGATCTTCCAATGGATCTTGAATTATCAATATTGAGCCACAATATTATTCAAGCCCATAAATATTAATTAATCCCACTACATAATTAATATTGCACTATTCATCTTAACCCATATTACTGTTAATATGGCTCCAGGTTATTATTTCTCGTGTTTAAGATTATCTAGCCCATTAATTAATTCAAGCCACTGAAATAGTTTTCCATTAATTAATATATTTTATCCTTGGTTAAGGAACGGTTCAACATTATTACCCATACCGGAAACAAATTCCACTTGCAAGATTTGGTATGATAAATCTTATGAACCTCCCAAAAGGGCAAATCAAACGAGCGTACTCGCACACGATTCTTCGTATTAAATCTTAGCAATCGCATGTGACCAGTAATATTGCCCAAGATATAAAGTATTGAATCTTATTGATTCTCTACCCGTCATAAGTCAAAGCAATAATTACTAACCACACACGATCCTATTTAAGGGGCGAAGATTAAGAAATAACGAACCATTGAGGTCTAATTCTTCCTGGTTCAGTGCTGAAGAATTTATCCTCCTGTAGGTCCTTGTTCAATGCATCAGTCATGCACTAGTGTAATCTCTTGGTCAAGACAAGTCGATCTGAGCCTTACACTTCAACCTTTCACGATGAATTGTTCATTTCCATCTAGGTCGTGAACCGCATATTTTTAGTTACAAGGGACTGTTAATTTAATCTTCTGTGATCTGATATCACTAAATTAACTACAATGTAACACGTACTTTTTATTGAACAATTATGCAATAAATATATGTAACATTCAATGATATTTAAAGCATCAGTGATAAATAATTTATTTCAGTAAATAAGACAGAAAATTCAGTTTGGTTATACAAAGTAAAAGCATACTTTTCAGTATAACCCCAACAAGTGGTTCATGGTTCACTCAACCCAAGTGGTTCATGGTTCACTCAGTCCAAGTAGTTCATGGTTCACCCGGCCCGAATGGTTCATATGTGATTTATATATGGTTCATTGTTTAGGGTTTAGAGTGCATAGTTCATCCAAATTAAAATTGAATTCAATTGCACCAATTTCATTTTGTGCAATTGGTGCACATGAGAGTAACTCTTATTTTAAAACATTACCACTTTAATTTTACTAATAAAATCAATTTTAATCACTTTAAAAGAAACACTACTCCCTCCGTCCACAAATTTTATACCTGTTTGACTTTTCAACGCATTTTTTCGAGCGAATTTTGTATTAGCAATTGAAATGATAAAGTGAGTTTTAAGGAGAGGTATGATAGATAAGATACTTGTATGCATTTAGGTGTACCGTGCAAATATTAATATGGAAAAATAATTACACGATTCAATATAAACATGTTGCATCTTTCAATATAATAAATCGCATAATTCTAAAATATACTATAAATGCATGATACATCTGAATGCACATGAGATCCACCTTTATTTAAAAGCATTTTTTAATAGCGTGGAGTTTTTTTTGGGAGCATTGGAAAATAGTAGTATTAAGTATTGACTTGATATTGTAGTCAAGTGTGGATAGCTCAAGTGGTTAGAGTTCCATCATCTGAGATCTTGAGGTTTCGGGTTCGAGACACGGAGAGAGAATATTATTTCCTCTTGTGGTGGTCTCCCTCTTGTGGGGTGGTGGTCCCCCTATTGTTGGATTGCGAGATGAAATGATGTTGTCATGTGCCCGGTGATAGAAATAATTATTGTAATGGATTATGTTAAAAAACTATTATAATTGATTGTCTAAAAAAAAAAAAAAAAAAACTTCATATTGTAGAAGTGTATAATTTATTATATCTCCTACGATTAAACATATTTACGTGGCCTTTGGATGTCCAAAGAAAATATTGAAAATATTTCTCGCATGATACTATAATTTGTTCTTTAATTTATATTGAATTATATTAATTGTAATATTAATTATCATAAATTGATTTTTTTCGGATGGTTGTCCATCGTTTTTTTTTCCAATTTTAATTTTCCACGTAAAATATAAATGTTTATCATATTTATTTTATTCTCAATTTTGTACGATCTATTTTAAATTTTTAAAAAATATTAGTTAAAACCGTCCAATCGTTAAAAAAAAGTAGAAGAAGGGATATAAATACATGATAGTGATCATTAAATTAACTCAAATGGCTTCTTTTTCTTTTTCTTTTTCTTTTTTTACAGAAAACGTAAATCATATATTAAGAAGTCGGTAAATCGACAGTCGCAGCGTACATAATCACCTCCAGAGTGGACGGTGAACAATAGACAGATGTACACGAATAAGCAAATTGTGTCAGTTCATGGGCAACCTTATTAGCAGACCTACGGACCCAATTAAAATAACAAGATTCGAACTTATTTGATATTTGAAGGACATCAGCAATAATACCTAAAGTATGAGATATCTTCCTTCCGCCTCTATAACACCCAATAAACAATCTGAGAGTCAACTTTGATTTAATTTGTTTAATGTATATAAGACAATTCTTTCTAATCTAAAGTTATAAGATGATCATTCGACAAATTTATTGAATTCGTGATGTGTCTCACACACGCAATGAATGAGTATCAATCAAGTTACCACTTTTTAATATTGCCAACTAAGTTGGTGTGGACTTCTTCATTTATAAAATCTTATCTCTCATGATTTTTTATGTTTTTTTTTATATTAGATATTATAGTGTGTGACGGTTGACTTTATAATTAAAATCGTGAATATGTCATCGAATAATTCCCAATTACTTCAATTAAGGGTAATAATTCTGTAAATCAAGACTATACATGAACCTATCATTTTTATGTGAAAAAATTATTACTATTAGCACAAAAACTTTTACAATTTAAAAGCATAGAGTATTTTTTAAATAGTAATTATTTTTTATATAACGGGTGATGGTTTTTATGCATAACAATAATACTAAAACAATCGAGTTTACGGTGAACTCGGGTCCACATGAGTTTTTGTCTTCAATTAATGCACATTTTTTTTGTTCTAATATGATATTCATATTATATTTTATTAACACATTATATGTATATTGTATGACATTGTTCATTCTAAACCTCGAGTTTGAAAAAAAAAATACTTCTATTAAGCTCTGTAGTAATTAAAACATATGTTAAAAATTCTAATAATATATCCATAGTTAATCAAATATGGATTTTATTTGTTATTCAAATGTGCATGTAAAAGATTATACTCATGTAGTTTTAATTTTATTTGGGCTTTTTGGGTAAATAAAAAGGGAAAGTTTCTTATCTTTAGGCCCAAATTGTTATTTTCCAGCCCAATTTTAATATCTCGGCCCAGTTTAGTTGGTTAAGGTGAAAAATTTTCAAAACAGCAGGAAACTGTGCAAATAACCGTAGACAATTATTTCTCCATCGCGGAATGCCCTATGTTCAATTTTCGTGTCAGCTTCAGTCAAACAGTATGAAAATTGTCGTCTTTTCAAGGGGAATTCGGGGCCGAATTATTTCAGCGAAGAGTTAATAAACAAGAAATGTCGAATAATTTAATGGAAATTGATGCTCAAATGCGCAACGGCGGCAATGGAAGCGACGGCGAGGAAGAGAACGTGGTAATGGTTGCAGACGGCGGTCGAGAAAGCAAGAAAAAACTGGAGCGAGTTAAAGGGCCGTGGTCTCCAGATGAGGACGCGATGCTGAGTCAACTCGTGAGTAATTTTGGGGCGAGGAATTGGAGTCTCATTGCGCGAGGAATTCCCGGCAGATCGGGAAAATCGTGCCGCCTCCGTTGGTGTAATCAGCTCGATCCTTCCGTTAAACGCAAGCCTTTTACTGGTAATTGCTTTGCTCGAGAATTAGCTTTTTAACTGTTTTGTTTAATTTGCTGAATTGCTGTTTTTTTTTTAATTCATTGTGTGTTAATTGATGAATTTTATAATGCGCGAAAAGAATGTTATGTTATTCTCTTTGTCACTGTTCTGTGAGTGATTATATTCTTGTTGAAGCCTTGAAATTGAAATAGAATTTCAATTATATCAAAGTACTTGTGGATTCAAATTCCATTTGGAAGAATTGCAGGCAACAAATTGATGCTAATTAACACTTGTCTAAGTAGAACTAACAGCAGTATATGTTGCAAAACCCTTTGAATATTTGTGTATAAATCTCAGGTGTTTGGGAAATAGATTAATGGTAACTAATGAACCTTAACAGCATTACAACAACCAATGCTACTAAATGACCAATTTTTTATGAACATTCTCAATAATCTTCAGCTTAATGTTCATTCTAGAGGTTGCATCTTCTAATGGCTTAAGGGGATCCCACTTCTTACAGATGAAGAAGACCGTCTCATACTTCAGGCTCATGCCATTCATGGGAATAAGTGGGCTTCAATCGCGAGGCTATTGCCAGGGAGAACAGACAATGCTATCAAGAATCACTGGAACTCCACCCTCAGGCGTCGCTTCATGGACCTTGGGAAATCTAAGGTGGAGTCGAGCAAAATGGTGGAAGATACTAGTGCTGAGAAATCGAAATCGTCTTCAGAAGAAACACCATCATGTGGAGATGCATACTCTTTCAAGTCCTGTGACGGAAAAGACGTCAGCTCGAAGGATCTATTAGATGATAGCCACAAAGTAGATAAGGCACAGTCAGAAGCTCAACTCAATGAGAAATCAACGACCCCCCCAACCCTATTCCGGCCTGTTGCACGCATTAGCGCGTTTAATGCTTATAATTCGGTGGATGGAGCAGAAAACGGGGTGACTTCCTCCGAGGAGCCCTCTGTCCAAGTGTTGAATCCGGATGTAGGAACGTGTAAGTTTCTTGGAGGAGCCCGAAGTGGCTTATTGGTCCCTGAACGATGTGGCCATGGTTGCTGTGAAATTTCCAATGGGATAATGTCAGTGAACTCATTGCTTGGCCCTGACTTTGTCGACTATACTGAACCTCCATCCTTCACAAGCCATGATTTGGCTGCAATAGCAGCTGATATAAGTAATGTCGCTTGGTCTAAAATCGGGTTGGAGAGTAGCAGCATTAAACCAATGGGTGGGATATTATGTAGCAGCAGCAACCAATAAACAAGGCATTTGATGATATTAAAAGCTATCGAGATCATTCAGCTTTAAAGTCTGTGCTGATCGTGGGATCAGAGTCCTGTGGTCGATATCTATATTTCCCGATGACTAGAATGACAAGGGTACGAGGACTATGTAACTGAATTTATTGTCCTGTCAATTATCTAGATCATAAACTGAATAGTGGTTGCTTTTGCTAGTATTAGATCATAAGATGGTAGAGAATGGTGTAACTGGAGTATTCATTCATGCATCTATATATATATTTTTTCTAGTTCTCTTAGGTGGTGGTGGTATGACATAGGCCAATTGAGTTTTAGGTGTTTGTAATTTCTAATGATCTTAATCTATTACTTTCAGATCCTGTGAACTTGTGCATTGATCATGAATATGAGCTTAGGCTGATGTTTTTTCTTGTTATAGAAGCACTGGAGTTGGACTACGTTTCAGCAGTTGCATCTCAAATTCTCAATACATGTTCTTTCTATTGATTGTTTAGCGTGGCGTTGAATCTGTGGTGCTTGGGATTTTGGTTGGTTTAACTGTGTTTGTCATTTATTTGCGAATATTTAGGTATGCCATTCTTAAACTATTGATTGTTTTAAGTGCGAAGTTGTTTATTTGTGAATACTTATAGATACTCCGTGTATTGGTTGATCTAACTGCGTTTGTCGACTATTTGTGAATACACTTCAAAATTGTTTGTTGGTTTAACTGCTTTTGCCGGGAGTACAAAGATACCGTTGAAATTATTGGTTGGTATACCACTTTTGTAGTTTATTTGTGTTTTAAAACTCTACAAAATAGCTTCTAGAATTATTATTTTTCAATAGCTGTGAGAGAGAGCTTTCAAAATAAATGATTTTGGAAGTTATTTTTATATTTAAATACGTCACTTTGATATTATTGGTTGATTTTACTATACTAGATATTCAGCTCGACATTTTCTAGTTTAAGTGTGTTGGTCGTTTATTTGTGAATGTGGAGTACCTAGTATACGCTACTTTGAAATTATTGGTTTGTCTAATTGTGTTTTGCATTTATTTATAAATAATTTGAATCTTTGAAACTCCATTGTGACATTATTTTCTCCTATTAATTATTATATGTATAATCTATCGTCTATTTGCGTATAATTACAAATATGTGAACCGTTTATAAAGGAGCTGCATCACTGGAAATCCACATGATGTAGCGTAAATCACGCCCAAACTCTAGTGTAGCTGCACCAGGGCTAGTTTAGTTGGTGAATAGGGTTCGATAAAAAATTATACTCCCTCCCTCCATCCCAATATATTTGTTCCACTTTTTTTATTGAATTTTTGAAATAATATTAAAATAATACATAGTGAATTTTTATAATATTTAATGGATGAAAATTGAAGGTATTTGGAATAGTTGGGATAAAAAATTAGGGAAATAATATTAAAATAATAGTTAGTGGAGTATTATTTTTTCATGAGGATAAATATAGTAGGACGTCCATAAAAGGAAATTGAGACAAATATAGTGGGATGAAGGGAGTATATTTCTCAAAAGTGATAAATGATTGTTTTTCTTCTTCAAGCACTACATTTAAATCAAATCCGATGATTAATTGTTAGCAAACAGGTGAAAAAATGGACTAGTAATGATCAAGGGAAACATAAAGTGAAATTAATTGATTAATAATAATTGAATTGGACTCCCCCAATTAAATCAAACTGAAACATAATAATCAACAATGAAACAAATTTAACTTTTATTTAAGGTTATAAATTTGAAGAATGAATGTGACACCTGAGAATGAGCGTGCTAATTCCTCACCCACCACATTCCACTGCCACCCAGAAAACAGTAATCATTATTCAAGCATAAACACGAGAAAAATAAATTGGGAAAATGGATAAGTTGCGATGTTATAAATTTTAATGAATTGTCACGTCTCTATCCCCTGTTTGGCTGCCTATCAAATGTATAACGGAATATTGTGACAGATAAGGAACCCCCATTATACAAACAAATCATGATCTCGTTTTCAGGATTTCTTCCCTGAGGGGCAAAAAAATGTAAGGTAGAAAAATTGTATAGTAATAAAATTTTACAAATTTAAAGTATAAATATAAAAAAAAATTATATATATAATAAAAAATATTTTAATTTGATCGCCCGTCTAGATCCATCCCTACATGTGGACCCTACTTGTGTTTTGTGATTGCCGTTTCCAAAATGACATCCCATGTGATAACAAATAGTTTATGACCTGTTTGGCACGTTCAATAATCCAATTTCGTTCTGCATTTTATGTCACTGTGATTTCTAAAAAAAAGAAAATTTATATTCTGGTTTATTTCCTCTTGAATCAATTTTCTATTTTATTTTTGTTATTAATATCCAGGTGTCGATTGTGGATATTCGGACTCCGCATGTCCCCCGATTCATATACTGGAATTTGGCGTGGGGATTCGAGGCTCTCTCTTTCTTGATTAATTTTTCGTAAATTTATGTGATTGCATTTTTTAAGTATTTTATTTTTTAAATAAGAACTATATTTTTCTAAAGCCTCACATGAAAGTATTTTAATTCTTTGTGGAGAAATTTATTTCATAATTTTGTATATACACCATCGAGTGAAAACACTTCAAATTTTCGATTTTAATGGGTATGTTTCATTTCTTCAAAAAAAAAAAAACACTTAGAATCCAAAATGATCAAACTGAATCAATATAAATATCTCATATTCCGAACATTAAAATACAAAATGAATATTTTATGGGGTTTGTAGATGTAGATTGTTATCAAATGAAGGTGTAAAACACAAAGCATCGATATTCATTAGTTGTGATATCACATCAATATCGTTTTCTTCAAAGAATGTTACATATGTTTACATCAAATTCAAAACTAAATTAAATTGAGCTTTTAAAGAAAAAATGTAAAGTTGTATTCGAATTTAAACTACGGAAAACGCAAGTTTAATAATTTATTCTTATTCATTGTATTATGCATATTACATTTTAGTTGTAATATTGTCTTTCCATGCGTTTCCGTGCGCAGTGCATCAAAATATACTATGTTATTACAAAAAAAAAATATTTGCAGTCTGTTGTTTAATTAAGTACACGCATGTCTTTAATTTCGGTCTCCTATATAATAAAACTGTAAATGGAAGTGTATAAAATTACAAGGCTAGGTATTTTATGACCGTGTACTCATAGTGCATTTTAGAAGCGTGCAACTTATTATACTGAAAAGTGCGCTTATTTACACAAAAAAAAATGCAACTGTTAATATGAAAACATAATTGCATGCTTCTGTTTGAAATAGTTGTATGTTTCTGTTTTATATAGTTGCATACTTCTAAAATGCACTATGAGTGCACGGAGCACCCGGTTGCACATAAAACCCACTCAAATTACAAATATTCTATAATACATAAATGCAGTATCTTCTTCATCAATCATTCGTCGCTTTTATTTAAACTTTTGACGTGTAAATTGGGAACTATTTTGTTCCAAGTCCATGTTTTGGGGGATTTTGCTTTTCAGTCTCATGTGCTTATTCACTTTCTTTATTCAACCAAAAAAAATAGTGTGTTGATAAGTTGATGGAGTCGTTAGAATTGGAAACATAAGTCTTTACTAAATTCTAATACATTACATACATATATATTTGTATAATTTCTCCAATTTAATTTGATGAATGTGTATCATTGACATCTCTTTTCATTCTTACAATATTTTAATTTGGTTATATAAAAATAAAAATAAAACGATGCGGCAATCTCTTTTTATGCTTTTCTTTTATCCGGAGAGACATTGCAAAGTTTACATTCCCAGCTTTACATTTTTCATTAGATTTTTTTATGTTATTTATTTACTTATAATTTATTTTATAGGTTTATTATTATTATTATTTTTTGAGGTGGTCCAGCGGTGGTCAATAGAGTGAGTCAGATCATCACATCACGCCGAGATATCTTCGTAGTCCTGTGGACTGTGATCCACTCTCCTATTTTATAACCATTGCATTTTCAAAGATTTTTTTAAACCATTATGTTTAATGTATTGTAAAGTACAACACATAAATGCAAGTGACAATATTCTAATACACTATATGTTGATATTGCTTATCTTATGATGATCAATTTTAGAAGTTGTCATGTGTTATTAAGGAATGTATGTAATTGTTAAATGAAATTTTAATCATTTGGTTGAATTATAATTAAACTGACAAAAAATATTTAAAGTTTTCTGGACACTCCTGTGAACCTCTACCCCATATAGGTTTTCTGAGAAATTAGCATAGCCCAATTTTATAGCATCATAAACTATTAATAAATTGCCTCATAATATTAAAGTGGTCGCAAAAAAAAAAGGTGTAAGAACAAATATGTTGTTATATATTACTATATTATATTTTGGGGACGGACTATTATAAATATTCTTCAAGTAGTTAAGGAAATTTAAAGGAGTGAGTAGGTAGAATAAATGCACCCGACGATTAAAATAAAAATAAATAATTACAGTATTTTTATTACATTTTCTTTTATCGAGTGTCATAATCGATTAACTCGAATGGATGATAGAAAGAATTGCGGTTTTTTTTATTTAAAACAGTCGATTTTCCTTGTACAAAAAAATAAAAAAAAGTAAAAATAATAGATTTAGGGTCCGATTGGTAGGCCCTTATAGAGATTAAAATGGACTGGTCCACAATTTTAGTGGGCCGATTGGTAGTCAAAATACTCCCGACCCGCTTTTAATCGGCCAACCCGCCAATATTAATGACCCCAATCATTGTTCACAAGTGTGTTAATAATACCACCAACTTGGTAGTATTATTTTAAAGGGACTTCTACAGTGTTTGCACAATGACCAAAATACCCCCACTTCATCTCATATAAAACAGAAAAAGACAAACCAAACTCAATCTTTGTCTTTCCTTCTTTCGTAATCTTCTCTCCAAACCCTACATGAACAATTGGGCATCGCGGCTATTCATCTACCATCAAAATTGATCGTGCTCTTTCAGAAATTGTGAAACAAGAGATGAAGACCATGTTATGTTCGTAGTCGTCTCCGTTTTCCCCCGTAGAAGTTTTTTTATTTGTACGATGTGTTTTGTATTTACATCGTGTAGTTCGATTTTGACGATTTGTTTTCCCGTTTGTGTTTTAGGTGACGATTTCGCATCAGGATTCATCGTTTGAAGAAATCTGGTGGCTAAATTCAATATTTCACTTATTCAACTAATTAGGGCTCTCACAGTGAGTTTATACAAAGTTATAATTAAGGTTATTTCTAGGTTCACAGTGTTTGTTTCATGCGATTAATGTGTTTGTTTGTTTATGTGTTGTACATGGATGGTTCGCAGGTATCGATTTCGCTGGTTTCACATCTCTTACTTTCACCGATTCCCGTTTGAAGAAAAGGTATAAATATTTTGTCAAGTTTTTTACTGGAATTTTTTTGGGTATTTTTTTGAACAACCTGAGATTTATCACTGATTAATGGATTTTTTTTTTCTGAGATTTAAAAGTAAACAACTTGATATGCTTTATGGTTCTGCAATTTCATGTGAGGTCATTCGATTTACACAACTTTACAGAAAAATAGGAATTTATCAAATACATACAAAATTGAACATTCTACTTACACCCAATTTATTTACAGGATATTTGAGTAAAACATTTCCTGTTTAAATTGCGATTTTATATGTTTTATTTGTTTGTAATTGTTATTGCTCTGCTTTTGGAAAAAATAGTGCATGATTTCACTAAATCCTTGCTTCGGTCTTTCATTATTTTGCCTTTTTTTGTGAACTTCAGACCAATTGGGGGTCTGTAAACTCTTTTCTTGTTGTGTAAACAAAAAATTCAACAATAAAAGTTTGTTTATAAAAAAATGAACACCAATTCTCAAACTCTTTCCTTGACAATTTAGAGTTTGGGATAGGGTTATAAATTTATTTGTTTACAAGATCTTCATTCTTTGGGTTATTCATATGTTACAAGATCTTCATTCTTTGGGTTATAAATTTGGACCTGTTCTTGATTTGTTATAAAAATGCAGACCACTTCTAGGTCTGTAAAATGTATTATTTTGCCAATGTAAAATTTTGTAATTGGGGTTATAAGTTGATTTGTTACTGGTATTGTGAGTTTGTATTGGATTATTGTTTTGTTAAACAGATTTTCACTCTAACTTGCTCTAATCTTTCATAATTTGTTACAAGTATTGTGAACTTCTACATTGTGTTTATAATTTATTTTGTTATTGACTGTCTTGCAATTTGTTCCTTTCAATAAGTTGTTTTCTTTGGATTGATAATTAATGTTGGGTTCATCATTTGTGGAGATTCTTGTATTTTAATTGATGCATACACTTATGTGACTCTTTCAGTTTGTCTCCTTGTGTGGTTGTGTACACCCTATGCATATGCCCAAATTGATGTATATCTTCCTAAAAATAAAATGCCCCTGTATTTTGTATTGTCTTTGAGTAATATATAATCATATTGCTAGGATAATGTGTGTATACATAGTTTTGATAAAAAAATTCAATCTCCCAATGCTGATTTTGTACAATGTTGTCCTCAACCATGAGAAAACTTCTTATTTTTTTAATCCTAGAACGGATAATACTTCGCAACAAAATTCTGACCCTCATTTTAGTACACCTTGTCAAAACCAACTGTAGGAACAGAAATCAACTTTGTCGTCGTGCTCCACGACTTTATTCTACGATAAGTAGAATGCATGATCAAAACGCCCGGCTTAACAGGTTGTATTTTGAATCTGGTACAGATTCCTGTTTTGATAATCTCCGTATTACTAAAAACACTTTTGCAAAATTGTGTTATTTATTGAGTGAATTGGGAGGATTAAGGCACCAAAGGTATATGACCATCCAAGAACAAGTGTCAATGTTTTTTTTTTCAGTTTTAGGTCATGTCAAAAAGCAAAGGGTCATTAAATTTGATCACCATAGATCGGGGCAAACTGTGTCACACTATGTGAACCTTGTCTTGAAAGAGCTTTTGAAATTGCACACATTTTTTTTAGTTATTCCCACACCTGTATATGATGACTCAACTGATCCAAGATGGAAATGGTTCAAGGTATCAATTGAAAATTTTTCGTAGTAACCTTTAAATCATAAAGTTGTGATCTTGATAAATATGTTTTAAATGTAATAGTGTTGTCTAGGTGCTCTAGATGGGACATATGTGGATGTGCATGTGAGTCCTAAGGATAGGCCCCATTTTAGGATTCGGAAAGGGTAATATCTCGAGTAATGTGCTAGGAGTATGTGATTCAGAAATGAGATTTGTATACTTTTTTACCTGGTTGGGAAGGTTCAGCAGCTGATGCTAGAGTATTGCGAGATGTCATTTCTAGACCCAATGGGCTGCAAGTCCCAAAGGGTATCCTCAACTTCTTTGTGTAGATACAACTTAGTTATGTTTTAATTTCACTGCTTAACTTATTATAATTGATGTTAGGGAACTACTACCTGGCTGACAATGGGTATACCAATTCTGAAGGATTTCTCATACCTTATAAAGGTTGCTGATATCACTTGAAAGAGTTGGGAATGGATCGTCCTACAAACCCCCATGAACATTTCAATATGTGTCACATTAGAGCACGTAATGTCATAGAACGTGCCTTTGGTGTTTTAAAAAAACGATTCACAATCCTCTGTCATCCATCATATTTCCCAATAAAGACTCAAGTTAGGCTTATAATGGTTTGTTTCCTACTCCACAACTTCATTCGCCAAGAAATGCATGATGATACAATTGAACAACTACTTGACGAAGATGAAACTTCGGAACTTGATTCACAACCGCCTGACATTATTAATACGGTTGAGTCATCACCCGAGTTTAATCTATTCCGTGAAGAGTTGGCACAGTCTATGTATGATATTTGGAGGCAGTAGTGGTATTTTCACTAGCAAAACTTTATGTAATTACATTTGCTGAGTTTGAGATTGTAAAATTTGGATACTATGATGCAATTTTCAGTTGTGATTTATTAGATTTGTGTATACTAATTATTTTTATGCATGCATTTCATCATAATGTTTGACATGTTGATTTTAATTTATTCGTATCGTTTTTTTCTTTGTAAATAATTTATAGATGACTCCTGATGGAGATTCATCGTTACCACCACAATGCTCATGCGGCAATGGTCGAATGATCCTAAGATGTGCAGGCCATACTTCATTGCATCCGGGTAGATATTACTACATTTGTCCAACTAATGGCCGCCACAAGGGACATTTTTTTTGATTTGATGATTTCCACAAACGTCCATGTCATACATTCGGATCAACTTTAGAAAGAAATGAGGCCAAATTTAGGTCTCGTGTAGCAGAAGAGGTAACTGATATGAGTACATTACATTCATCTGCACAATTTCCAACTACTTCTACCCTTGTGAGTGCATCTGGTGGTCCAAGTGATTATCTGTTATGAATTTTTATGTCTATTGTTATTATTTTCTTATGTGTTGTGTTGGTGCTACTAGGTGTGCTATTGGGGAGGTCAATGTGAGTACTGCTAGGGAACATGCTCCTATTTCTATTAATTAGGTGGACTTTGAATTTGTTGTAGAATTATATTTTTGTCCAGATGCTAAACTACTATGTTTTTTGTATTTTGTGAAGTTGCTATGTTCTTCCTATTTATTACTCTTTTTATTGGGACAAGTGGTTTCATTGTGATATGCTTGTACTTTTGGAATATATTAACAGGCTTTATTGATTACTCAAATTTCGAACACTACTCTTCTCTACAAGTTCAATTACTATTATTATGAAAATGCATATACATACACATGGAGATTCTTGGAAATCTTATCATATTACTACATTCCAATAGCAAGAAGACAAAATTATGTCGCCCTGTATCTCACTTTGTAAGATAAAGTCATGCATGAGTCAATCAAAGTTGTCCCTAAAATGGAATACAAGCCATGAATGAGTCAATCAAAGTTTTTGTAATTTTATATGTATCATCTTGTAATGTGCCATCTTGTGACACATAAATTAATTCACCCAACATGTAAAACGTCACTATATATAATTCAACTTGTAGCAATATTATTCCAACTCTCAATTACAAAGTCACTGTAAACTAGCAACCAACATGTCTCTTAAAAGTTAAAATCATTCCATCCCAATAGGCAATATTCTACTCATGGAAGTGGACTGAGGCAATGGATAAATGTTTTGTCTCCACCATGGTCGAGCAACATACTCTAGGTAATTGGGGTGGTCGTGGTGAGCTCAATTACCATGCCATCGCAACCACTATTGGGACCGTGAATGAGACATTTGGGACGAGTTTGTCATGGGAGGAAGTCGTTACACATCGTCGCTTTCTTGTGGAATGCTTCGATACTTTCACCGACTTGATTACGTGTCCACAAATCCATTGGGACATCGATGAGAACATTCTCTATGGAGACGATTCGACTTGGAGCTTCTTAATTAAGGTTAATTAAATTTTCTTATTTTACCTCCCTAAAACTTTAGAACATGTTATTTATTTTGCTCCACAAGTCGATCTTGATGAATATAATTTATTAATTTTTAGAAGAACAAACTTGCTCGGGCCTATTGCTCTAAACCCGAGCCATTATTCGCCAACATGAGGCTATTTTTCGTGAAACCCGTTGTTGATGCTCCAATTGAAGTCATCGAGATTAGCGACGATGTATTCAACAATAAGCCTAGGAGAAATCGTGCTAAGGCCACCATCGTCATTTCTGACTCCAGTGATGAGTTTGTATCACCAATGCTTGGAAAAACCCACGAGACTGCAAGAAGGTTGTTCGATGAATAAGAATCCTCACCTAATCGTGCGCGTGCTAGTGGAAGTGCTCGTCTAAGGTTTTCTCCTAGGAACTTTTGGTGTCCGTCGCCAAGTGTCAAACGAAATCCCTCCCAACCCCCGTCTTCCACTTCTCAAGCATCGAATGAGGCATCGTTTAGCCCCATTAAGTGGTTTCATTTTAATGATGGGAACATGTGAAAAGTGGCTTGTTTGTTGCGGCCGTTTAGGGTTTGTTCATGGGTGTTTTGCATGGTGTGATGTGGAAAGTGTGTTTTGCATGCATTTTATTTTAAGTTGTGCTTTGGGTGGTTATTTTTTCATGATTATTGTACTTTTTTGTATTTTGTTTGCATGTGTGTGTTTTGACAACGATGAACAACGATGTCAACGAAGTTCGGGCCGTTTGAAGTTGTATTCAACTGTTGTGACGGTTCGTACCGGAACAGTTGTGTGGGATGGGATGGGCGGCTGTGTTTGAGAATCGTCAACAGTTGTGACGGTTCGTTTCGCAGGGGGAAAGTAGGGGTTCAGTTCGGTTCATTTCACCAATAGAATGCTAAAAAAGAATCAATTTTAGTTTGACAACATGTTATAATATAATCAATTTCTGGGGGATTTGAGATGTTATTAATCTAACCATATATCAGTAGCAAGGGATCACCAATAGCAATATTAGAAGTTCACTGCCAATATCCATAAACATGAAATTTCAAATTCAAAACCACATTTTCAATACCATAGACAAACTTTGCCAATTCCAAAAGACACACTGAATAATATCCCAATACATGGAGACAAATAGTCAATATATCAAAACCCCATTGTCAATACCATAAACAGACAATCAGTAAAGTTCAAACATAACAGGTCCCCAATACACAAACCATGATAATATACAAACACATAAATAGATGATGAGCCATTCGATTGTATGTTTTTTAGAACAACCATAAAGTCGTGAAAGTAGAAGTTCAAAATTTAATCAGCTCCAATTCCCTCAATTGGTTGTCGATGCATTTCCACCACTGAAATCCCCAGCTAACAACTTCTGCACGTAACGATAGCGAGCTCTTTCAGGAAGTCCCATAAACATATCAAGCCAACGAGTGTTCATGCAAAGCATGTCAGTAGCAGTGAGGCATTCATCCATTGATAGCTCTTCGATGCTTTCTACAATGGTGTAGACCTCATTTCAGTTCATGGCTAGCTTTGCCTTGTACCCAATGACATTGGCAATTTTTTCAAAGCGTTCATCAGAACATTTAAACAAACCACCAATTGCTTCAACGAGCTCTTTGTTTTTACCATCAACAGAAGATGACTTCCTCTTTAGGGACTTAGGGATAGTAGTTGTTTTCCTCACACTCGGGCTCTCACTCGTCACATCCATGTCACATGAATCATCTCCATCAGGGATGACATTGCTCTCTCCTGGTTCGGTTGCAGCCTTCTTCTTCTTCTCATTATCCTCTTTAAAAAATGTTTTCACAGCATCCATTAGGTTCTCAGAATTTCCACCATTAGCCCTATCATTCCCAAATACCTCGAGTCAATCCTCGTAATAGGGCCATGTCTTGTACCGCATCGGACCAAGAGACGAGTCTTTCTATAAAATGATTAAAACAAACATGTTATGTTATGTCTTAGGTATTTCAATATGCAATCAGTAAATATGAATTCAATCAATAGAAATGTAAAATAAGATACACAATATAAGAACATAATACTCGTACCTTCAACACTTTAGCCCAAGCTTCGTCAGAGCAATCGAGAATCTTAGTAACAGTGTTGAACCCGCATCCAGTCTCCTCGAGAGCAGTCTGGAGGCAACCATGGAGCTTCTTCCATGTCTGTATCTTAGAGTTTATATGCGGTGTTGCTCTAATATCAGTACCAAGGAGCATTTTCATCATCCTCTCTTCTAGCTTATTTGCATAGCCCGGTCTAATTCCATTCTCACCTTTTCAACAGCCTGAGGCAACAAGTTATTTTAACTCGGCCATCAAAATGTCCTCTTTTTGATTCTATGTTCTTCGGGTGCCACCCGTCTTTCCACTCTATTAGTGCCAATACTGCTACCATCACCCTCCATAATTCAACTAATACCAAGTAAAATCATTTGCATTAGAAGAATTTCACAAACTTTAGCACTTTATAAAACACATATATGGACTAAAAAAACACATACAACCATCAGACTAACAAAAGTAGACTCATATATAGCTAGCAATGTTCCTGCATGCATAGCCTAAACTTATTTTACTTCCCATATGGTTCTGTTAACAATTTGGGGATTATTGATACGGTAACAATACAATCCATTTCAACTTGTTATGTTAAACTCAATACCACCAATATACTCAATCTGAATTTAAAGTTGTAGTTCGAATTTTACCAGATAACAGTGGATACAACCATGGAAGTAACTCATATGAAACACAATGATACTGACAAATCAATAAACAAGCACAATAACTTTTCATTCTAAATGTTTTCCTGTCCCATTTCAATAATCTAATTATCTAGAACAATAAACTTCATTACCCCTTAAACCCTAAACTCCATACGGACCAAAATCAACCATCACAATACCTATTATTAGTTCGAATATCATCAAAAAACTCAATACCAAAAACTACAAAACCTAATACCTAATTAAATGATGTAATCGGACCAACCAAATAAATTCAACCGGATTTAAAATCGGAACCCTATACCACTCAAAAGGAGGAAAAGCGCAAGTAGAAAGGAAGAAGGATGCACTTGGAAACAACAGAATCGAAAAGCCCAGGAGGAAATGCATTGATTTTCTTTGCGTTTCTTCAAAGCTCTTCGACGAAAACCCCAATGAAGAACAAAAAACGAAAGAATGAAAATTATTTTGGTCCGGTTTTTTATTTAGAAGGTAAGAGAGAGGTAAGGGTAAATGGGTCATTTCAATTTTTTATACAAGTTTTATGTTACCTACCAATCAATAAATAAACATTACACAAGTTTTCTAAGTCTCTACCAATCAGCTTATAATATTTTAGACACACTTTTTAATACATATTACCAATCAACTTTATAGGAGTACTACTCACAAAATTAGTCTAGACATTAAATTTTTAGGAATTTCTACCATGGCTAAGAATCGGGCCGTTCACTTCATTTTCATGTAGCAAGATCAAGTTGGTAAGGCTTGTGGTGATGTGAGGAGAAGTCCCCCGGCAACGCAGGTCCGAATCTCGTGTGGGATAAATTCTTCATTGAAATATTATGGAGGTTTGTTCTGGGGATTGAATCATGTTGACTTTCTCCCACAAGTGTCTGTCACTTGGACACATCCTTCGATTTACAACCCGCCCCGGCTGAGGGGCTAACGGCACGGGTGCGAAGAGTTTCTCGTCTCTTCCTCGTAAAAAAAAAAGATAAATAATTGCATGAAGCCATGCATATAATAGAAGTGGACCATAATGCACGCACAAATGCATCATCAGTCAGATTCACATGTGCCTCTATTTCAATTATTTACCTACTGCACCCTACTCCCAATATGTACAATACACCATTCACCAAATATTTCATTCGTTAATGTTGAAAATATATATCGAAACTAGCAATCAAAAGTAGGTGAAATTTGATCAAATATAGTACTATTTGTACGAGTTTTCGTGCTAGTTTTACTAATAATTTATCGTCGTGTCACGTCAAAAATTATTTCAGCAATATTCAACTCGAAATATATAATCACTAATTAAGGTTCAAATCGAATAAATAATCAACCCAACTAATAATATTCACTTGGATATTCGAACATGATAAGTTAAACTAGAGAAATATAAAAATTAACTAGATAAATGAGACAACTTTCACAAGGCAATATTTAACTCGAAATATCACAAGGATCAATGGAATAAACATAATAATCTACATAAGTAACTATATTTCTTTGGATTCAAACATGATAGACAAATTGGTGCGATTGATTTTTTATTTTTTTTCAGCTTTTTTTTTTTTCATTTTTTACCAGATCCGGACCCAACCCGACCCGAACTCGACCTCAACTGGTTCATGTTTAGGGTTTAGTTTTTTTACCCGGCCCGGACCGAATCCGACCCGAATAATTTAAGATTTAGGGTTCATGATTCATCTAAATTAAAATTGAATTCAATTGGACCAATGAACCAATTACATTTTGTGCAATTGGTGCACACAAACATCAGTCAACATGATAAGTTTTTGTTTTTTTTTTCTTTTTGAGCGCACAAACATGATAAGTTAAAACAGGATAAATATAAATTTTATAAAGATCCACTACATATACACAAATTGTACAAGATATATATGGAAATTAATTACAACAAATTATCAATCTAATATATTCACATTAATTAGATGAAATAAATCAAGGAGATGATTTGATTAATTCCCTATTAACTATGCATGTAATGAAAAAGTTGTTCAAATTACACAAGATATAAAGACAAGATTTAACTAGTGAGTAACTCGAATAACAATTATGAATTTCTTTTATTACTCAAAAATTGTTCTAATTTATTCTAATTGATTATCGAAAAATTAATGCTCTTTTTTTTTTAATTCAATGAAATTTCAATATTAGTCTTTGGTTCGGTTAAATTTAATTCATTATGGTTAAATTTACAATTATACACCAAAAAAAAGGCAATTTCAGGGCTAGAACTTGACGTGTAAGGTGCGTAAAGGTGACGAAGTAATGCATAAAGCACACGTTCAAAGGTGTTTATAAAGAATAATTAGTCATAATTATAGCCTAATCAGAGTATAAGCATGCACCCCCACCTGGAAAAGAAAAAGCCAAAGACTCATTTGAGCATCCAACATTGATTAACTCATCCTTCTTTTGTACAATATACTTCTCTCTTATGCACTCTAGTTATCTACAATATACTTCTCTCTTATGCACTCTAGTTTTCGTAGAAACAGATTCTCCTGTAAAATTTGTTAATAGTATGAAATTAATATTATTATATTTATAAATAAATATTAATATTTTTATAAGTTAATATCAATGGAAGTAACATTGAAGACTATAATTTTAGTTTATAAGTGTAAATATTTTTTAATAACTCAGTATTCGGCCCAAAGTCCAATCAATACGGGGATCAAAATTCACCGTTCACTTGCAGGGCCCCACTTCAAACCAGAGCAAACTCTATATAAATTTTGATTCATCTCAAGAATTGATCGCACCTAAGAAGTTTTGAACATGAGATCTAAAGAGAAACATATTTTTAAGTCTTAAGTCTACATCACTTAATTTATAAATATAATAATATTAGTTGATAAGTGTAGTATTATTAATTTATGAGTATAATTATATAAATTTTATATTATGAATAAATTTTATTGGAGACTTATTTATTCATAAATATTTTTTTGTGAGGTAAGAATTGTGTTGTAATCGTACTTTGTATTGTGGTATAATTCCAATACTCAAGTGTTGTCCTTTGTCTACCCACGTACATTCTTAAAAATAATTTAAGTTTGTGGCTCTCTTTTCCCTTCTAAAGATTCTGTCCGAATTGTTTATTTTTAAGATGTTTTTATCTTCTAATATACATCATTCCCTTTTCTTTAAACAAATTCAAATGGGTTGGTATGCTATAAAATGTATTTATCATAAAATTAATTTTTTTTTATAGGCACGATATTTCAGTGACCACAACTAATGTCCTTTTGTAATATAAATTATAGCATTCAGTTATTACTATTAATATTATCTGTTATAATATAAATCATACTATTTAATGTTATTCTTCATAATAAAAGGTCACACCTTATAATTATTAGTTATTACAACTAATACATTTTAGTATTATAAGTCATTCTCCTTACTCGATTTCAGAAATTCTCATGTAAAACTTGTTCACTATCTACTTTGCCAAATCAAAGAATTATTGTTTATAAATATATATTAGTCGGTTAATATTAGGTTCGTTCTTCGATTAGAATTCATATCTATTTCATCACTTCTAACTAATACACAACCAATATAAATAATCATTTCATACCCTTAATGAACGCACCAAGAAAAATAATTGAAACAGAGTGTGCGAAAATATTAGGTAAAAAAATTAAATATTGAAGATTTATTTCTACTAAAATGTAGTAGATTCTTGGTTGTAAATTCTTGTTCTTTTCCTTGTTATATACTCACGCAACTCGCCTCGTTTCTCACCATTTCCACTCGTAACTGAAACACCCATCATCATTTTCCTCTATCTCCATATTTTATTTTGGTGAGAGAAAGTAAAACAGAAGTCACTTTCAGCTGCAGAAAAAACTATGGAAAGAGTTGTAAGAATCACCTAATCCAACAATACTCGACTCCCACCTTATACTCTCACAGTTCATAAATAGACAAACACAGAGTCTTAACTTCGTTCAGATTCAACATATGGGATCTTTCAAGATTCATTAATGCTCTGTTTTCCGCTTTAAAGCACCCTTCTTTATTCCCAAAATACACAAAGAAAGACAGAGAGAGTGAATTTATCTCCTTAATTGAGAAATGGGCTCTCAAACGATTCAATTTTGAAGGCACATTTCGAGCAATCGGTGCCTAAAAACCTCTATTCCCCATCTGGGTCTCCAAAAATGTCGAATTCACAAATGCCCCACATAGATTTAGAATGCGGCTGCCGGAGCTCCGGCGGCGGTGCCACCAGCGAGGAGGAGGAGGAGGAGGAGGAAGCGTTTGTTTCTCCGACGCTGAAGAGGGTTCTTGCAACTCTCAGTTTTACTCAACTGCTGATGGCGATGGGTCTTATGACGATTACAGCTTTGCCTGCGGTTCTGAGATTTTGGAAGACGGGGTTTCTGAATCAAGAAGGGCTTCGTCTGCGTCTGATTTTGTCGATTTAGAGAACGGTGGGAAGAAATCGAATGTGGAAAATGTAGAGATAGATTGTAGGATTTGTCATTTGAGCTTGGTAAGTAGTAGCCCTAGCTCTGGGATTGCCATTGAGTTGGGCTGTTCTTGTAAAGATGACTTGGCTGCTGCACATAAGCATTGTGCTGAAACCTGGTTCAAAATCAAAGGAAACAAGTGAGTAATCTAAACCCCTTGATGTTTTTTAGCTTCACAATTCTCTGATTATTGTTCCAATTACTCGATTTTAGTTCAGTTTTACATTTGATCTTATTTATGTTTGTATCTGTTCTGTTTCTTGAATTCCTTTGGTTTATGAAGGTACATTGGTGTTTGGAACTTTGGATTGAGGGAATATTTGAGCTTTGTGTAATATTTGTAGCAGACAGCTTTAGCCTGTTTTGAGAGAATATAGTTTTGGTAAAAGGATTAAAGAATGTGATTGTTAAAGATAATGAGGGGGAAAAGTAAAGCAAAAGAGAGAGTAAAGTAGAAGTGCAATTGCTTAAATTTCAATAACACCGCGATTCCTTTCGTTATGTGCCTTTTTAAGCTGCAAGCTAATTCTTGAGATTCTCTTCCTTTAATTGAAATGGAGATTGACCCCGATTTCTTATTACGTCCTATATTATTGATTCTTGTTTGCTAGTCGTCGCCTTTTCATAATATATTACCCCATCTTTTCAACATTTTCACATGAATTAGAGGAATTTGGTTTGTTATGATATTGTTTTCTAATTTCCCGTCCATTAGATTCTCCGAATCAGGTGCTCGTCTGAGGTTATAATACGTAACCTTGAAATTTACTCTGCCCCTTTTTATTACCAAGCTATGTTGATAAAAATCTTGAAAGATCGATAGGAGAATGCTCGTCTAACCTTATGGTGTAGTCCTAGATTCTACCCATTGCATAGTTAGATGTTGATTATGTTTCATACAAACTTCCATCTTTTAGTAACTATTTATTCTTATGCAATTCACCCCTCTATCTTTGCATATTATGCAAACTATTTAAGTGTATATGTTTTTAGATATGAGCCTGAAACAGATAAAGAACTTCTCTGTCTTTAGCTTTTCTAATGAAACAAATTGTTGGAGCCAAGTCTTATGCAAACCAGTTTTACCGTACATCTGCTTTGCATTTTATGTGTATTTCTAAGCAGTATTAGTTGTTCCATTACAGTACATGTGTATTTTATTTGATAGCTGTGAATCAGCTGCACGATAAAACTGTTTTACATTAAAACTAACTCAATTGTTTCCATATTTAATTGCATATGAATTATATAAATGCACATTATTTTAATGTGTCTTTCTCATACAACTCTAATTATCTTCCTCATTTCAGGACTTGCGAAATTTGCAACTCCGTTGCACGCAATGTGGTGGTCCCTAATGATATCGAGGCCGTTCAACAAGCTAGTGAGAATGCAGCAGCTGTTGCATTGACAAATCCTGCACCATCGGCCGCGGAAACTAGAACTTGCTTAAACGGTCACCGTTTTTTGAATTTTCTTCTGGCTTGTATGGTTTTTGCTTTCGTCATATCCTGGCTTTTCCACTTCAACATCCCGTCGTAATAAATTCTTTTGGAAAAACCTGTAAAGACGAAGCTTGAATCGCGATATTGCAATTATAAGTTGAGGGAGTTATTTGTTCTTCTGGTTTCCAGAAAGGAGGTTGAGTGTTTGGTTTCACCCATAATGCTGTCTGCATTCCTTGAATTGAATTAGCTGTAATATATACATACATGTTATGTTACTGTTTGGTTATATAGAACTGTTGCAGCATTATGAGTTACTGTATGTTTGAAATTGAACAAATGAGTAGTTTGTCTCACTTTTTTTTCCTAAACATGTTTGCTGTACTTATTGAATTTAGTAATAATCTTGATATTGTTCTTGATAAAACAGTTTTTTTGTTAAAAATAAAATATAAAAATTTGCAGGTTTAACTAAGTACAACATCAATCATTAGAAATAGAAATAGGGACTCCGAGGAAATCTTATTTTATAATCTCTTTCAATTAAATCAAGTACAATCTGACATCCCAAAAGGAGCAAAATCTGGATTAGCAGGGGCATTACACTACATCCTGTCATATTTGTTTCTGTCTCATGAAACATGCATATGTGAAGAAAGAAAAAACATTTTAGTCAGAACAACTGCACATTGAAAATACAGAAAAGTGAACTTACAAATATTTTTCAATGAAAATAACTAATATACCACATAAAAATCTACTTGCATGACACACGTGATGTACGAAAGTTTGTCAAATAGAGAAAACTAATGAATTTCCATTCCACATCTCACAAAACTAAAGCAATGTAAGAGCTTGTTCACAAAAAAAATAAAGATTAACAAATTACAATATGAAATGGTTTTTTCAAAGGCTAAATACAAGATAAGCAAATCAAGAAAAGGGAAATGAAATCTATACAAGTTATCAGTTCTTGTTTCTTTTGGCTTCCAAATTAGTGGCTTCTTTAAGTGATCCTTGAGCATCATTTTCCATTCCAAGTGTAAAGAGTGAAGCTGCTTGAAGGTAATACCCAATAGGCCATTGTGCTGATACTACCAGAGACTGCATTGCATCCCCTAAAGCTTGGTTAGGCATCTCACACATCAAATAACACAAGCATCGTCGAGCATAAACAGTAGGCGACACCATCGTCCCTCCATCAACGAACTACATCCAACAAACAACGTCGTTTAGTACTCGAATAAGACGCAGTCAAGGGCCATTTATTTAGTATTCTTACCTGTGTGTAGCAATCTATGGCAGTTGAGAAATCCTTGGCTCGAAAAGCTGCATCGCCTTGCTTCTTGGAATTCAAGGTCTCCTGCATTTGATTTGTCCACATTTGAAAAGATAGCTGCATCAACATGGAACACTTCACATATTTAGATACACAATTTTTTACTTTTTGCTTCACAAAGTAAAAAATAAAGACAGAATTTTTCTTTTTTATACATATAAGAGAAAATGAGACAGAAACGGAGACCTCGTTAGCGATTCCTTCGTCGTCTTTGTATCCAGCCTTATCGAGTATTTCGTGTATGGCGGTGAGATCCATTCTCAAGCATGCTTCACCCATGGGAGTCAACAGCAATGACTGATTGCAGCTCGAGTTTCCTTGTGGAATTCCCAGTAAAACATATGAAGGAACCTGCTTCAAACATTAATGTCAATGCAAGAACATCAATGCAACACTAGTACAATGAAGCAGCTGATCATACCTCTGTTTCTTTCTGCATGGACACAAGAGAAGTGACTAAAGTCTTGGCATTTGGCCTTTCCCGTGCTTCGTATTGCAAGCAACGAGTGGCTAACCGGACCAACTCGGTTCCATCATCATTGGAGAAATGACCCTCTAAGCAAGAGTCCATTAGCATCAGAAAGTTTTTGCCCCGAATGAGATCAAGTGCCTAGAAAACGACGCGTGGAGGATCAAGTTAAGGATTGCATTCAAGCCCTCTTTGTATAAAAGAGTTGAAAGAGCTGTTTAAACGGTATTAGTTGTTTTCACTGAACTGTATTAGTTGTTTACAAGAGACTTCTAAAGCGTTTTATGGGATAGTATTCCTTAAAGAATTACTTCAAATTTCAGTAAAATCTTACATGGCTTGGAGGTATGTGTTTGCCACTAAGAAGATCAAGCAGCATAGTTCCAAAGCTGAAAACTACGCTTTCTGGGGTTACTCTTCCTGCAGATAAAAACCACAAATTATAACACACTTAACAACTAGGAAAAACAGCAACCATTTCAAGCAGTCTGAAAAACAATGTGTACCAGTTCTCAAATATTCTGGAGGAGTGAATGCTAAGTTCGTGCTGTAACTTTTCCCGTCTCTACTATTCTTCATCAGGCCAAAACAAGACAGCCTAGGATCGCCATCCTACATACAAGTAAACACCCCATGTAAGAAAGACCAGATAACAATCTTTAACATTATGAATAAAACAAATTTTACCTGATCAAACAAGACTCTGTAAGCATTAAGATCATGATACAAAGCTCGACCTCTACCGCTACAATAGTCTAGAGCCTGAGCCAAATACAAGGCCACCCTCAACCTCATTGCCCATTTCATCGGTTGATTCTCCCCTATTTCGATTCAACGACTACCATACATCAGATACTAATCCAAGAATGATAGAAAATTACTTTTGGAAATATTTGTGCATAACTCACAATGAAATAAATGCCTAGCTAGAGTCTCATTAGGCATAAACTCTGCCACTAGCAATCTCTCCTCTCCTTCCAAGCAACATCCAATCAGATTCGCCAATCTTTCGCTCCTCAGATTCCCAACTGCCTTAGCTTCATCCTTCATTTACCAACAATAAAATGGAAATGCAATTTAGGCAACTTAAGCTTAGATACTGATCTCGACCCTTGTTTAAAAATTTAATCTGTTTTTGTAAAAAGTTAAAAGCCTCAGCTTCTTCAATTAATAGGGATATCAGATATGTAACAATGAAATTAAAATGGTGAAAACTGAGAAAAGTGTCCAATTAAACATGTGGAATAGTGTATACTGACAACAAATTGGCGAGAATCGGGCCAAGCAGATTTGTTGAAGCGCTTAACAGCAACCCAGCCTTCATTTTCAAGAAACCCTTTGTAAACTACATTAGGGGCCTTTTCTCCATGCTCTGAAACTATATTTTCTGAAGAAAACCCTTTTGTTGCTGCTTTCAGTTCTTCCCAGCTAAACTCTCTGAAGCTCGGCAATGAATCTTTATCCCCATTTTCTACAAACCCACAAGTCAAAATGAGAAAAGATTGTTTTTTTACAAAAACCCACAAAAAACAAAATCAAGACTCAATTTTTTCCCCCACTTTCAACAAACCCAGAAATCAAAATGAGAAAAGATAGCATTTTTACAAAATCCCACCAAAAAAAAAAGGATCAAAATTGTCAAATATGTGTAGAAAAGCTAACCCAGATCAGAGGATTGAAGAACAGGGGGCTTGAGGTGAGAATGCCACCAGCAGAAGGAGAATTTGGAGCACTTTGCGCCCATTTTTGATGAAGTGATATTTTCAGAGGGGAGAAAAGATGGTTTTGTTTCTTAATGATGGAAAACAAGAATCAAGATTAAGCATAGGAATATATGGGAGAGATTGACACCTTTGGTTTTGTGGATCCAAGAAATAGTGTCACTAGTTCGTGGAGTACTAAAGAATTTAAAAAGAGCTTTTTGCAGATTTCAAGAGCATGCATTATATATATCATCAAAAGCATGGTGTTGTCATACTATGATTTTAATTTCATGTGTTCCTCTTTGGTGAACAGTGGTACATTTATGATTGTGTTTGAAAAGGAAAAGTTATTTATTTTTTTGCCTAGTTTTAGCTTTGTGCTTCATGCCATCATCATTCTTCTTTTGTCCCCCCTCCCTCTCATGCACCACTGGCATGCTTTCCTGTTATTTTCTTCTTTTTTTTCCCTCCAATTTAAAGAAGTTTGGTGCAATTTTTCAATACGATAAAGTCTTATGTAAACTAATTTTATTTTACTATTAATTTGTAATTTATATGTACAATTAACAATATTAGTTGTTCAATAATGTTAGTAGTTTTACCATATTATAATAGTTTGCAAATCAATTGCGTAAAAAAACTGTTTTACGTAAGATCAACTTTTTATTTAAACAAAATTGATGAGATTTAAAGTTAAATAAGTAGATGCTTAATTGTGGTAAAATTTTATAGATTTGGGTCCTTTTTTCTGAAATAATCAAATTCAATAACTTTATAAATTAATGAAATACACCAATTATTGGGAAGTTCAACCACAAAAATTGATGGATCGACCCAATAATAAGAGTTATACGAAGAGCGAAATGTCCTAGGCTTAGCCAAGTAATGAGCCATATTATTTGCATAACTATTGATGTGGCTAATTGAAAAATAAGGATTATCCGGAAATATACAACTACAGGCTTCAATATAATTACCAAAAACTGAAATATCACCACGTAAAGCATGAATATCAAAAAATGTATCCATGTTCAATCCTTTGGCCCAATTCCTTATAATATATACCAACCACAGGAAAATAACAAAAATAACATGTGATATGTCTTGTAGAATAAATAGCTATGGAGGTTGGAATATTCGTAAATGAAAAGTTGAATCAACATATATTTGTTCAATCTTGTTTTAAATGTAGCGTACCAAGTTTAAAATCTTCAAATATGAGCCCTAAATTTCAAACTACAAATACAACGAATATGTTGAAGAGAGGAAAATTGGTTATTTTATGTCAATGCACTCAGCACATAATAAACTCGATTATAATTATTGTTTCATCATGTATTTCTGAGTAATCATTATTGCATTTACATAATATTACGAATTAATACATGACGGGCTTCTTTGGTAGGATTGATAAAGCATATATTGATGCATTATCCCTCTTTTATCTCATGTTTGTTTTTGGTATTGAACAAATACTTTCGATTCGTTATTAATATTCAATCGGGTACTCATAATATCTTTTTAGGAGTATCATCATTACAAAAAAAATTGACCTTTAGTGACGGTATTCCTGTCATCGTCCATTATTATAATTTTTCTAGATACAATATTGATTTTGAGCATGTGATTAACGTGCATTACTAGATTTTAATTCACGCTTAACATATATAAATTAATTGATGATATATCATATATGTTATTCATTTATAATTAAAGCAACGACACTGATGAGATATCAATCTGACAATTAAACAACGTTATCTTTGCCGTCCCAACGCTCTTTAAAGATAGGAACATGCAAGCGTTGTACTAATAATGGGACATGAACCAGGTGGCTTAACCCACCTGGTCATTGGGCTCCTCAATTGAGTGGAAACTCAGGTTCGATTCTCTTTGGAAACGAAATGGGGTATGGGAGTTATAAGGTGGCTTGATGAATTTGTGGAGTGTTTGGGTGCTTGGTGTACTAACTACTAACATCTAACAATTAACTTTGTCCGATAAAAAAAAAACTAATAATGGGACATGAATAATTTTGAGGGTATGGTATAATAATATATTTTGGTAACCAAACATGTACCTTAAAAAACTTAAAACATCAAATTTGTTTGTGGTTATCAGTCTGGTGTCTAAATTTTGATAAACTTAATAATATTATCAATTTATAAAAAAATGTGATAATAGATAAACATATATATATATATATATATATATAGCTAAGAATGGTCCCTGAGGAATAATTAACCCCAAATTGTATACAGAGCCTAAAGCTGATCAAATAATTATTTAGACTCCACAAAGACAAGTAGGGCAACTGATTATATGCCTGCAATATTAATATATGGTGTAATTATTTCTACCACCCATTTGGGGATCAAGAGGCCCCCACCCCCACCCAGCCTTTCAATGAGGAAATTTAAAGAAATACTCCCACCGTCTCATAATTATTGTCCAATATTCTATTTTGGGCGTTCCACAATTTTTGTTCATTTTCCTAAAATTGAAAGTTTCATCAATATAAACACATTTCACAATATATATATTAATTACACCAATTGTCACTCACTTAACCACTTACACTTTAATATTTTATCATTTTTTCAATTTACAATAAAGTTGATTTACCAATTCTACCCCTTACACTTTATCACTTTTTCTTAAAAATCGATCACACAGTAAACCGGACAATAATTATGGGACGGAGGGAGTAGTATATATGATGATTTTTTATTTTACTTTTTGTGTGTAGATTCCACACAAATCTATTTTGATCGGGAGTGTATAATTAATTTAAATAACAAACTCTCAATAAAAAAATTTCATAGTATTAAATTAATATTATTATTTTTTTATAAATTAATATAAATAATATTCTATACTACGATAGTAATTTATAATTGTAATGATATCAGTTGATAAGTGTAATTATATTAAATTATAAGTGTAGTTATATAAATTTCATATTACGAACAAATTTCACAAAAAAAACTTAAACAATTAAATTAATATGTTTTTCAATATGAAAAATTGAAAAGTGTTGAGTGTAATATATTGAATTGATGCCAAAATCGGGGCAACATGAGTAGGGGTTATGATGGGCACACAGGTGGGGCTAGGGCAAGATCTTTTATCTCGTAGTAATATGATGAATAATAATAATAAGGGGGACATTTTGCCGCTCTAAATCTGCATCAACAAAGATATCAACACACATCATAGGGAGGCCACATGCCTAACGAAAACTAGCTGTATTATATACAACCTATTTTTACCAAATTAATTGCCCACTTATATACTATACTCATGTGGTCATGCATTTGGACTAAATTATTATGAAATAAAGAATTCCAAGTTATGTTAAAATTCATAAATTTTGAACTATAGATTTAAGATATGTATTTGTCATTATGTGAGGTGAGGGGGATTATTGCTTGATTTTGTAAGAATAATATATATATAGTTTGTGAAGAGCTAGGGTATGTAACTTTGATCCAACAATATATTATGTATTGAAGTTGAGAATTGGGAGGAATTTCTTGAATTAGCAAAGACATTGTTCCATTATCACACACCAAGTTACTGTCATGCTCAGAAATAGCATTCTGCAGGCAACTAAGATGAGATTCATGTCTTTGTCTCTATTTAAATTGAAAATTGTGCCTCTTACAAGATATACAGTTTATTTTTCACAATGGAATAAATCCTCTCTATATATGTGTTCCAAAAATTCAACGTGAAAATAAGTAGTAATAAAACGTGAAAATCTTATTTGAATTTACGGAAGCTCATAATCTCTCAAAACTAATAAAACTCGGAAAAAAAATAAAAAAAAAACCCTCAAAATTAGTTGAGCGAAACTTGAATATATATATATGGGCCAAGCCCGTTCCACGTTGGGCCATGTGTTAAATATAATTAGGTGCAGGTTATTAGCACCCCCATCTTTAGAAAATGCACCCTTTTAATTAAAACACCACCTAAAAGATTAGTACACCTATCTTTAAAAACCACTTTTTACACTCTCTGAATAAACCCTATACCCCCCCCTCTCCCACCCAATACCACCAACTTGCAACCTTCTCCCTCTCATTCTTCCATAGCCGCCACCCACCAAGCCTTCTCACCATAGTTGGGGGTGCATAAATTAAATTTGAACAAAATATTAAATTGAAAAGGTGTAATATTGTATTTTTATGATGTTTTTTTTTTTTTTTAAATAACAGTGCGAGGGGTGTATTTCCTAAAGATGGGGGTGTTAAATAACCTGGGCCATGTAATTAAGGTCCAAGTATTACATATTCCGGCCGGATGTTTAGTTTGAGATGGGCTTGGGCCTTCCAATTTCAGCTCTCATTGCTCAACGGGCTTTCCCCGCTTCATTGCTCACAACTACTTTTTCAATTCGGCCCATATTTACCAAGATATGACTTATGAGTGGTATCTAACCTCCTTTAATGTGAAATTTTAAAACATGGTAGAAATATTTAGCACATCGATAGCTATCCGCGGGTTATTAAGTTTAGAATAGTTACCCGCACGTTTTTTAATTTAATTGCAACAAATATATATATTAAGGAGAATCTTGTGTGAGACATTCACACATATATTTGTCATTTTTCTTTAAAAATATAATTCGATTGGGATTGCATAAGCGGTCAAATAATAAAATAAGTAGATATAACACCGTCTCATACAATTTTTATCATTTAATTATCAACTGAATCAATTCGAACAAGTTACTTTAAATTAAACATGAGCACACCACCTATAACTAATATTTTTACACTGACTTGAGTTATTTTATTTAATTGAGTACTTCCATTTTTATTCTTAATACTAAATAAAACCAAAGAAAAGAAAAGAAACCAACTCGACGACTTTCATGAAATATAATTTATGGGACTCAAAAGCTCCAACTCACCACCAAATTCCACACAAGGCTGAAAATTTATTTTCCTTGAAAACCTTTAAAATTTTAAATAGAAGTTATCTCTAGTCAGTAGCACATGGGGTAGGCTGCTATAATGTGATACAGACTCCATTTATAACTCACAAGCATGTGATGCACCTGTTAGGGGCCAGCCTAAATCACCTAACAAACTTCAAAATATTCTACTGAAAATTTAACATAAATAAAAAAATTAATATTGCGTCTACTGAAATTCAACTGGTATAGCAGGGTCGTTTCGACACTTTTCTCTTATGTCAGTGTTTGGACAAGCATATGCATGTAGATAGGTCTATGTCATGACAAACAAGAAATTATGGCAACCATCATAATGTCTGCAAAAGTAAAATACAGTATACATTACAGAGCACTTATATACATAAAGTATTCAACTGCAACACACCATGCGCTGTACTCTCAAGAGTCCAAGAAAACAGCAAATATTTCTTGGATCCACATGATACTACAATCTGCTGCCTCAGATACGCAAAATATGTATAATTGGAGAGAGGGAAGAAGGAGATGGCGATTAAAAATGACTGATGCAATTGGAAAAAAATATATGTAATTCCATGATACACATGACATTTTGCTAGTCCAACTGATGATTATGTAAAAACTAAGAAAGCCGTAAATAGAGCTTGGACTGCATGATTCCGTCATCTAAATTACAAGTGGTGTTGTTTACCACAGTTTCAGAAGCGCCCTTCATTATCTACACGCCGTTGATGACTGCTTCAACGTGCACGACCGTCCCTCCTTCTTCCATGATCTTCCCATTAATTTGAGTTCTTGGCCTCTGAAAACAAAGTAACCAATTTTACACAACTGCCCTTGACTCTAATATATATGTACAGAGAGGGGGGGGGGGTGAAGCTAAGTTGTACCCAATCGGCAGAATCTCCTGAATTCCCATTCATGAGCTTGTGAGTCTCTTCCTTAGTCTTGGTCAGAGGTAGGAAGAATGTTGCGGCCGAACGATCGGGCAGTTCTACACGAGCAAAAAAAATACAAATAAAGCACAATTGTATAGATGATACAAATAAAGCACAAATAAAGATTTAGACAAATACTTGTATACACTAGATGCACCGTGCAACTTCAGTGTATTTTTAAATGGTATTGGTTGCTTTACTAAAAAGTAGTATTAGTTGTGCAAAGTTGCACCGTACAACTGATATACAAGAGTGTTACTCAAAGATTTAAGAACCATGTGCGGAGTAATAAATACCAACCTGGCAACTTTTTGTCAAGAAAGAACACAACCAAATTAACAGTGTACCTGCAACAAAATCATGCGCCAAAAATTTGTTAAGACATTTTGTTTTTCAATTTGGGCGATCTACTAGATGAGTTGGTATAATCAGTATAATTTACCATGCCACTACGACATCAACTGTATAGTGCTTCCTAGACGCAACAATCAACAAGCTTTGAATTATAACAGTTAACCAGGCTAACTGCTTCAGAAAACTGCCACATGAAAGAAGATATATGTGTCAAATTCACATAGGTAAATTAGTGGAGTGTCATCCATATGAAAACGTATCATATGGAGAGTGTCTTATGGAATCCAACACCAGCATAAAACACGTGTACACTGTACCATGGTATAAGTAGTTTATGCAAATGTTGGGCTCCATAAGAAACCCACTATCGGACTCCATATCAAAATCTTCTTTACGAAATGAGAAAACACAAGATATTACCTTCGTGTGCCGTATTTTTGATATGTTCGAACGAAAACTAGAGAGAATATCATGTGAGACGAAAATATTAAATCACCACAGCCGTAAAGCACCCCACGAGGAACTGTACAACAAAAAGCATAGATATCAAGAAATCTGTTGCTGTTTGAACATAAAATGCAGAGCAAGAAAGAGAATTGTTACCTATCAATAGAGCTTCTAAAACACTATCGGGAGGAGGCAGCGTGGCAAGCTTTGAGCCCTGCATCATTTAGAAGAAAATATTTCCTATATAAGAAATTAATCGACATTTTTTCAGAATTTTTGCATCCATTGACATAGTACCAAGTTTTTTGTTTACCTCTCGACAATGGTAGTTTGGACCAGGAAGTTGAGTAGAATAGAAAGTTATGATTCGAAGAAATTGACAGGCCTGCAGCAAGTAAAAGAATGGGTAGGAATTAATAAGATATTTTTAATAGGTTTTACGATGAATGATTTATAATTTTAGTGAATGCCGATTCCCAAATCAAAAGCTCCGGAAAGTTTGAACTTACAACTAAGAATGCCAAGACTCTGCACCATATGAGGACTGTATAAATCTTCTTGCTCTTTAGTATGAAAGGATGGAAAGTCCACTGCATGTAGCATCACAAATATTCAAGAACACAAATCTAAATTGATATATAGGGAGATAAAGAAAACTAAAAAGTAGTAAACTCACGAAGAAAAATGAAAGAAATATGAAGGTGAACACAGATTCACTAATGTAAGCTCTATCCAGTCCAAGTTCCTACAGTTTAACAAAATTCATAAAGTAAAATCTTCAGTGTATGCGGCATTGTGATTAGTAACATTTTGAAATAAGATTACAGAATTATTTGTTGTTACCGGCAAAAGAAAGAAGCCAACATCCTGAAGTACTGGTCCTGGCCGATGGAAATAATGAACTCCTCGAGCTGCTAGACCATGAATGTACTGTGATGAAATGAGGTATAGATGGCATTAGAATCTAAAAAGATATAACCACATGAAAAATCCAAGAATAAAAAGCAAAATGTATAAAACGCGTAAAGTATAATCAACAACCATACTCCCGGCTTTTAATCTAGAAATTTCCATCCAGGGAAATATAATGAAGTGGGTGTGATGTATTATTGGTTTTTTTTTCATAACTTAGCCGCACAAACCATTGCTCTTATGATCAGAGAGTTGAAAGGAAATAATGTAGAGGTTTTTCATTTCGCAATGATTTACTGACCATGATTTAGTACCACTCTCACATCCAACCAGATTAATTTCAAGATTTTTCTGCAACTTTAGGAACCCCTCTCGGAGTACTTAACACATTTATGACAAAAAGGGGAAGAAAAAGCTTCTTACAAGTAAGTAAAAGATAAACTTTGTAATACTGGTTCTATAAGTTTCAACCTCTTAAATCCATTGGTTTCTCCAATTCAATCTTCACAGTATGCTATTTCCTCATTCTTTCTTAAAAATAAAACTAACAGATTCTCTTTTAAAATGCCAAAGAAGTAAATTTCAAAGCATTGACTGCTGAATCTCAAAAATTGCCAGTAATTCAAATCATTGAAATCCCATGTTTGTTTCTGATTGTTATAACTTTGAGTAAATACTCATGAACCTGTAGGTATTCAGAATACAGTCAGTAACTTATCTTTCACGGTTTCATCATACATCTATACAAACCAAGTTTCATGGATGTGCAATAAAATTTCCATTGCATAATCAGAAATCACTACACATTCAAGCAAGCACAGATCATCAATAAATATGAACAAACCTGACCAATGACACCACCCAAAATATACTTCCAATTTTCTGCAAGTAGGTTGATTTCTGTTGTAATCTCCGCACAAAATCTCTTCCACAACTACTCAACAACAACAAAAACACCAAAATCAATACAATAATCGGCAGAAAAACAACAAGGATAGCATCAAACTAACAAGAAATCGGAGACCTATAATCGCTTCCTTGAAAAATTAACAAAACATTTTTTACTAGAAAGTAAAGCGAACCTTTGAAGCCTCGCGACCAATGTAAAACGACATCTTCTCCTTTTCCAACCGCAGTTCCATACTAAATCACAAGCACATATTTCCTAAAATGAGCATCCTTCATCCCCTAGAAGAATTCCCTTTTCAATTTTCAAAATTCAGTCAACAATTGACCTTCTCTGGACAATTCCGCTCAGGATCTGAACACCAAAACTCCAAGTTGCTGAACCGATTAAAGCTCAAAACGGTGACCGATTCGAGCAGTTGTAGTGCCAAAAAAGTAATGATTGATTGGAATTGAAATCACAAAGCAGCCTTTTTATGTGTAAAACAACTGAGGTGTGGGGGTAGTTTGTATAATTTTTCCACTGTTTGTCGCTCAAGAATAAATTTATACAAATCCTTGTGTTTGATTTGTCTCCTGTGTTGCTAAAACGCGAGTTGAACACGGATAGTCAGTTTGACAGGGGAAGTGGAAGAAGGTTGCATATATTTATATAAATAAATAAATAATGAGGAAAAGTCATCACAGCAGTATTATACAGATATATGCATAAATACAAATTCATATCTTTTATGGATTATAATGAATAAAGACAAATATATCCAAACTTATAGCAAATATATATATATATATATATAGATTTAAGTAAATTTATAAAGATGTGTTAATCAAATATTAAAATTAAATTATTAGGTGTAGTAAAAATTATTATTAGAAAAGATTTATTCAATTTTTAAAAGTAAAATGAATGATATTTATAATTGTAAATAATAAAAAATGATAATTGGTCCACATACTTAAATTTATTTATTATAATAAAATAATTATTTATTTATTTATTCTATTTATGCAATATATTAAATTTTATTATAACAAATTATTTAATATTTTTTATTTAATTTATAAAATTAAGATATAATAAAAATTAATAAAGATGAATGTATCTAATAAAATTAAACAAAAGAGAAATAGTCTATCATTTATTTAAGTGTTAAGAATAAGAGTGTGACCATGTGGGTATATATTTTTATTTTAATAAGGGCATATATGTATTTTTGTTAGAAAATTAATAGATATTTTTTTTATATAAAATGGGTAAATTTCTTTAAGTTTCAATAAAAGTGGGTATATTTCTTTTTTTCCATGGATTATATATTTATATTTGTGTATTATCTCGGTGGAGTAAATATATGGTGAAATTTGTTAGGCTACAACTAATACTATGATACATGAATTTTATTTGTGTAAATTATTATTGTTTAAAAATATAAAGTATTTTTTAAATTATAATATTTTTTTATAAATAACAGTGATATTTTTTGTGAATAATAGTGATATTAAAAATAGAGTTCACTTTGAACCTGGGGTTCACACAAGTTTCTGTCAACTTGTTTATAATATAAAATCTATATCATTATATTTACAAATTATGTTGTTACTCTTATAAGGTAAGATTATAGTATTAAATATTATTGATATTAATTTATAAAAATTATGATATTAATTTATAAGTGTAGTAATATCATTTTAATATTATAAATAAATTTTACACGAGAGTTTTGTGCTCAATGAAATTACGAGAATAAAATTTTTATATGGGTCTCATCAAAAATGTAATCAAAATCATTTTTTAAAGCGTAAGAGCAACTTATTTTTTGTAATTATATTAAATATTTTTAATGAAATAAATTGCACATTTAAAAAATGCACGTTGCCCATAGGAGAGTTAAATTTGAATTATCTCAATTTCACAATAAATCCTTCTTAGAGTTTAAATTTTATTTCTAAATTATTTTTTCTCTTTTTTTCAATTTATAGAATATCTTTCATGCTTTATCTCATTATTTATTATTTTCAATTTTCAATTTTCAATTATCTTACATATTTTTCATATAACAATAAATTTCGTTGTTTTAATTAATTGAAGATAAGAGTATTTCTTAATTTTATTGTAAAGTTCTTAAAGATATTATTGTATCATCATGGCTTTCAATTTGTATTGGAGCCCATCTTCAGATACTATCCAGCAAGCAATTTGTCGAATGTGACGTAAACTGTTTTAGCAAAGCAAGAACAAATTCAAAATAATAGAGTAGTTACTTTTTTAAGTAATATATATATTCCTAAAAAAAAGTCGATATTTATTTTAACTAATCATTTGTATATTTAATCAATGTAATGACGAAGAGGGCTGATTTTTTTAAATTTCAAAAAACTTTGGCCAGGTCGAATCCAGTTTGACAATCGGCCTAAGCCTGCACTCGGGATTTTTTTTAATTAATTTTTTTAGTGATTTAATTAGGGCAAAGTATAGTGTGAGCAAGATTCTGAACCCATGGCGGGGTAAAAGTTGTGACTTTTTTTCTTTGAAAAAGGGGTGGCGTTTTCTTATAAAAAAGTATTCTTATAAAAGTGAAGGTGTGACATATAATAAAAAGAAGTGTCGTAATGATAAGCTGAGGGTGTGAATTTATATTCTTAAAAAGTATATATCGTAAAAAAAAATCAATTTCACGGTGTTAAAGACTTCAACCGAGAAAAAGGATGTGAAGAAACAAAGATACCAACTATTTAATTAATTATATTCTAGAATATAGAGTGGCCGTATTTCTTTATGAGATTTTAATTTTTAAGGCTGGGAATTTTTATCAGGCACCTGAGAATGCTAATTATTCATTAACTACACTTCAGATTCAGTAAAGACTTCGATAATTTCCATAATTTGAGTAATTAATGGAAATTTGCTACCTGATCACAATAAAAATTTGACTTGTATGATTCAATAACCTATAATAAATTATGAAGAAATGAATATTTCATCTCTAATTAATATTAATGCTTTATAATGAGATTAGCAATATGAGTTTCTACATTTTCATATCTATAAATATATAAATGTAGAAGTGAGGAAAGAGAATACAATATTTATTGGAGCAAGTGCAACTCTACTTACTTTGTAATGTAGTGGTGGCTTTCACGTCCAAAAAAAAAGTGATTTTACTTTAACCAATTATTATTTTTCTTTTTTTTTCTTACTTTTCACAATCAATTTCTAAATTCATTTTTCAACACATTACATATCAAATTAGTTTTCTTTTTGAGATCTTTTATTTAACATCTATATTACAAATATAAAAATAAAATTCAGACAAAACACATCTATTTTATAGTTATTGATATTTTATGTGAGTTGAATTTAAATATTTTTATTTTATTTTTATAAATTTAGTTGAATTTTACTATCATTTTATAAACCTTAATACTTATGATGAATTTAGTATGTAATTAAAAACTATATTTAATTAAATAAAATTTGAGTAATTTTTTATTATACTTTGGGTCTTAAATTTGGGGTGGTAAAAATAATTTAAATTTAATTTTTTATTATAATTTGCGCCTCAAATTTTATCATCTTATATTAAAATTTATAATATTTAATTCGTGCATCGCAATCGGAAGAATTTCTAATAAATATAATACTCCATTATAATTCACATCACATGCCTAAAACTGAATGGGACATGTTTTTCATTTTGGTTTGCCGAAAAAACAAATTTTGGAAAATTAAAATTGGTGGGATCGAAAGTCACGAGCCACCCGGCTCGAACTCTGTTTACTTTATTTAATAATTATACCAATAAATGGGGCTTCAATAATTCTGTTTTATTTAATAATTATACCAATAAATAGATTTTTTAATACATTTATAAACTATAATCTCATATAATTCTTTTTGCTATAATAAAATTATAGTAGCTGATCTTGGTCCCCTAGTTGGCCTCGAATATATCCATCCATTACAGCACATCTGAGCGGGAGACAACTCAAACAAGGTCACCAGCAGGGTCCACGTGGCATCATTAACTCCAAAATTATCCTTTTTAAAATAACTTTTTTAAACTGAAAAAGTTTTAAATTTTATTTAAACTTTTAACCTAAATGAAAATGAATTGTATACTAGTAATCCAATGCAGTTAAGATGACGCAGAAACAACTCATCACTTCTTGGCAATTGGCATGTTTGTCTCTGTGACTGTCCCGGGTTTTGATGTTCTTTCCTGCTTGTCTTCATCCACACATTAATTAAATCTAATATATTACTTGAACACTTGTCTTATTTGGACGTCTCAACATTACTTGAACATTCGCAAAATGGAAATAAACATAATATTAATACATTCACAACACCCTTATTTTATTCCATTCAAACCCACTAAAACCTACTTTACTTGGTTTGCGTGTCATTTTCAGTGTTCAAGTTCTCATGGGACGAAGGGAGTATCATATTATGTGGTATTGAATTTTAGACCCTATACTCAGAATAAATTATACACCTAACTTCAACTTAAACTTGTATATTCTAATAATTAGTACGATTAAGTGTCCTAAAAGATTTGAGTCATAATGTATTTTGTCATAATCCTAGGTAGATTAGATACTTCTGGTTGTCATAATCCTAGGTAGATGCTTCAGGATTGAGCAAGAGGTTTTATTCTCATTATCAAAATTTAGCTAATTAATTTGTTTTAATGAATGATTAGATAAAATACATAATTTAGTGTTATTGAAGAAGTCCGTCGAAATCATTACCAAACTTAAAATTTACTACAAGAATATACGTCTGTGACATATATTGAATTACTCAGATATTTATGTCTGTGACATATATTGAATTACTCAGATATTTATATTTTGATCCATCTATATATAAAAGTAATACTAGCACATCAATTTTACAATCGTGAAAGATGAAATAGTTGAAAATCCAATATCACAAGTCCAATTAAATTAAAGGGGGAGAAAATTGGAAACATTTGATGCTTACTATACAAAACCAAACATGATTGAATTTCTTAAACTTTTTCAAGTTCTGGTAGGCCCTTTTCGGTAGCTAAAAATATTAATGTTGATTTAATTTTCTCACACACACTGACACATTGTTGAATATTGTTGAATATATATATATTTTGTCAAGATTATGACAGAAAATAATTCTTATCAAAATTGTAACAAAACATATTTGAAGAAACAACTTGTTTAAGTTAGGAGTTGAACACAAAGGAGCAACGAGTGAGAATATTTCAAAGTCAAAATTGCCAGGTAGGCAGCTTCTCATATTATTTTGGTGGCGTCAAACCAATTCTTTCAATTTGACTATTATTTAGGTTTTTTCGTATTAAAATATTATGGAATAATTAGAAATTAAAAGAATGGTGGTGAATAGTGATTGAGTTGAATACTAACAGCAGCCTCAAAGTTTAAATAATATAGTATTAGTTAATTTAAAGGATATATAAAGCCTGATTATCGCAGATCATCCATTAATTATAGTTAATTAATCACATGGTTTGAGGCATGATTCACAGCTAATCTCGTCCTCACTTTTCACGCACTAAACAAAATCAAATGAGAGAAAGGGAGTAACATATTGACTTTGTGCCCCCACCCCCACCTGATATTTTGGCGCCGAATAAATTTGACAGAAAGTTTTGGTTTAAATCAAATACTAACATTTTGCTCCAATATTTATTTTTTCATAAGAAGGTTCGGTCAATGGTAAGGGTCGTTTGTGCCTGCTGAAGTGCAGCATGACGTCTAAGTATAACACTATTGTGCCGATTAAAATACATTGAATTTTAAAGGTAAAATGTATTTCTAGTCCTTAAATTATTATTTTTTATTTCGAAAAAATTTTAAACTATTTTTTTAAAAAGTTCTTGAATTATGAATTTTTATTTTAAAAGGTCATTTAACTATTTTTTTTATTTAATGAAGTCTCTAAATTATTGATTTTTATTTTCGTGATCAAATTCTTGATTTTTTTTTTTTTTAATGATCAAAAAAGCGGATTAAGTAAGAAAACAAAGAAAAGACATCATCATTCTCAAAATTGTCAATATATACCATTTTTTTACTAAGTGGTTCCGTTAGAATATTTAGAAAATTCCGTTAAGAATGACTGCTTGAAACAAAAATCAATAGTTTAAGGACTTCATTAAACAAAAAAATAGTTTAGGGACCTTTCGAACAAAATTTAATAGTTCAGAGACTTTTTAAAACAAAAAAATAGTTTATGAACCTTTGAAAATAAAAAATAATAGTTTAGAGACCTAAAGATGCATTTTGTCAATTTTAAATAATTATGTAACTTTATATACCTTGTCAAATTTAAAATGTTTATACATGCGTGTGTGTATATTGAAAAAGTACACTCTAATCTAAACTCGAATTTATTTCGGGTTGTGAATAATAAAAAAATGTAATATTTTAAAGGGAGGATGACTGATAAGTATAATTCACATCTCAAAACAAACTACTATATATATATGTATAAAAAAAAATTACACATAAGCAGTTAAAATTGCATATTCAAGCAATTATTTTGTACATGTAGTAAGTTTTTCAGAAGTTTGTACTTATTAGTAACTTAATTCAAAATTTTGTACCACCCACAGTAATTATTCTTATTTTGAATATATAAGTTCTCTAACACTCTTTTATATACGTTGGGTTGAATTTTTGACTTTATGCTCCCTGAAAAAGGAAAAAGACTTATTCAGTGTATAATTTAATGTGAATGAAGTTGATTTCTGCAGAATTTTAATTCAGTACTTGATTGTGAACCTAGTATAAAATATCGAACTTGTAGAGAAAAGAGAAATATGAACTCAATTTATATTAAAACTTATAAATAATAAACCTTAAAACAAGTTTTTTACAATTGTCTGGTTACTTATATTAGGGAACTATATACAAATGAATTAATTTATCACCTCTCTACAATTTAAATTTTTTAAAAAATTTTTAGATGAGGCGAGATTAATTAGAGTGTAGTATTAATAATTCATCCACCTTTAATATATTATCCAGGGGCTCATGCCCTCGTCCTCAAAGCTCAAACAAATAAATCAAAATTATCCTTTTATGGCGTTAACAAACAAGACGAAATAAAAAACTCTCTACCTATATTTATTTGTTGGATCTCATTTTCCTCCCAACCCACAAAATTTTGAGGAGAATATTAGATAAAATAAAAATTATAATAAAAAAATTATTCCATTAAAATTAATTCTCACATTGTGAGGAAAAATATTAAAAAATTATATACAAATGAATTAATTTCTTACCTCTCTACTATAAAGCCACGCTCGTATAGTTGGCCACCATGCCAGTGCCTTACTTTTGTGGGCCACCGAGAGACTTGATTGACTAAAATGGGCGGCCAAAAAATGGGAAATTGAAAGGGATCGAAATTTGCGAGTGGTCATTTCTGTTAGCTGTACCAAGTCTTCTTTTGACACATTCAGAATATAACGACTTATAACGAAATACATAGATTTATTATATGTGGGTATAACCAGAGAATCACGATTTTGCCGTTAGATTTTTATTTAATTTTATCTTTAATTAATTTTTCAGTTTATGGTAAGATAATGTGATAGTGACATACTGACGCTTAAATGTAATTTGTCTATATTTTCTTTGCTCTAACTATTTTTTTTTTTATAATTTGAACAATTTTAAGATTTTTTTTTTAATTTACCATCTACTAGTATTAAATACACACAGGAAGATTTAATATATGAATCCGTGTAATGTAATTTGTCTGTATTTACCATCTACTAGTAAATGTAATTTGTCTGTATTTTCTTTGCTCTAACTAATATATGATTTGTTTGTAAATTCACTCTTAAGGGAACAAACAAACAAAACTAAACATTTTTAAAGCTACTCATCCAAATTCATGACTCAGAAAATACGGATTTGATATTTATCTCCATCTTTGAATTGATGACCTGAAAAAAAAAAGCATTTAAAAATAGTACACTTACTATAAAACTAGTATTTGCAAAAAAGTACCTTTTTTAATACATTGAAATTTAAAGGTGATTTAATAACATAGCTGTCATTTTCTTCTAAAAGTTTCATTTTTGAAGTAGTGATATTATAATTTCGAAAAAAAAAAGTACAGTAGAAACCCCATATAGGAATACTCTATATAAGAATAAATTTTCTATAGTAATAAAAATATTTTCCAATTAAGGAATTTAGTTATATTAGGAATAAATTCCACAATTTTTGTAATAAGACATATTTTTTTCCAAAAAATATCCGTCTTGGGATTTATACATCCATATAAGAATAAATTGCATTATATATAAAAATTTATATATCATTTTAATTAAGATGACCTAAAATATTTATCTATGGTTAATTGTGACGACATCTTAATTTTATGACTTGTCACTATATCATTAAATTTGCGTGTACGTAATAACTCGTCCCATAGACAACTTCTTGTTGAAGCCAAAATGATTCCAACTTATCAAGGATGCTTAAAGTTTCTTGACTTGAAACTTTTTGTATTTCCGTACTATCATCCTCCGGATTATCTCCCTCCTCTGCTTCTTGCCTAAATGCTGCAATGACTTCTTCATCACTTAATAAATGTATATACATGTAGTATAATATGTATTATATTGAATGTAGTATTTTTTTCCAAAAAAAAAAATCATTTTTCTTTGTAAAACTCTATTTAAGAATAATCTTTTATAATAATATTTTTTCTCGGTCCCGACAATATGACTGTATGGAGTTTCTACTATAGTGATATTATACTCCCTCGTGCTCCTATGTAAATAGCTATTAAAGGTGATTAATAGATTTTTTTTTTAAAGGCTCATGTTCAATTCCTACACCAGCCCGTAATGTTTTTACAAAACAAATTAACTATGAATGAATCATCTTATGCTTTTCTAGAATTTTTTTCCTAAAAAGCTGAAAATCATGTAGTATAGTAAGGGCCGGTTATTCGCACTCCCTTAATTGGAAGATACACCCCCTCCATTTTTCTTAATTTTAATGTAATTATGAAATAACTTACATGTCCTTATATTTTGTACTAATTGATGTATTTTCGCCTTAGAAGTAGGATGAAAAGTGTATGATTGTCATTCCCACGTTTGTTTTAACATTCACGATTTACAAATTTCGGACTTGCGTTTTTTTAAATTATTTAAACATTTCGAAAAGAAGATGTCGAATTTTTAAAGTTTTTGGAAAAGAAAAATCTGTTCGAAATTTTTCAAAAACAATGTTCAGAAATTAAGTTAAATCGAAATTTTGTATTAAATTCAAATTAAATCTTCCGAAATAATTTTTTTTTTTTCAAATTGTTTTACCTATTTTTTTTTTTGGTCTGCAATGGCGACCGATGCGGATATGAGTGGATGGACCGAAACACAAAAACAAGATTAAGTAAATTAACTAACCTATGTCACAATGTTGAGCATACCGTCGTCATCTAATGGGGATGGGGAAATCGCAGCCAAGTTTGATGGGGCCATCGTCGTTTAGGTTTTCTGGAGAGGGGGTGTATTTTTTGTTAGGTTTGCAATGAAAGATGAAGAGGGAGATTAAATTGAATAAGGGTAATTTTGACAATTTGGTGGGTGTGTATCTACTAATGTTTTATAAAAAAACTGATGGTGAACTAATAGGAGGGTGTATCTCCCAATTATGGGGGTGTTAATAACCGAACCCAGTAAAAAATTCTTCAAGCTAGTATTTAGCCCACAAGGGACAACTCACCACTATTTTTCAGGAAAAAATATATGCATCGCTAAATCCGGGCCCATAATTAAACAATTGGAATGGGCGGATATTAGACCCAAATAATAAGATGGCCCATTTTAAAATAGTCAACCCACAGGCCCAATAAATTAGCGCCGTAAATCCAACGGCTGAGGTTTCACCTACCAAATCAGCAGCGCTTATGCGACCTTCAAAAAAGTCTGTTATCAATCTCTCGTGTGCTCTCCTACCAGTCAAAACAGTAAGTCCATTTTCTTCCTCAATTTGTTTCTCGAAATATCTAATTTTCTGCAACAAATTATGGATTTCCAGTGTATTTTATGGTGTTTCGATTTGTAATTGCTTCTTTGGTGCTCTCTCTTGTCGGCAGTTGGTGAGATATTTTATCCAATGGAGGCGTCGAATTTTTCAGCCCTTTCTATGAAGCCTCGGTTGAATCGACCTAGTTTCTCTCGAGATGTTGTGAGTATTTGCTATAATTGTAGTTAATTTTATGATACATATGTTTTTACTTTCAATTTTACCAATTGTGTGTGCATTTGTGGCTGGATTTCGAGTTATGCAATCATAGTTTGCTGACTTCGGTTTCTGTGGTATTACTATTATGTATGTGCATGAGTCATGACATTGAATTCGATGTTTGGGCTAGACTTTGTGAAAATTTTGTTAAGTCTTTATATCATGAATTGGGGACGAATTTATTGATTATTTTTGTGAGAGATAGATTTGATTATGTTTCCTTATCCTCGAGGACAAGTTCAGTTAATCTTTAGTATTCAGGGGGAATTCAAGATATTACTTTGATAGTTTGGTATGCCTAATCATTGTGGTTGTAGGTAATGTTAAATAGTGGTGGAATGTTCAATCATCGTCTCTATGTATGTCCTCACAGACGACACAATTTCAATTTGGTTTTGGGTGGACATTTCGGAAAAGAAGCTAAATTCCAATCTGTTTCTCTTGGTCTAACTTCAAGGTATGCTTTACTAGATTATCCCGGGTTTTACCTTGAAAGTTCTTTATTTGTTGAGCCTTATATATGATGGGAGTTTGCCTTATTATGGATATGGTTATATTCTTGTTTAAAGTGTGGGTTCGGTAATAAGATAGAAATCTTGATCGTTTACCTTTTCAGAGCAGTACCTCGAGTCAAGAATCCAGATCACGCTCGTTGATACCATGCCAAGTTACACGAGAAGAGTCTGGTGGAAGCTCGAGTGGTGAAAGCATTTTATTGAACGAACAAACTTTAGAAAGAGAACTGCAAATTGCCATCGACGAAGAGAATTATGCCCGAGCAGCAAAAATCAGGGACAGTCTAAAACTTCTCCAGGAGGATAGCAAGGCTTCGGTACTAGCAGCAAATGCAAGATTTTATAATTCATTCAGAAACGGGGATTTAGCTGCTATGCAAGCTCTGTGGTCAAAGGGTGAGCATGTGTGTGTTGTACATCCCGGTGTGAGTGGCATATCGGGTTATGACCTTGTAATGGGGAGCTGGGAATTTGTATGGGCGGATTACGAGTTTCCACTTGAAATTGAGATCAAGGATGTTCAGGTTCACGTGAGAGGGGACGTTGGGTATGTTACGTGCATTGAAATGGTTAAGACGAAGGGTAGCAGCTGGGGGAGGCATTTCGCTTTGAATGTTTTTGAGAAGGTTGATGGTCAGTGGTGTATATGTATTCATCATGCATCCTATGTTGATCTGTAAAAGATGTAGTGAGGTTTGGATATCGTTCAATCTTGTGTAAAACAATAGGCCATTTTTGCTGGCTGTGGAGGCTCTCTCTTTCATATGTAGTGTTTGAATCGATGTATTGTTAGCTTCTAAATTTGTGAGAAATCGGTGTTTGCTTCTAATTTGTGAAAAATCTCTCTTATCCATGGATTTGTAATGGTTCGGGATTGAAAGTTCAAATTCAAACCAAATTCTAACCGGTAGAAATCTGGTTTCGGTTCGCTTCCGAACAACCCCTCTTGCCAGTGTCACTCTAATCGTCTTGGATTCCAAAATCTGTAACAGTAACTTAAGCGGATAAAATAAGTTTTCACTTACTATTTCTAATCAAAATCAGCCAAACCGGTTCCGGAGATGTGCGAGAAATCAAATACTGTGCCATTAATCAAACTAACAATGTTTAACAAGCATGCTATGCCATATTTGAAGATAATCGATGACAGACAAACAACAGTTTGTTAAAGGACTAGGGATAGCCATGTTAATACTAATGAGTGCATCGTCTGCAACAAAATCCAGCTTTACAGATTAAGAAGGGTCGATACAAATATACAGAGGTCATCACATATGTATATTCTTGGAGATAAGTGTGTCTCCTCAGTAATTCAAAAAAACAAAGTATCTAAAGCTTGCCCTTTCTAACAGTCTTTAAATTCTTCCTGCTGGAGACAAGGGCGGGCACGTTACGTATTTTCCAGGTATTTGCTCTTTCAATGTGTTTAGCGTTTTCATCATACCAGTTTCTAGTGAATGTTCTGCTTCTGTTTCGCCTTTCATCTCCATTATTTCCGGAAACTTCCAACAAGTGACGTAAGCTACACTCGTAGCAAATGCCTCCAACAAAGAAACCGATGCATCCAATTCAAGAGAGTAGAACTCGTTGCTGAATGGTTTCAAGCTGAAAACAGGCTTGCTCTTCTTCTCTCCACCCTGTAAGATCGAAATTGGGAATGATCATTTAGTCATTTTACAAAGTTTGAAAGGTGTAAACACATAAAATGAAGCATCAAAACTCAAAAGTACCTGTACATAAAGGTTGACGTCATCAATAGAGCTAGACATTGATTCTTGAAAAATGCTGCTGTTTTTTCCACTATCAGCAAGTATTCGCACCTTGCAGCCCTCGTCCCACCCTCCACAATCACACGATCCAGACGATCTCCAACGGCTGATTAATGACGAAGGTCCCCCTTTAATTGGCATACCATGAACACCACCAGGAAGTATGACTACTATGCCAGAGTTTTGTACAAAGTCCCTCCTTTCAAACAGTTGGTTTTTAACAATAATAGCTGCAATTTCCTTGTTAGGTAAAAATTCAAGATTCTGCTTATCTACCTGGGCAGGATCAGCACCATACAGCTCGCATTCCCTTGCTTTGCGTTCACTAGTATCTCCCGTGTTTGATATCTTCATCTGACCGACGATATTATAACCAAGGCTACAGGGTTTACTTTTTGATCCTTGATTCATCCAGTTCGTGCTCTTTTTCTTAATCTCGTGAACAGAGAAGAATGAGTAAATCAAGCAAGGATCATTCTTTCCAGAAGTAGGCAACTTTCTCACAGAAGCAGCTAGCATGTCCTTACTATTTTCAACCACAAGTTTAAAGAAAGGCAACCCGTTCCTGAAAGTGAGTTGCAAAAGGGCTTGAAAAGTTGATGCCACAGGCTTCCTATCTTTAGTCATAGGACGTGAGGCTTCACTCGCTGGACGAACAGTCTCGGGGGCGGTTCTGTGCTTCAGCAATGGATCCAGCAATCTTCTTAACGGGCTGGACCTTCCTCTATTACGAGCATTTCCCTGGTCTTTTTCGGAGTTATCAATTCCAGGAGGGGTGATTTCAGGCCTCACTGGGCCTGATTTAACGACGGTGTATGAAGAGCTCGGTTGTGGAACAGCTGAGGTCTCCTTGAAGCTAAAACTTCTGCCCATTTTTCCAAGGTTAAAGCTAAATCGACGTGTAGGGGAGGGAGCTCTTCCTTTCACCGTGGGCTGTTCAGCAACTTCAGTTCGCTTTCTATTGGAAGCCTTGGGTGAAATTGAAGGCATGCCAGTTTCTTCATATATCAATGAACATTTATCAACATCAATCGCCTGAGAAGTCAAGGAGATATGTTGCTCTACGACAGTAGATGGCAGGGGACAAGAATGTGGAATATCACCAGAGAATTCTCCAGAGTAGAGCTCTTGAGCAAAGAAATCAGACAATCTGTTCTCAGTTAGTGCTGATACTTGTGCATCAACTGAGGCCCTCGATTCTGTGGACTGAGAACTCTCTGAGCCCCTTTTCTCATGGAAATGTTTGGGTACTACTTGGAGCACACTATTTTGTGGATTTTCAGGGCAACGTTTAGAAGCTTGTTTCACTTCATCAAATCTCATCTCACTCGTTTTCCCCTCAGCACCTTTGTTAGGTGAGAGGAGAGACATTTTAAGTTTACCCTGCTGCTTAGTTGATAAAGATGAACCTTCCCTTTCTGACATCATATCTTTTTCTGTGTCCTTCCTCTTGCTGTTAATTACATTTGTCTCTGAACAACTTCGATCATAAAGCTCAAGTCTCTGCCGAAAAGGGTTTTGCTGCCTACCAATCCTGAAGCTTTCTGCAGCTTGATATTCTTGGCTGCATGTCTCCTTTCCTTTAGATTTGATACTGTTTTTTTCTTTCTTTGACGAATTGAGAATTGAACTGAGGGGTGGAGATGGTTGCCTCTGAGGTGAACTAAAACGTGTACCACGTGGCATTGACTGGTTGGCTGAATATGTCAAACTGGGATTAAGGCTCTGCGAAGAGGGTTGTTTTCTCAAGTTTTGAACTAGTTTAGGTGGCCCGCTTGCTGAAGAAAAGGACTTTCCACTTGTTGATGTTTTCTTGGGAAGTTTTCTGGGCATACGTTCAGTGTACTTCCATTTCTCCAAACGCTTCCAATCAAGAACACCAAAATTTAGTGCCTTATCTTGGATGGTTTTTTCCTTCTCCACTTTCAGGAGAAACTCAGGCAAATTTGACATGTGCTTTATAAGCTCATTATCATCACAAGCACTACCACCAGGGCGAGTTTTTGGGTCATTTTCTGAAGGTTTGGACTGAGCCACTTTCTCACCACTTGCATTCTGTCCCAATTCACATTTAGGATCTATGTAGGGCTGGCTAAAAGAATGTCGAACTCCATGCTTTTCTTGAAACAATAAATGATTTTCTCTCTCCTGTCGTAGGAGATGTCCCATGTCTATAGATGTTTCTACACTTGTAAAACTAAGCTTCATGCTAGATGGCCTGTATTACATCTTCACTCACTCCAGTTGGATACTAAAATTGCAGTAGCTTTTTGTTGAAACTTGCAATCTGAGTAGTTCCTTAGGATGCCTTCTTTTCTTCCTGAGAATAGAAACCACAACAATGAATTCAATTCAGTAAACTTACCAACTTTCTTGATACAAGATAATGGATGATTATCCATTGATCAGCCACATGTAATCCCAGATTAAGTGGTTTAAGAACATCCATCTCGATCTTTGGGATTTTTAATTAAGTTCTGATACTATTAGGTCTATTCCCAGATGAGTTAATACAAAGGAGAAACACCATTTTAGCTTCTTCAGACAGAGACGCACAATCCAACTTAGTAAGTATGCAATAGAGAGAAGCAAGAAAAGAGAAATCAGCTGCAACAAACAAAGCTGAGCAAGAACAAGAAGTCAACCTTCATTGTCTAATCATTAATATTTGTAGCCAGTTCATAAATTGGTTGAAACATTAAAATGAGCATGTATAACTTCGTCTATGTAAGTAATGACATTACCAGATGAGTAAGAAAGATTCTAGAAAAATAAGGAGGAAAATCACCCCTCTTATGATTAAATCTCCCACACCAATAAAAAATGCAACATTCATGAAATGATACTTCCTAAGTTTCCACTACTGTGTAGTTGCACTAGCAAATGGAAATAAAAATCAGAGATATTAATATACTGTTTCTCTAAACAAGTAGCAACAAGCTAAAATATAGCTCAAGACATTGGCGAACTTTACAACCGAAAGTGGTTCGATTAATGTTCCTTCTTAATAGATTATATAACATCAAAATCCACCTAAATCATCAAATTTTCAGTGAATTCAAGTGCAAAGACACCAAGATGGAGCAAGTAAAAGTACCTAATCTTACATCTAATTTGTTGGAAACTTTAGAATGAGTCAATGACTAGAAAGTAAATCTCGAAATCATGTCCAGATACACAGCTTAAGAGAATACTGATCTGGATGACTATTAGGTTTAATTTCTGGATTATAGATTATTACCTTACTATTCGCGAATCCAAGAGAACTAGAAGATGTACCTAACACCTACATTGTCCCCACGTCATGTCCATACCCAATTAAAAAATAGGTAAATTTGTGAGACTAGATTAGCATTAGCAAATCTTCAGCTCAAAAGGGGGGAAAGCACACACACTCAAATCTTCAGCTCAAGGAAAAAAAATACAGATCCAAACAATGTGAAGCACATAAACAGCAAAAAATTTGCTCCGCTATTTGCACTAATTAGCAACCGTCATTAACAAATAACCAGCTGCAAAAATCACAACAGAACCAGAGGATTTTTCAAGAAGATGTAAAACCAGGAACTGATTCAACGACCGTCAATGCTAATCTAGTAAAAGTGCAATACCAGAAACGAAAAGGAAAAAAATCGCAGAGAACTCATAACGAAGAAAAACGAACTTACACTGAACGCAAAGCAAGGAATTGCAGAATGAGAACAGAGTCAGAGAAAAGTAACAAATCTTCCTTGAATCGAAGGCAGCGTAGTCTTCGAAACCGGAGAAGAAAGAAAAAGAGGTTTTCTCTAAAGATAGATACAAATATCAGAAATATACGTATAGAGAGAGAAAAAAACTCGCGCGAACGAAATATGCATTTGTGCAGTGTGTACTGCTAATGATGAGAGGGAGAGAGGAGAGAGAAATTAACTCGGAGCGATTTGGCTTCAAAAAAAGAATCGGAAGGTTAAAAATGAGATGTCAATTCATGATTGGCCACGACGGAATCCAAAGGTGGGGATGCGTTACACTGGATGATATCATAGGTTTGTGGGCCCGCGAGAACACGGATTTTGCTTTCTTTCGGCCTCGAATGCCTGTCGACTGCGGGGCCCAAAATATGATGTATGGGCCCACTGATTGGTCCTGCTAGGGTTTACAGAATTACAGTAGTCTCATTTTTTGTTTGCAGCCGCTTGTGGTGTACTGCTGTTTTGGACTTGATTTTCTTTCTTATCTAATGTCCTGGGATTTCGCTTTTAAAAAAATCATAAATATCCATAGAAAGACAATTTTGGCCCATGCCCGTTTCGCGGCCCGTGATACGTGATAGGGTTGGGTTCATCATTCATATAGGATGGACTATAAATGAGTCGAGTCGAGTCGAATTGTGTATCGTTAATCTTAAACTCGCCTCAATTGAAAAAGTCGAACTACAAATTCGATTTGAACTCCATCGAGCTCAAAAAAATGGATCGTATTTTATTATATTTGAATTTTATGCTTTTATTTATCGATATATAGTTATATACAATGGACATAATAGTGATATATTGTACATCTAACGCTCTCTAAATACAACATGTTAAATTTACATTTAATGAGTGAGTCTTATAGTTCATTTTAAAACCATGCAACTTATTTATATTAAATTGTGCAATTATTTTTTAATATTAATAAATGCACGATTCAATATAAACAATTTGCATATTTTATTATAATAAGTTGCATGATTCTAAAAATAATAATGCACCTAAATACATGCAAGGATTAGCGAAATTCAATGGTTTCTTTAAGAAAATTAATAAGCATGCAGTCATTATCTACAACACATACACACTTCACAGATTTGTTGGACATAGTTTCAAAAAATTAATGAGTAAATAGTTAAAAGAATGCAATATGCACTTCATAGCTAGCGACATATAATAGAAGTTAAATGTCTTCTTCAATTCCTCGATTTAAGTGACTGACAATATTTCTTGATGAATTATTGACAATATTTCAATTATCTTTTTGACAAATTTGTATACTATTCCTGGCTGTTTTTCGTGTTTCTAGCCTTACCTACTAATGAATATAATCATTTTCAATATGCACTTTTGGACTTTCATTACAATTCCATATCAAGCTAATTAATGAAAATGGGCCATATTTACACGCTCTTCCATGTCATTTGCGTTGATTATTGCTTCATTATTTTATTTAATTTCTTATAGATTAATATCTTTTCATGTTAATAATAATAATACCAGAGTACGTGAGATCGACATGATATTACTTCTCTTTTTGCGTATAAAAAGTTGTTTTCTTAATTTCAAAATTTCAAGGCTCGTGTTCCCTTAATCTTTAATATAGTATTTTTCTTATCTTAGTAATTTATAAAAGTGTGACCTTTTTTTTACCAAAAATAACGATTTTAAACATCAATTACTAAGAAAATTTCAACTATAAATATTGAATTGGTTGTGATTTAATGAAGGAGATAAATCAATGGTGTAGACGTAAAGTAACCACGTGATAATACTAGAAATCTTTTTTTTTTTTTTTATGATTACCCTTCCAATATAAATAAACACAATTGACCTTGGTTCTCACGTGAATGGTTTCACTCTCGAATAATTTCCATACTAAAGGGCAAATAATTCTTAACAATGGCGCCAAAAATCAGAGTTGAACATTATGAAAAAAGTTTCATCAATAAAACCTTGATCAAATCAAGAAAAGTGCGATTTTCATTAAACTACGGTAGCAATTTATTTATTAAAAAAAAAATTGCGCAAATCAATTAATAATTGAGCAATATAACTTTCATCATATTCTGTTAAATAAAGGAGCATATTCACATTATAAATCAAGAGGTCTCATAATTATGGAGAAAAATAAACTGTACGTGGACCCAAAAGTCCGTGGATGCAACAATTGAAGCACGCTGGTGCATGGAATAATTAATAAGTGCTTTTATGGTCATTACCAGAGACGGACCTACGTTGGGGTCGGGGGGTCACTGGGCCCCCCTGACCCCACTTGAATTTCTTATATATATATACACTTTTAATTAAGATACATCTGTATGAGATAGTCTCATAGTAAGGTGAAGCATAAATTGTATATTAACGCTCTAATATTTTGGAAGGATGAGTATTATTTGTGTTATAGATTATACCATATATCATGTATAAAACCATCTCATACGAATGTCTGTCTCCTTTAAACAAAGTATTATGTGCATCATGTTCAATGTACACCACTATTACTAATCCTTGTAAAAATCAACACTCTATAAATAAAATGTTGATATTTAGGTGAGAAAGGGGTAACAAAATAGAGAAAGAATATGTATAATTCACATTTTCAATATACATATAAATGTATTCGACTCTGTTAATATAAAGATGTTTAGTCCAAATAATTTTCGAAAATATATAAAAATTCTAAAGTGCATTTAGCTACACTATGTTATAAATTGGGCCCCCCTGGGTAAAATTTCTGGGTCCGTCACTGGTCATTACGCTTCTTTTACGTTTTAACATTCTAAACTTGTTATGCATTCGTGCCTATCACCCACTTTAATTTACTTTTCAAATAAAAGCTTGTAGGCGATCTTTGTTTTCTTTGATTGAAAGGGGCAAAGAATAAATCTTGGCAAAATCGATCGAAGAAAAGTCGAGTGTCAGCAATTTTTTGCACTATTTATGAATGTAATTAGCTTTGTACACAAGCATGCATGGTTGGTTAATTAATCTAGCTACTAAGGGGCTGTTTTGAATCTCTAAAAAACAGTGTAAAAATATTTTTTATAGAAGTCGGTGGTGTGACCTAATTTCTCAAAAAAAAAAAAAGAGGGAAGTTTCTGAGGTCTGAGTTGAGATCTAAAATAGACCTTAAGTTAGCCTATATGCTTTTTTATTTGCTTAATTATATGAGAATATTGTAACATATTATTTTATTATTACATGAAGACAATATTTATATAGTCATATTTCGTTAGTTGCAAAGAAGATGTGAATGCACATGAAGCAAGGAAATAAACTACTAAAAAGCATTACAATATTTAAATATTAGCATCTCTGAGTACCGACAGAGCTAAGCAATTTTATCAAAATAAAATAATTGGATTAAACAATTTTATCCATTTCGACTACTTTCCTTTGGTCTGCCAATATCTGGCCCCGTTAATCAAATGAAATTATCCTGTATATTTTCATCGCAATTAATAAAAGACAAGTTGCCAGATTATTTAATATTAGTATATTCTTTCTAACCACCAAAAGACTGCACATCGGACACTTGTCGTGACATGATTTCCAATTTTGTGTGCTAAACAATTTCCCTCTTGCAGATTATTATATGCATTATGGGTTTGATTCTTTTTAGTAATTTACTAATTTATCATGTGTCGCCTTATCACCAAATAAATTGAATTTTAATTTTATGTTCATGCTTCGTGCTGTGGTGTTGGAGAGTCTAAAAAGGTCAGATAAGTATTCCGAAATCCTGATGTTTAAATTTGGGCCGTTGTGCGAGAGAAACATAGTAAAGGGCCCAGTTCTGGGCTTCAGAAAATTATGGGCCCAGTATCACAACCTCTAATTAATTCATCTAATAATAGGTCGAAAGTATAATATATTATTAGCTCAGGTTGAGTTTTTGTAGAAAACTTCAGACGATAATAACCTTCAAGGTCGCTGGATGTTGGATGTAGCAAATGAGCTAATAAAAAATAATAACAAAAGAACTTTGGCCAAGTCCATAATAATTTTTAAAAGCCCAATAAGTTATCACACTACATATGATTAGTTTTAGGAGATTCTTAACATTTGCACAACTTAATAGTCATATAATATATTATATAAATAATTATTAATATAAAAAATATATATATTCGGATAATTAATCAATTGATGTCAAAAATCTATAAAAATATGGTTGGACATCTTTTTTATATGTAAAGGCCACGGTTATTGACACCGCCCGTTTTAGTAAGTACACCTCTCAAATTAGTATATCATACTTTAGATCATTACACCCCCTGGAATTCCCAATAATACCCCATTCATGCTTCACTCAGTTATCAAAACTAATAACGCGCACCCTCCGCAGATAATAGAAGAATTACGGTGAAATTCTAGACGCCCCCTTTCACGCCGCCACTACCACCGCTCACGCCGCCGCCACCGGTCCACCGCCACTCGCCGCTACCGTGCGCAACCATAGATTTTGAAGAAAAAAAATTCGAAAAAAGTCATTCATTTCGAAAATTTTAGTTGAACAGTAGGTGAAACTTTGATTTATGTAAAGTTCATATTTTTTTTCGAAATTTTTTATAGATTTTGATTTTTTTTTTTTTTAAAAAGTCGTTCATTTCAAAAAAATTAGTTGAACAGTAGGTGAAACTTTGATTTCTGTAAAGTTCATATTTTTTTTTAAAAAAAAATTCAAAAAAAGTTCGAATATATTTTTCGAAAAACCTTAACAAATTCAATAAACCAGATGGTCCAGATTCGAATTTTTGGAGTTCGCGAAACATAAAAGTAAAAACTTGTGAAATACTATCACATTATCCTACTCATACACTTTTATTCATTCAAACCACAACAATATTCTCGAAAATTTGTTACAAACAATAAAAATCATACTAACATGTTTATAATTTAACCTAGGTTTTAGGAAAGTATAGAAAACTTATATATGTATATTTTGAACCACGAATCAGCATCATACTTGCAATATACACCAAATACATACTAGATTTCAGGACGAATCTGCATAATACTCTTGAGACCTTTTCTTTTCTTTCAACAACGGTGACTTCACCGTGAGTTTTGGTGTTTTGTTTAAGAAGGTGTATTTATAAATTTAATATAAGTTGCAAGAGTGAAAAGGTTATTTTTGTATTTTTATTTGGTTATTTAAAAAAAAAAAAAATCAATGAAAAGTGTACTTACTAATACGGGCGGTTTCAATAACCGTCCGTGGCCATACATAAATTGTTTATGAGTGTGTTTGATTGACCTTAATAGGCCAGATTAAGCCCTGCCCGTTTATTTGGTTGAGGGTATTTGGGCCCTTTAATTTATTGTGGCCCATCACATAAATTCGGGATCAATAGAAAATGTATCCCGGTGGTTAAGAGAAACTGAACAATAGGTGCTCATATTTTGCCTTGCGAATTCACATTTACCCCCTTTGAATAGCCTGTTTTCCTGAAAAGAAACAGACACAATAAATGACGCATTAATAACAAGCGAGGGGGTATATTAGTCATTTTATACAAGAGTGAATGACGGGTATATTGAAAAAAAAAAATTAACATTTTAAAAAAAAAATATTTGTATTGGTTGTTAAAAAAGTGATAGACTAACAGATAATTAAGAACACCATTCTAGATAAGACTGTGCAATTAATAAGGAACAAAAGTAGTATTCTTCGTCCCATCACATTTTATTTTTTGGCAAATTATGTCACACTTTAAATAATAATTATCCTATTTTTATTCAATATTACATAAATTATCACTCATTTAATATTAAAATATAATTTTTTTCCTTTTTTTATCCATCCTTTTACTAATGTTACTAATCCACCAACCAACAATACATTTAATTATATTTTTTAAATTCTATGTCATTTCCCAAATGTAAAATTTTAGTTGGGATGGAGGGACTATAGGTGAATTTATCACTAATGATGCACTTAATCAAATGAAATCACAAACATAAAATGAAATAACAAAATCAAAGATGCACTTAATCTTAAAAGGTTAACAATTGCACCGACTAAAACATACTCCTTCAGTCCTCAATGTAAGTTTTACATTTGATCATTTTTGGTGTTCAAATTTAAGTTTTATGTGTCCTTTTTCGGTAAATTATGATCCCACTTTTTTTAATAATTATTTTTACTTGTACTGAAAATTACATCAATTATCAATTAATTAATATTAAAATGCATGCGCTTTCTTTTTCTCTCTCCATCTTTTTATTTTTCTTATATATCTCATCAATCAATCATACATTTAATAATATTATTCCACTCTGACAAAAAAAATAAAAATTCATAAAAATAGTTTCATTTCTAAAATATAAAATAAGTTACAATAGTTCTAAAATACAATAGAAATAAATGATACAGTTGGATGCATACAAGACTTAACCATATAAAATTTTGGTTGGGACAAGGACAAAACATTGGGTGTAAAAGTTATATATGGTTGTGTGGGTGTTAAATACACCTAAAACATAAAGAGGAAAAAAAAAGGGAGAAAAAGCAGCCTCCATGGATTCTCCTCATGTGGTGATTTTACCATTTCCAACTCAAGGCCACATCAAGCCGATGCTGATGTTTGCCGAGCTTCTAAGCCGAGCCGACTTCACCATCAGCTTCATCAACACCGACCACTGCCACCGCCGCATCCACGACCTCATCGGCGACGAAGCCGCCTTCCGCCGCCGCTGCCCGGGATCGAGTTTATCTGCATCCCCGACGGGTTACCGGCGGACCACGCGCGGGTCGGGTCGGCTGTCGTGGACTTGTTCAGATCCATCACTACTACGACCGAGCCGGTCCTCAGGGACGTGATCGCCGGTATGAGCCATGCGCCGTCGTGTATCATAACCGACGGGTTGATGTCGTTTGCGAATGACGTGGCGGCGGAGCTCGGGATTCCGGCGATCAGTTTTAGGACGGACAATGCGGCGGCTACTTGGAGTTATTTTTTTTTCGAGGAGATGTTCCAAGAAGGAGACATTCCGGCTATTGAAGGTGAATTCTTTTATTTTAATTTGTAGTGCTTCTTTTTTAACTATTAGTCTTGGTTAATTTTGAAAATGAATTACATGATTCTAAATTTTTACAAATATTTTAAATGTGGTATGACTTATTAATTATTACGAATGCACATTTATTAAACCACCACTCATTCCGCTTTGTTTTATTTACTATTTTAATTGAATTTTCTTTCAATAAATATTGTCATTTAATTTGGTCCAATCTAGTAAAATTAAATGTAATATTTCAATTTTATCATTATATTTATTTTTGTGATAATATACATTAAAAAATTATGTAGATAAATAAAAGGATAAAAACAACAACATGTGTGAACCCGAATTCACGGTGAAGTCTATTTTTTCTTAATATCACTCAATTATACACAAAAACTATCACTGTGATGCACAAAAACTATTACTATTTGAAAAATAAAACAATTTTTAAAACAACGATAGTTTTATGCACAATAATAATAATTTTTTTACATAACAGTGATAGAGTTCATACATCAATCAGGTTCACATAGGTGTTACTCAAGGATTCTTGATAAGATGTCACATTTCATAGTTATTAATTGGTATTAATTGACTAATTTGATACGTCTCAAACATCTTTAAACAAAAATTATAATGTGATGGAGGTGGAAGCATCTAAATTTTGATTTGTTATCTTTTTTAATTTATGATTTTTCTTTTTGTCAATAATTTTTTTGTTATACACTCTGTCTTTCTTATTTTTCCACATATAATGAAATAATTAGTTTATAATATAATTGTAATATTTGGTTGCAGAACGAGGAGACATGGATAAACTCATATATTGCATTCCCGGTTTCGAAAACATAGTGAGGCGTCGAGATCTTCCTACCATGTGCAAATTAGACCCTCAATGCGATCTTATGAAAATCTTCAATACACAAAATTTAGAAAATCGAAAAGCAGCTGCTCTCATACTAAACACTTTTGAGGAACTCGAATCTCCAATCATCACTCACCTCCACTCAATCTTCCCTGCAGTTTATGCAATTGGGCCATTGCACACTCTGCTTAACTCCACCACCCCTTCCTCTGCAGTGCCAAACCCTCCCTCCAATTCCTCCAGTTCCTCGCAATTAGATAAGTCATGTTTGGAATGGCTCGATTCTCAACAACCAAAATCAGTTTTGTACGTGAGTTTTGGCACTAGGGCCGTTATTAGCCGTGATGAGTTGATGGAGCTTTGGTATGGGCTTGTTAATAGTGAGAAGCCATTCTTGTGGGCCATTAACCCTGACTTGATTGATAATGGGTCGAGCGGGATTCCCGAGGAAGTAAAATTGGGCTCGATCAAAAGGGGCCGAATCGTGAAATGGGCCCCACAAGAGGCCGTTCTGGCCCACAGTGCAGTGGGTGGATTTTTATCGCACTGTGGATGGAACTCGACTTTGGAAAGTATTTGCGCTGGGCAACCCATGATTTGTCGTCCGATGGTTGTGGAACAACCCTTGAATAGTAGGTACGTGAGTGAGGTGTGGAAGATGGGCCTAGATATGAAACGCAATTGCGACAGATCGACGGTGGAGAAAATTGTGAGGGAGTTGATGGATGGTAAAAGAGAGGAAATCGTGAAATCGGCGGCTAAATTTGCTCGATTGGCGGAAAATAGTGTTCGAGATGGCGGGTCGTCGCGTGCCAACCTCAACAAGCTAGTTCAAGACATAAGATTGTTGCACTTGAATAAGATGGGAGTAAAGGTTGATAATTGAAGAAGTTTGGTATTACTATTGAAATAAATGATTTGGTGAAATTTTGATCAAGAAGATGTAGTAACATTTTATTCACCATATGAAAACTTTTATCTTTAGTAATTAGTATTTGTTTGTGGTTAAAGTTTAAGTCTTTTATTTAAATTAATATTGCTATGATTATATATGTTTTATCAATATACATATTTTTAAATTAAGCCAGTGCCACACTATCTCTTTATGGCTAAATTTATCCTTATGCTAACGTCTAAATTTAGTGTCTTCTTGGGTTGCTTAAAAGCTAGAGAAACTGGCAAATATTCCTTGGTGGAAATTTAAAATAAAAAATTAAAAATTCCTCATCTTGTTATGAAATAAATCATGTTGAATGTCCTTTGTGTTATGAAATAACACATGTTGAATATGTTATGAAGTTACAAGAAATTATTTGGGAGTTACAAGCTAGTCAATAGGAATTACATGTATGTTACAAAGAATTCTTCATTATCCTATTAATTCACATTTATGTATTCATTCATGAGGTTCTCTATAAATAGGTAGTATCCCATCTTCATTTGTACACACAACCAAGAAATAGTAAAACTCTCCTGGCTTGGTCGCCCCCAGACGTAGTCATTCTTGACGAATTGGGTAAACAAATTGTGTTTCTTTATTTATTTTATAACACGTTAACAGCACGAATGATCAACCTTTTATTTGTATGGTTCCGTTATGAAAGAAAAGAACGTAGATGCGCCGAAGGAAGTAGTCAGAAAGGTAGCATCGATAAACTTATATTGTCAATATCTATAGCAATCACATATATTTAATTATCTCGATCTATCTTCTGGTGCAATGTTTTAAGCATGCTAATATTCTATACATTCATATTTAATATTGTCAAGATATATCATATGGTATCATAAGCATGTTTTAGTTCTATGTTGCTTATTTTGTTTTAGATTCATGAATATTTATATATTAATTATTTTGCTTTCGATTCAATATGAGAAATATTTATGAATAGAAGAAAATTACAGAACCTACAGATATTTATGATCAAGTTTTGTTAATATGGTTGTATTATTTGATAAGAATAAATGGATGTGTAGTATTCTTGTTAATAAGCTTGAAATAAAAGGAAATGCATGTGATGCTTCTTATTTTGTGTCATTATTAATTGAGTATTGATGCATGGAATCAACCATTTTTGTTTATTTGATGGTTGTGAATTTTACATATTCTATTTAATTTGAATGGTCTATTTCAGTTTGATTGAAAAAGAGGAAAAAATTTGGATTTTGTACTATGCTAAGCAGATACTTATTGTTGTTGATGGGTTTTTGAACATTGATCAGCTCTACCTCTATTTGCGTGAAATAAAATCGCATTTATATGATAGATTGATATGCGTTTATGGTTGTCATAACTGCACTTTTGTACATTTTGAAGTGTTATTCGACTTACAATAGATATAACATAGTTTTGTCCATTAATTTGCACAACCTTCTATAAGTTGATGATAAAATGCAATATTAAGTTTGTTTCTAGAAAAATTGTACTAAGTATACATATGACATTATGAAATGAGAATTTACCGAGTTTGCCGAATTTACTAAGACACTAACCGTTAATTTGGGCTCTTGGTATTGAGATTCATTTTGATGCAACGTTTGAAAACACTATTATTGATAATAAAAAAAAAGAGCTTCGAATCAAGATCATGTCAAATCAATGATTTTGTTTCATTGTCATTTAGTTGAATAATTAAAATTTGAATATTTGACAATGGAAGATCAACTAAGTTGTAGATGAATACAAAGTAAAGGATAACCACCTGAAGATGATCGTTCTTCCAAAAGCCCGATAAGATTAACTCCACGTACATCTACATGATATCAAAATTGTTATGAAATATAACTCGGCTATGTTAAGAATTATTTCTCAATTAAAGTTACGTGGTGATAACATAACTAATAATGATATGTTTGAGAAGACATTCTCTACTCGAATATGCTCCTGCAGCAGCAATATCGAGAAAAAGAATTTAAAAATTATTCGGAACTAATTGTTCGTCTTCTTTTGGCTGAACAAAATAATGAATTATTATTTAATATTATGAGTCTCGGCCCACTAGTTCTAGTCCATTCCCTGAAGCGAATGCGACTCATCTCAAAATTATAGATGTGGTTGTGGGTGGACGCGGTCGTGATAGACATATTTCATATAATTATATAAACCATAATCATGATAAGAAATAAGTTGTCTCCCAAAGATGGACAATGAATAAAATTAAAATTTTGTGGATAAATGTTACTTGTGTGGAAATGAAGGTCATTGACCTCATATCTATATATCAAATAACAAATCATCCTGTAAAATAGTGTCAAACATCCTTGAAAATAAAGGATGAAAATATTGAGACATATTGATGAGAAAGAATCTTATAATGGTGATGATAAAGTTTCATTCTTCTTGAAGAAGCAATGGACGTCAATTATTGTGATTAAATAGTGATGGTGATGTTTGTCTAGTTGATAGTGCTACTTCACACACCATACGTAATAATAGAAAACACTTTTCTCATTTGGATTAGGGGGAGACAAATGTTAATGCTTAAGTGGTAGTGCAAACTTGATTGAAGACTCCGGAAGAACCATTATATTTTTACTTAAAGGAACTAAATTCATTTTAATAGTGTACTACTGTCTCCCATGTCTCTAGAAATTTGTTGAGTTTGAAGATCTCCGCAAAAATGAATATTATATCGAGACTATAAAATACATAATACTTATTGATTGCAAAAATCAATTCTGAAAAAAAAAAGGTGTGTTTCGATCTATACATATAAAAATACAGTTGAAATTCATCACCTAGTATAATCACTAATCCTTATGATTTTAATGACTTCAGAAGAGTTACTAAACTGCATATTCTTGCAGATATATGTTCCGATTGAGATTGATGTCCCTGAATGACATCTAATTTAAACAATCGACTCAATGAATGTCATGAATATACTCATCTTTACAACTAGTGCATGGGAAATAACCAATCATTTCTCATATGTGAATTTTAAGTTGTGCAATACATGTATTACCACCATAACGAACCTAACAACCCAGATTGGCTAACAACACATTTAATTAAGATCATTTCACAGCATTAGGGGGAGATAAGAATCCAAAACTAAATGAATGCTGAGAAATTTCTTTGAATGAAAAAGATCTTCACTACTTAGACCCAAACACTAGTGAAACTGAACTATAAGTTCAAATGACAATTAACTTGCAATTAGCAAGTTTCTGCCAGATGTGTTTACTAAAGGAATGACTAGATCGCAAATGTTTGATATATATGATTTATAAAGTATAGAGGTTTCAACGAAATTGGATATATATGTTAATACGTCTACACGCTAGAAACGTGAAGGACCTCTTAACATACAAATAAATCCGCTGTAAACTAAACCTAGTTAAAGTATTCAGTCATCCAAAAAATATTCTGAAGAGATTCGTCCTCAAGACGAAAATCCTAGTAACAATGCACGTGCACAAAATAATCAATATTATACTAGGATTGCGGAACAACCAAATCAAAATATTATGGGAAATGATGATCTAGTTTTATATGAATTTTACAAATACAAGAGAAGTATCAATAGTTGTCGACAACATATTCACCTCCACAATTACTATTATAAATAAAAATCTGGATCCAGTACTTAAGTCAATAATCGAGTGCCTAAAGCGCTCTGACTGGGTAAAATAAAAAGAAGTAATTGTGTCGAGCTAGACTCTAAGCAAAAGAAAAGTTTTTATGTACACCCGGAAGTGTGTATTTGTACAAAAACGAAATAAGAACAATGAAGTGGTGAAGTACAAAGCAAATTTAGTAGCTCAAGGGTTTTCGTAGAGACCTGATATAAATTTATTCTCTTATTATGTATAGAATAGCGTTCCGCCACTTGATATCTCTGACAAGAAATATGAATTTAGAAATGCTGTTAATGGACAATGTATCTTCATATGGGTCATGGATGTCAATTATTTATATAAAAGTTCCTGAAGGATTTAGCATGCCCGAAGCATGTAAATTAAATCCAAAAGAAATTTATTCTTTCAAATCGCAAATGTCCTTGTATAGGCTCAAACAATTTGGACGTATGTGACAGCCTAGTTAAAGAAGACTATATCATTGACCCAAATAAGTCCATATATTTTCATAAAGAAAAATGAGTCAAAATTTGTGATCATTGCAGTATATGTTGATGATCTCAATTTTGATTGGAACCCCCGAAGAGATCTAAGATACATTTATATACATAAACAAACAATTTGAGATCAAAGATTTTGCAATTATTAAGTTCTACCTTAGTTTATAAATTGGACATCTAGAATACTAAATATTTGTCCATCAATTTGCGTATACCCAGAAGGTATTAAAACACCTTTAAATTAAAAATGCACATCCATTGGGCTTCTAGACGTTTGATCCTAATACAGATCATTTTAGATCGTGAAAGAAAAGTGAAGAGATACTTGGTCCTGAAGTACCATATCTGAGTATAATTGGTGTATTAATATATCTTGCTAATTATACAATATTTGGTCATGAAGTACCATATTCAGTATAATTGGTGGATTAATATATCTTGCTAATTGTACAAAATGAAATAAATTTCACTGATGTTTTCCTTTACTCATTTCATGAGTTACAAAAAGAACAGTAAAATTGATGTGCAGTAAATTCGATCAAGTGACATTTTTAGCAGATTTATTTATCATGACATAATCGACTGCAACATTTGAGAATTTATAAAAATATTGAAATGCGTCGGTTAAAAGATCTAGAATGACATTTAAATCAGGGGGAGAATTAATACGCTATATAATATGTACTCTTCTCCATTCACTATATTTTTGTTCCACTAGAGTTTCTCTAGTAAAGATTTTTAACGAGGCATAATAAAGGATATTCAAAGGGGGAGTGTTATGAAATAAATCATGTTGAATATCCTTTGTGTTATGAAATAACACATGTTGAATATGTTATTAAGTTACAAGAAATTATTTGGGAGTTACAAGCTAGTCAATAGGAATTACATGTATGTTACAAGGAGTTCTTCATTATCCTATTGTTGTAAGTCGTGTTGCGTGAAAAATATGATGTGGCGATATGTGTGATGACTTAACAAACAAAATGATGATGTGTCGAACACAGTGTGTGTGTGTGTGTGTGTGTGTGTGACGAGCACAGCGTAATGTAAGATGACAACAAGGATTTGGTGACTCAGTTCGTCAAGTTTGAGTATGTCTGGGGGTGTACCAAGCCAGGATTGTATTATTTATGATTTGAGAATGTGTCGATCACAATGTACTTGTGACGAATACAACTGATATGTAGGAGCGAGAGTTGGTATAAGGGTTATCTTTGGAAGTTTTCTGAACCCTCTTTTTGACCCCTGAGGGCCTATTTATAGAGTTCGAACAAGCATGTGCTGCCTTGACAACAATGAGCTGGCGGTTTCTTGACATGCACGAATGCGTGTGGTGTTGCCACGTTTCTCGCTAGGCTTCCCTGGTCGACATCTGTCTTTGCTTGCTTGTGAAGTCTCCGACTTGTCATCCAGGTGGTGATGGCCTCGCTAGTGGCCTGATCTTTCGGCTCGCCACATTATGCTCCGTTCTTGTAAGGGTATTATGTTCTCTAAGGGGGCGCTGCCGTAGGCCAGGCGCCTTGGTCTTGATCCCGTGCTCGCCTTGTGGGGCAAGCATCTCTTCCCTTCTCCGATCTTTCGGATTTTGGCTTGGTTGCTACTCGTGCTCACCTTCCCCGGTGAGCGGCCACTGGGTCGTTGGGTGAGCATAGTTTGTGCTGCGTGGTGCCCTTTGACATTTTTCTGGTCATCCAGCTGTGTTTGTCGTCCAGCTGGAAAACACCTACCAGATGGGCCAGTGTGCACCTTATGGTTTCTAGGTCCACGTGCTCGTCAGGCGACTACGTGGCAGGAGAGTTCTTGACCGTGCACAACACCTATTAATTCACATTTATGTACACACAACCAAGAAATAGTAAAACTCTCCTGGCTTGATCGTCCCCAAACGTAGTCATTCTTGACGAACTGGGTAAACAAATTGCGTTTCTTTATTTATTTTATAACACATCTCTGTTTTTTCCAATATTAAGTTAGAATAAAATCTTCAAAATTTACCGATCAACTTGCATTAATTTCCAGCATGTAACAAGAACCATTTATTATTACACAATGACATAATATTTTTTGTTACACCATTTAAATAAATAACATTTACATTACTGTAATTAATCACAATCATCAATTTAAAATTCCTTTTTAGTTATAGTGGATAGTTTTCAATTTCATTCATTTAAATGGTGCAGTAAAAAGTTTTTTACATTATTGGACAGATATTCTGTGATTTTGGGTATGTTATTTTCGAAAGTGGACTCTATTAAAGCAGACAAGACCTGTAGTGTGATTTTATTGGCCTGTTTTGGGGCCCAAGTTTATTGGAGCGCCAATTTTAATAGGGCTCAGGTTACTCGCACCCCCATTTTTTGTAAATACACCGTGCAGATTAGAACACCTACCGAAGGATTAATACACTCCCCATCACTACCAACTTTACCCCTCACTGTCAAATCCTTTTTTAGTTTTTTTGCACTTTTGGTCTCACCAATCACGTCATATTTTTAATTTAATCACATCCCTGTTAAACTAGTCCTGTAAAAAAAAATTCTTCAATTTTGGTCCCATTTTGGTCTAAAAAATAGACGGCGCTTGACGGAGCCCGTTAACCACGAAACGGACATTGTTAAACCCATAATTAATCTATCTTAACTAATTAATCTTGCACTTAAACAAAATAAAATAAAACGATTAAAACAAACACACCCTCCCACACATAAACACACACTAGCACGTTTTACGAGAGAAAAAACCCCCGCCCTTGCGCGCTCGCTCTCCTCGCCCGCGCGACACAAAAAAACACAGGCATCACCGCCACCCTACGCTACCCTCGCCGCCGGAGAGTCGCCGGGAAATGAAAACCCTTATCGGACCACTCATTCAGAACCCGCCACCGCGACGCCACTCTCCTCCGCCGCCGCAATCGGTTGAGCCACACATTCCTCCGAAACTCCAAGTAAATTAACGCCCAAATTATCCTTCGTCGATTTCGCGTTCGACATCGAATTCCCCAATTCTCCGTTCTAAATTTCGCGTTCGACATCGAACTCCTGCTAGAGGGCAGTTGCTTGATTCATTCAACATTCTTTCGCATTTTACAAGATTAATTGCTATTAGTTGATCTTCATCAACTCCAATTCAGTGGACAATAGCATCGGGTAACTCCATTTTCCTTCAAATGTTATATCTTTGTTTCTGATTTGAGCTGAGATTATATGTTCATGTTTCAATCTTCGTTTGTATTCTGCATTTGTTTGAATATTGTGGAAAGTGAGAGTTAGAAACATGAACACAATGTGTTTGTGAATTTATTTCAGCCAAATTGGAAATCTGTTTAGTTGCTCCGTTGATTCTTAGTAATTATTCTGTGAATTATAAAATTTGTATTTATTAGTAATTATTTCAATATTGTTTTCCCAATTCTGACGGAGCATCTTTCCACTATTTCAGATAAGCACACTAATATATTTTTTCCCAAATTTTACCCCGCAATCTCATTTTCCTCAATTTCAAACCACTTTACCCCAATTTTTGCCGAAAACATTTTCAAAGCTCGCATATCCTCAATTACCAAAGCATCTTTACACAATTTCAAGATAAGAACACCACAATTTTCTTCTTCTCAATTTAATTCAACAACATCCACAATCTCCTTTTTCCTCATTTTCCATACCATCCACAATGTAAATTTTCCAATTTAAAAGATATGCAAATTTTTGTATTTAGATATATAAATTTTTTGAATTATAAATATGTAATTTTTAAAGTACAAATAAAATAAAGTCTCTCACTATAAGTTGCAAAACATAAGGAATGAGATATTATAAATATAAGAAATAAAAAAGGAATGAGATATTATAAATACAAGAAATAAAAAATTGGAGATGAATGTATGCATATCTTCCTATTTTAAAAGAGGAGATGAGCTAGTTATGTAGTGTAAACAGAAGGTGGAAAAGTAGAGGTAGTAATGTCTTTTTACTCTTTTTTTGAACCTAATAGTAAGGTAAGATTTTTCTTGCATCTATTAGTAATAAACCTCTAGGATGTGTTTGTTTTGGGACTTACACGGATGAACTTAGGACTTTACGCTCTCCGTCTCATACGAGTTTGAGATTTAGAGTCTGGTTTTCAAATCCCACATTTCATCCACACCTACAAATATCTATAAAATTTATTATTACTCTTCTCAATGAATCACACTTTATACACTTTATTACTCTTCTCAATATCTTAATACTATATATTGTTAAACCTGATTTAGCCTATGTGGCAAAATCACGTAATTTGTGCAAAACCCAATTAAATTAGATTATTTCGTTTTAAAATTGTGCATCCTCATTAAAAGTTATTTAATCTAAAATAATATTGTAAACATTTTTTTTTAATCCCGCGAAATTCGCGGGGTTACGTGCTAGTAATATAATAATACAATATCAATCGTTATTAAATATTGATTTGACATAAAGTTAAATCTCTCATCTACTCAAATTTCAAAACAAACACATACATTTACTATTTATTAAGGATTCTAAATCTCTAAATTTTAAAACCTTGACTTATTCCATACACTTAAATCCCAAAACAAATGCAACCATAGAGATTGCACCTAGTAGTAATTCACTCAACAAATAGTTGGATGCAATTTCTCAACTCAGGAAAGTGGCCAAATCAGGTCACTATTTTTTTATTTAAAATAATATAATCCAACAACACTATGGGCCACACCTACGCATTAATATTTTGATAAAAATTTGTATAAACCAGGGTTAAATGCTTTATTAACTCGATTATTTAAATCATCGTTATTATATAAAAACTCTCATTTGTTATGTATAAAAATTATCACTATTATTAATAAAAACAATCACTTACTTACCAAATTTTTTTTTAACAAAAACAATCACTGTTTAGAAAATGCTTTATATTTTTAAAAGTGAAATTTTTTTGTCAAGATAATTGATGATAGTTTTTTATAATACTTGATGATAAAAGCTAAATGCGCTTTAACGATTCACATGAAATATTCTTTCCAAGATTTTTTTTGGATATTATATTATACAATATGGGCCGACCAAACGGGCAGGGTGCGAAATGGCCCAACCAAACAAATATAAATATAGCAGCCATACGCTTGCCCCAATTATGTATCCTTCTTCCGGCCTCCGTTCATCCGCCAATTTTTCGATTGATAAAGATACAGACAAAGGTGAGTACTTTTTTCTATGATTTAAGTTTTCTTAAGCATGGATTATTATACTCTAGTACATGTTTAGATTTTCAATTTATGTTTCACTAATATAAAACCCCCGGACCTTGTTGTTGCAATTCATGTTTTAAACTAAACAAAAACTCTGAAATTTAAAATTTTACATCTTAAAAATGCTATCTTTGAATTGTCGATATTGGGATTGGGCAGAGATACACTTTTTTTTTATTTACTTCCATTTTAAATTTATATCTGTTAAAAAACACAAGAAGTTGAACCATTGATTTCGATTTTATTATTTAGTTGAAGAAATATATTTGATTTTGAAATGAGTTCCTATTAGAGAGGACGAGATGTAGAATTCGATTTTATTATTTAGTTGAAGAAATATATTTGATTTTGAAATGAATTCCTATTAGAGAGGACGAGATGTAGAAGAAGGGGGAAAAAGAAATACTGTTATATAATGAAATTAGAATTAATTAAGAGTTTTAGTTCACATCAAAATCAAAACTATATGTATATAGTCTTGTAGATTCTACTTTTTTTTTTAGAAGAAACATTATACATATACTCTGGCAAATTAATGAAATTATTTTTGACAAGTTGCAGAGACCTACTTTTATTAACAAATATCCCTATTTTTTCTCAAAATTATATAAATTGTCACTCAATGAATATCAAAATACATACACTTTTTTCTTACCAATCAACGATATATTTAATACTATATTCCTTAAAATTTGTGTTAATCTCAAATGTAAAGCTTATCCTGGGACGAAGATAGTATTGCATAGTATATATGATGATATACTTGTCTAATAAAATTATGAATATAAAACTCAGGTTACGATCTATGCAAATCCAAATCTAGAAGAGTTTATTTTAGTTCAAGCGATTTTGAGGCAATGCAATCTACGTTCTGTTGTAAGAGCGTCACAAAAAATAAACCTCATGCCCTTGCTAACAAAAATAAATTTACAGATTTGAAGAGAATGCATAGCCAAATTTCAGGAAATGAAAGATGTTCCTCCTTGGGAAGTTCAATAGAAGGTAAATAATCAATGACTAATTAATTTTTCAAGTGGTTAGAGCTTTACCACTTGAGACTTGAGACCCATGGTTTCGGGTTCAAGACACGGAGAGGGAGAGGGGAAATTTATTTCCTCTTATGGTGATTTCCTTTGTGATGGGGTAGTGTTCTCACTCTTGTGGTGGTTGCGGTTCTAGTCTACAGTGAGACGAAATGATGTTGTGCCCGGTGGTAAAATGAGGTATTATAATTGATTATGTTAGGAAATTATTATAATTGATTGTCTTTCCAAAAAAAAAAAGACTAATTAATTTCTTATCTTCTTTTGTGTTAAAGAAAACAAACTAAGGTGGGAAGAAGAAAAACCCTAACCTATGAACGTGTCGCTGATTGCAATCCATTAAACAATCTAGACGGTAGGGATCTGGCCAAACGAGATCAGTGTAATTGAACGGCTGGATGAAAAAAAAATGGAGCAAGTAGAGACGCCATTTTTTAATAATTGATACATGTAACTGAATTAATTTGAATTTGAATTTGAATTTGAATTTTAAATGTAGTACTTAGATTTAAAATTAGATTAAAAATTAAATTAACATAGGCCAAGAATCAGAAATATTATTGTATATATTGGTCTTCTGGTAATGAAAGATTAATCAAATTGTTTGGTATATCCAATGAGTGCTGAATCATAAATGAGAATAGCCCAACCTATATATGTATCAATTGGCCAAGGTATTCATTGGGAGATCGAGGGGAATGGTTTAAGGGTAGATTAGAGAGGGTGGTGGGAGATGGGGGAAGGATTCGGTTCTGGGAAGAGGGTCAAAGCTCTATCGTCTTTCATTAGATAAAGAGGCTAGAGTGGGTGAGATGGGGGAGTGGGAGGAGGGAGTGTGGTGTTGGAAATGGAGGTGGAGAAGGGACTTGTTCGATCGGGAGATGGACTCTTTTAATGCATTTGTTGCCTTGGTTAACAGGTCAACATTGAAAGCTGGTGTCCAAGATTCATGGAGGTGGTCAGGCTCTCCTAGGGGCATTCCTATGCCATTCTTCTAGAGAACCAAGAGGCTGCTCAAGTGGATGAGGAGAAAGAAAAAGGCTTCAAGCTCTTATGGAACAAAGTTACTCCCTTGAAGATTATTGCTCATTCTTGGGAGGGTACTTTGGGATCGGTTGCCAACCAAAACCAACCTACTAAGAAGAAATGTGATGGATCCGAGTCAAGACCCGAAATGCGTATTTTGTGGAGAGGAAGAGGAATCTGCAAAATATATCTTGTTCGAGTGCACATATTCATATGAGGTATGGATGAAATGTTTTAATTGGCTCAGAGTATCTACTGTTTTGCATTCCCACTCTTTCCGGAATATTATTGATCAAAGTCGTCTTTTAAAAGGGAAGATTGGGAAGTATATGGCGATTGCCTTATGGCAATGTGTAGTGTGGCTCATTTGGAAGAGTAGAAATGCTGTGGTTTTTGAGAGGTGTGTATTTTTGGTTGATAAAGTTGTGGATGAGCTAAAAGCTATACTTTGGAGTTGGTTTTGTGTCAAAAACTTAGTTCGTAATTATTTCTCTTTTAATGATTGGACAAGTCATAAATTAAATTCGATTTAGCAAATCTTGTAACATAGGTTTTTTTGAAAGAGTCAATAAACAGAAATTGGGTTCCCACAAGCAAGAACAACCAATACAAAAATTAGGTCTTCATCGAATAAAGAAAAAGCCAGAGCATTAGAATACCATCACCGTAAACATCAACAATAAAACAAAAATAATGGATAGATAATTAAAAATTAGCGAGAAGCATAGAGAAAGAGTTGAAAATTTACCTGATTATACAAATTTAGAACCATTGATTTTAGGACTGACATTGAATGATTGAAAGCAATCACAACAAATCGCCAGCGCCAATTCCATCTTGAATATAACATATTGAAATACATTTCATAAATATTCGAATAATAAAAGGGATATTTGGAAAACTCACCGAAATTGTGAATGACTAAATATTGTTGAGACACGTCGGATTAAAAAGACTCTGAAATAGATATAAAGGGTGATTAAAATTAAGATTAATATTGTATTTTATAAAATAAAAATGAAGCAAAGCTCCAACCGGATTAAGTAAACCCAAAAATTGTTAAAGCAAGAAGAAAATAAATGGGCTGGGCTGGGCTGAAAAAAAAAAAAAAAAGGCCCGGTTAAAAAACCCTTAAATCTGTCTCTTCCTTCATTTTCAATTTCCAGTTTCTTCAATCGGCTGCCGTCGCCCGCCGCCGTCCCATCCACCACCTGCATGTTCCCTCAGTTCTCACGCCACCCGCCCTCTTTCTCCCTCAGATCTCCTCAGTTCTCACGCCACCCGCCCTCTTTCTCCCTCAGAACTCTGGTAAAGTTACGCTCTCCTCTTCCTTTTTTAAATTTTTTTTGTTAATTTCAACTGATTTTTGCCAAAAATAATATATGATGATTTTCGATATGTTTTTTGACCGGCGTTTCATACCTTTTTTATCTCGGAAAAAGAGATATAAAAGTGACCGCGGCAGACTGTGGTTAAATTAGGGATTGAATGTACATTTTTAATATAAAACTATTAGGGTATCATGATTGAAAATCTACAATTAAAAAATTGGGTTTAATTTGGTTTATGCTGGAAATGAAGTATTCTTAAAATAACACCGAAATTGTGGGTGAAATGAAAAAATGGTTTAATGTTTCTGTATTTAACACACACTGAAAATGAATGAAAAGTCGCTGAATTAACTTTCAAAGAAATGTTTGATTTAATGTGTTATTCTTTTAAAAAATAAATAAACTGTGATACTTTGTATGCTGTAACATAGTGCTAAATATTCACATAAAATATTTAGTATAGCCTATTCAAAGAAATGTTTGATTTAATGTGTTATTCTTCTAAAAATAACTAAACCGTGATACTTTGTATGCTATAACATAGTCCATATACTAAATATTATTACTGTGTTCATCATAAAATATTTAGTATAGACTATTTCAAAGAAATGTTTGATTTAATGTATTATTCTTCTAAAATAACTAAACCGTGATACTTTGTATGCCATAACATAGTTCAACATATGATTTAATTTCAATTTTAGAACTGCCTGATTAAAACGGACACTTGTTAATATCTTATTTTCTAATTATTTTTTGGTAGGTAGCGTTCCAAGGCATACCACAATGATGCATGATCGGTTAAGTGAACTGCCTGATGGTATTCTGGTTGTTATCCTGTCTTCCCTGCCTCTGAGGGAAGCTGCACGTACAAGTGTTCTTTTGTCTCGTTGGACCAACTTGTGGCGACATTCCTTGCGTCTCAACTTTGATGCTGATGAGGCATTACTTGCACCACACGACGAGCAAAGTTTGAAAGTTCAGAGGACTAAGTATATAAATTGGTTGAACTCTGTCGTCCAATCACACAGATCTCTTGCATTGGATGAGTTCAGAGTCCGTTTTGATTCAGACGAATCTTCCTGGGGGGCAGTCACAAAGTGGCTTGAATTTGCTGTCGAAAGACAGGTTCAGAGGCTGGAGCTGAACCTTAAACGATATTATGATCCGTAGGTATACGCCATACGACCAGTATGACTTCCCTGCTTAACTTTTGGGAGTGCATTCACTTTTTAAGTCTCTCAAAGATTTGTGTTTGAGAGCGGTTAATGTGAGTGGCGAAGATATTGAGTTCTTTCTGTGTAACTGTCCGTTTCTTGAACAATTAATTGTCCAACGCTCGCGTAAAATGTCAAAAGTTGAGGTTGGTGGTTCATCGCTTGCGTTAAAGCACCTGGAGATCTTCGACTGCCACCCTTGTGGGACGCCCATCAAGATTTCAGCTCCAAATCTGATTTCGCTTAAACTAGAGACGTTATCGGGACTCTTGCTTGAGAATGTTCCGATGCTTGTTGAGTTTGATCTTAAGCGTGGCTACGATGATCTTTATGAGCACAAATTAGTTCATGCACTGGATTGCTGCATTTTCCAATTGGAAAATCTAACCGTGGATCTGGTCAGCTCTAACTATATGGTTAGATATATTATATCAGAGTTGTGGCTGGTGTTTAATTGTTTTAAGTTTTACTTCTAGGATGTTGGGTTAATTATTCTATTGTTATGATATTTTCTGCAGAAACTTAAGTTCTGCGTGTTCCCTCAAATGCCCAAATTGAAGAAGCTGACAATCAAGTATACGTTTTTGAGTGATGAAAAACTTCTGGTTTTCAATTCTTTTCTCAAGGCATCTCCTCACCTACAAGAATTTGAAGTAGAGGTTAGCACTTTCTCATGCCTTTTGATTAATGTTGAACTAATTAGTATTGCTTGTCTTGCCTATGTGATGTCCCACACATTAGTGAAAATTTTAGCACGCATTGTTTTTCCAAACATTATAAGAAAATAAAGAATGGGCTACAAAGTTTTCCAATAAAAATAATTCGGTCCTTAAATAGTGAGATTGTATATGACTTTGTCTACAAATTTTTAGAACCTACACATAGGTAATCTTATATTATAAAAGGAAGAGTGCATATACCACAAGCTGCCAAGTATCTCATCTGATGTGCTGCCACTTGTCGCTGTATATTATTTTCACTGTTTAATCTTATAAGTTTTCCAATAAAACATTTTCACGGCTGCCTCTTCAACTCTTCTTCTCTGAAAGAACAAGCCCTAATTTTACATAATGAATTCCATCATCAGATTCAGCCTTAGAAATAGTCGGTTAAGGATCTTGCAAGCACGAAGGATATGATTAATTATGGCTCTTGGTTGTCCTGCAATGGTGAAGGTGTCTTTAGACTTTGACTATGAAGGTATATTTGAAATTTGATTGTATGATTTATGCTTAAGCAAAATGTGTCATCGTATCGATCTTATGTTCACTGATTATTGTTCTTTTGAATTGCTTCAATCATAAAGTTGAGTTTTTGATATAAGCAAAACGATGCATATTGTTCGCAAATTCCCATATAATATCCTTGTTATTATAATCTACTATATTAATTCCATCTTTATTGGGACAAGGAAAGAAAAAACAGATTTGCAGCAGTCAACTTTGCTTAATTTTATTGGTACAGTGAAAATTCAGATTTATTTTTCCGATTTTACATGTTATTTCTTGCTTACCCGATTATGAGTCCATTGGTATAACATCTTTTAATATGTTGGTCATATAGTAATATAGTTGAATGTTGAAAGTGGAAAAACACCGAGGATGTTCTACAAAAATGGAGTTTTCACTGAGACACATAAATTACTTTTGTTTATTGATGTTACAGTGTTATAGTGTTAAAAATACAAAAGAATGTCATATTATTGAGCTGTCAAGCCTGACATAATTTTCTGTTCACACAATTTTCTTTATTCATCAATATATTGAGTATATTGGTCATTACAACATATTGGCAAGGAAATGTTGATTTTGATTAGTTAATGTTGCTTTATCTTGACATTGGTTTCTACAGCAGATACAAGAGGCAACGAGCAATCAATTGATCTTTTGAAGGTGAAAGCAAAAAGTTAGAGGTATTTTTTATCCAGATTACGGAATTTTTTTGGCAAATGTCATCCATGTTGCACTCTTCAATCCTCCATGTTGTAAAAAAGGTATTACTACACTTCTTACTTTACCCCTTCTCTCCATTTATTTCATCCAAAAGTGGGGATGTACTAAATAACGAGCTTTAAGCAGGATTATATATAGAAAGAATGATTTTCAATTTGTAAGGATTGGAATCAAACAATTTTCGAAGTAAAAAGTTGATGTAAACTATAATTAGAAGACAGTTACACTGTTAAAAAAAATTAAGAAAATGTATAATAATAATTCATGTCCACATTCCAATGTAAACTAATAATTAATCCAATACATCACAAGTATTTTTAAGAGAACTTCTGAGGATCTCTTTGTTTCAAACTTGCTCTGTCTCGCTCTCTAAGAGTGTTTTAATTACCTATGCGCATTCACATATTCTTTTACAAACTAAAAAAATCAAAACTATAGCAAACCCGATTAAAGGGATATAAAGATTCTGAAAACTCGAAACAAAAAGATTACTCATCAACGATGGATTCAGACAAGTTAAGAGTCGTTGTGGGAGTATCAAAAATTGATTGAGCATTCATTTATGAAAATGACTGTTTGGTGCTGAAAATTTATTCAAAACGCCTTTGGTTTTCTTTCTGAATTCCAACTTTTCGCTGCTCTATTGGTGATTTCTGATTTCCTTTAGCCGCCCAATTCCAGATTCGCAGGCGTACGGCATGGCATCCGATCAAGGTTGTCGCCGTTAAATTTTTCTAGGCCATCTACGTGCACTCCCAGATCATGTCTCTCTGAGTTCTCCCATGTCTAAATATCTGAACAAATTGGCAGTGGGGATGATGGTCTCAAGGTTTCTGTTCAGGGAAGAATCAACATCAAAATCAAGCGAAGAACCAAGAGCTGAGGCCGTAGATTTCTGAAATTGGCGTGAAGTAATCTCTTCATTTCGTCGGGAGATCGAAGGTCGAAGGCTAAACGACTTGCATACATCAACAGAAAATAAAAGAAGGGAACAAACACGCTGAACAATCCTTGATTGCTGGAATTTTACGGTATACACGATGATTCATGGGATGGGGGACGACTAGATTAAAGGCAAGTTGGCGGATTTAGGGTTTAAGAAACCAGACTTAAGCTCCAGCCAGCATCAGATTTGTGCGGATTTTCAGGACGAAAAATCAATCTTTCCATCAGATTCAGCGTCAATTTGGTAATATATATTTCTGTCAATGCGTGTCTCTAAAAAAATTCTATGAAGTTTCAATATATAGGCATATTTTGGCCTTAATTCTTGGAACCTTGATTGGTAAATTTGACCGTATGTTTTGTTTGAAAAAATTGATTGTGTGTTATAATTTGGTAATGTAGCTGATTTTTAGGGATACTAATTGATCTCTTAAAGTGTTTACAGTTTCTTCAGCCATTCTACTAAGTTTAGAATTTTCACAGTAATGCTTCTTATTCTTCTTCTTTTCGTCTACACCTGGATAACTCAGCGGGAATTTTGCAGAATTGGCCATTTCATTTAATTCTTCATCATATCTTTTTTTTTTTCAATTTCATAACTTTTTGTAGTCTTTTTAAGGATGATAATGGTTTAGTTTTGTGAATGTAGGAACAATGCGAGTAAAAAGCTCCCATGTTAATGAAAATAACATTTATATGATTTTGAGTATAAAGCGATAGATGTTGTAAAACTGATATTGGTTGTTTTGAGAATGAGGTGAAGATCATGCCATGAATTAATAGATTCATCTATCCAATTATGCATAAAACTTTTCCTGAGACAAATTATATAAGCATTCATTCCATGCAGATAATATTGGGATGATATTATAAGTTCCACTGCAGGTTTTTTTATTCAAAACTGTTTTGATGTTCAATAAATAAAATTCCATACTGGACCTCAGCAGTTTTTCTGTTCTGTTTTTTCTGTCCCATCACTCTAAAATGATTAACCTTTTAACCTCATCATGTTATGCAAGTGCGACTCTGAAGTTTATATGCACGTTGATGTATATTTCTACTTACTCTTAGGAAGGACTCATTAAATGTTTATGAAAATGGGAGTCTTTTCTTAAATGTGAAAGAGGAGTACAAATATGTGGATAGTATATATCTAACAATAAATCAAAGTTTATTATTAGAAAGAAGATTAAAAAATTTGCAAGACCAACAAAATTGGATCTGGATCACATTGGCTGATTTAGACTGAAGTAGTTTACTAATTTTGACCATGTTGAATTGTTTCTTCATGTTTTCATGTTAAATACGCAGCAAATATTTGTGGATATTGGGCTTGGATTTCATGTGGAGTTTACTTTGTAAAAACCACCGTTTACTTGTAGTTTACTAATTTTGACCATGTTGAATTGTTTCTTCATGTTTTCATGTTAAATACGCAGCAAATATTTGAGGATATTGGGCTTGGATTTCATGTGGAGTTTACTTTGTAAAAACCACCGTTTACTTCTTCCCATAGAAGATGAGCTCTAGGTATATAATCTACAAAATGATAAATGTTTGTTTGTCCCGGTGAAAAATCCATGAAATGCGGAAAAATTATAAAATGCATATAAAAACAGGGGTGAAGGAATGGTGATTCTAGATTTTTCGCTTTTAAGAATGATGTGTGTTGTTTTGCTTATAAACGAATGCATATGACAGGATAAGAACTTAAAGCAATAAAGAACACAACAAAGTATAGTGGTTCGGAGACTCAAGCTCCTATATCCACTTTTCGCATTCTGGGAAATTCCTTCAAACTGGACTTATCACCCCTCTGGGGTCCCCTCGAGATATTTAACGAGCTCTCACTCAATGGACTTATCACCTCTCGGGCTTGCCTCGGGACTTATCACCCTCGGGATCGCTACAAGCTTTCGGGCTAACTCTTTGTAGCTTACTCACTTTTTCTAGAGTTTTTTGGTCGACTCACTCAACGCAAACTTACTCACTCTTTACAACTTCACACAAATTACCTGACAATAGGGTTTGGGTTTGGTTGATGTCTCCAACTAGGTTGAGATTTTCCCTTACATTTGGTTTAGCCTCAATGCTAAGGTTGGAAAAATCTCTCTAAGCTTAGGATATATCGTGGGTTGCTTAGATTGAGTTTTAGAACACTCTTGAACATATTTGTATATCTACAGACTTGTGTTCTATGGTGGGAATGCTTGAATATAAGACTCTTGGCTCTGTAGCATCTTTTGCATATTCTCCACACTTAATTTGATGGAAGATCTTGTATTTATAGTGTGAATTTGAATGTTACCGTTGGAGAGAATCACATTCAAATCCATACTATTCTTGTAAGTTCTCGAACTTCTTGCCAGTGGTTGTCTTCCTCTCGTTGGTCAGCGTCCATTGAATTCTAACGACTATATTCTTCAGTTTCTTCGCCTCGGAATCATTTAGGCTATCTTGGTATTCGATATCTTTCTGAGTCTTGATATTCTAGTGTCTTCGAGAATTCTCACGAGTTTCGGTGTCTTGAGAGACATCTAAGTCTTGGGATCTTCGAGTCTTGAGTTTCTCCGAGCCTTGAGTTACTCGGGGTTCTTGATTGACGCAGACTTCTCTTGGCCGGACCTTATCGTCGGGCATAACCCGACACTCGAGGGCTTCTTGAGTTCGGCTCTTCTTCGGACAACAACTTGAACCTCGAGTCACTTTTGCCTTTTGACCCACTTTAGGTCTTGAGCCTTTTCATATCTTGCGCCTCGAGATCACTTTTACTTACTGAGTCTCAGATCACTTTTACTCAGGCTATCTGATTTCTTCTTTGCCTGATCTGATCAGCTCGACTGATCAGATCAACACATCTTCAGATCAACATATCAGGATAGCATTAAGTCAGTACATCAGGTTAGCATATTAGTTTATCATATCTGATCTCGATCACGTCTGATCTCGATTAGTCTCATCTGCTCCTCTTCATATTTGATCTCGATCACGTCTGATCTTGATCAGTCTCATCTGCTCCTCTTCTGATCTGCAACCTTCTCTTCTGATTTGCTGGCTTTAGCTTTTCTTCACATTTGATTTGCACAACTCATCAGTTTAACTCGGAACTCATCTAACTCATTTGATCTCGATTAGTCTCGTCTGCAGTCTCGTCTGATCTCGATCATCTACTTCTGATTTCGTGAGTTCCCCCTCAACTTGTTCTTTCGTTCCCCCTCAACTTGTTATCTGTAAATTAGCTTCAATAACACAAGTTGATAATGTTTTGACATAATTTATCAAAACTAAAATATCCCAACAATGTTCATCATAAGTAATGAAATTTAATGTTTAGAAAGTGTGTATGTAGTGTTGCATAATTGTTTTTTTCTAGAGAATGCTTACTCATTGGCCTATAGTTGTTATTTATTACAGGGTCATTGTTTGTTTTATCGGGGATAAAATTAGAGTTTAGATGTTTGCATGAGTATTGGTATTGAATCTTCTATGGGGGATTAAAAGTATGAGATTGACAAACCGAAAGTGCTTTGGTGCTTTCATTCTTTTTTTTAATCTTTCGTACCCCACAATTACTCTCTTACTTTCTATAGTAATTCTTTTACAGCCCGTGATGTAAATATTTTATGAATGACCTGGACGACCCTCAAATTGCAGAGATAGAAATAATGATTGTTGAACTGAAAAGGTATCCAACTCTATTATCTAATCTCTCCTATATACTTTTCAGATTTTGACTTGATAATTTTGCTTTTATTCATCAGTTCTAATGAATTGATTCAGGAAAGCTTTTATAAGAGTAGTTTAAATAACACCACGACTTTGTCCGAGTGAACTCTTGCAAAAATAGTTGCTTATATAGTGGCATGGCAATAGGTGTTACATGAGGAATCATTTCCCTTAAGATTGATAAGAGATTAGGAAATTAAGTTGGACAAATAGCAGGTCACTACATAATTTACTTTTGGCTAAGGTATTACATGTTTTGTATCCATCAACTATAACCTGTTTATATGTCATATGATGGATTGGACATACTGAACAACGGACCACCATTTTGGGTTATATATAACTATATATGTGCAATGGAAAGGATCATGGCGATATATAAAATATATATATATATATATATATATATATTCTAACAATTTATTAATTTTCAAAATATGTAGTTCATGCACATATTTTAATGTTAATGGGCAGATCATGCAGTAAAATTTGAGGAAATTAGAAAGTTTCCCTTACATGGTAATTTACCTTCTTATTTTAGCATATTTACGCCCCTACGTCTTTGGTAGAGCTCGATTTTTAGTTGGCCTGATTGATGGGATTAATCAATGTGAAGTCTTTGCTGGCTACACAAGTGAAAATGAGTATTCAAATACCAAGATGGTTTTAGAATTTCCGCTTTCTATGTTACATTCTAATACTCATAAGAAGATGAAGATGCATCTCTTATTACTCCAGTCTAGATCTATAACTATAAGCAGTGAAGAATTTGTGGTTCACAAATATGGCAAACTTGGTAATCCCAAGTGAGGTATGTTTCTTATATTTTCTTAAGCTTTAGCATGTAAATATTGAAGCTGGAGTGCCAATTTCGCAAATAAATTTTGTGTGTGATGCATTCTCTAGGGAAGAATGGTCCTATTAAACAAACGTTTCCATTGAAATATTTGTTGTTAATTCCCTTAAAGTTAAAATAAGTATGTCATCTGTTTAAAACAATCCAACCTCCTTACTGCAGACATTCGTGTGATTAGTGTGCAGACCTATCCTTTCTTGCACCCATTTATGCAGAACACAAATATCAACAGTAAATTAAAAAGTCGCATGGTCAAAGAAGGTAAAATTTTAATATCTCTGATTTTAATATATTATCCCTTTCTCCTCAGTGTGTTTGGTTAAATGTGAGACATCTTATGCATCATATTACATTCAACATGAGTTTTTCCTCTCACTTGCATTGAATCGAAGTGGGAATTGATATTTAAGTGTTTCAAATCATATGTATTATGGAGTTTGTGAAGAAAAAAAAAATCCCCACAATAGTGACATATAATATAATCACCAAGGTATATGGAAAGGCTGGAGTAGATATAGAGAAGTTGGATAAAATCTTCCTGAAAATGAAACATCTAGGTTCGAAAACTAATTCGATTACTTAGAGTTCTTTGGTTTTTGTGTCTGGTAAAGCAGAGCTTTTAGGTATAGTTGGTTCAGTTTTAAAGCAAATAGAGAATTTGATGTGGTGCTGAATACGTCTTTTTTTAACTATATTTTTTTACAAGGGAGGATTAAAATTGTTCAGAATTTCGAGAATAATATGATTCCTTATGGAAAATACTTCAGGTACCAAGAAAATTATTGGTTTGCTTTGTGGAAATATATGTAAATTCTTGCTGCATCAAATATTTGTTGTTCGTCTTTTTTTTAGTATGGCAGTTAATGACATGATCTTTTGGACGCTTATTCCTACAAGGGTATATAATACTCAATCTCTTGGTTGACCTTAAACTTAGATTTTCAGTCAAGAATGCTAATTACATATTGACTATGTTGTCTAGGGAGAAATTTTTTGGTGGAAATAAGAGAACACCATTTTAAAGTATGATTATCCTGTGCTTATTCTTAAAACTGGGCAAATTCTCTAACTCCAGCTCACAACTTTCAGTAGGTGAGTACTATATATCCTTTAATATATATACATTTTTTAGTTTATTCTTAAAACTGTATTTTGGTTTGGTTTATGAGAAGTTTCCATATGAGCCAATAAACGACTACTCTGTCGAAAGTGATTTTCCAAGTTATTTAAAGCTTCCAGAAATTTCTGACTTTTCTATAACTGTTTTGATTAATTTGGATATCTATATCAGATGTTTTCCAGCTATACTAGAAGTTCTGGACATTATTGTTCCTTTGGATATCAAATTAATTTGATTAACATCTTATATACCATTAGGTTTCTATCCTTAAGAAAATGTAACTGTTAAATCCAAAATGCTCTTATCCTCTACTCTTTAAACAAAAACCACGATTACTCTGTAAAGCACTATCAATAAGTATTTATTCAGTGATAGCATTAAGCTCTTAAAGCATGCAAAAGTATAGGTATTCTCTTATTTTATTAGAATTTCATGCACCATAATTTTGGAATTACTCTTTCTATTGTTGATATTTTTTAATATGATTATCAAGTGTATTAGTAGGGGAACAAAGAGTCCTAACTCACTGAAGAAGCAGATGAAGAAAAGATGAAGAAAATGCAATTTAAGAAACCTAAAATGACTAAGATGGACCTGATTATATTTTACATAGAAATTTAAGAAACCTAAAATGACTAAGATGGACCTGATTGAGATGAGAACAATGGACTTGAAAAGAAGTTACATAGATTGTGAGGTCACTGAAGAAGCAGATGAAGAAAATGCAACAACGTGACTATGAGCCCGCATTTTATTTGGCCGAGAAATTTAAGAACCAAAAATGACTAAGATGGACCTAATTGAGATGAGAACAATGGACTTGAAAAGAAGTTACATAGATTGTGAGGTCATTGTACGTGTTTCTTTATTTTAGGAACGTCTAATGAATTAGAGGGTAACTAACGTGTTATTGTGCATTATATATGTTGGAAATACAAATAACCTGATACACTTATTAATTCATTAAAAGCATTCGAGGAAGATGAGCTAGTGTTGCAACTTTTGAGATTATTAGATGATTTCATTGTAAATTATAGATTTCAAACATTAAGAAGTTAATTTGGCTATGGATTATTTAGCTTGATGTTAAGTTGTTGTTTATTTCGCTATCCAAATAGTGATTGATTTTAGAGAATGATTTCCTAAGATTATTGTTGCTTGCACGTAATACTATACATCAATTTACCTGTTTATTCGAATGGTTCTTGCATCAACTACAGATTTATAGGAGTCAATTGCAAAATCTTTTTATAATTAACCTAAATGAATATTTACAATAGGCCAGTGCATCGCACGGGTAAGAACCTAGTATCCGTAATTACCTGCACAAGTAATTTCCTAGGCAATTTACATTTTACGTAAGCAATTATAGCTCGTAGTTTAGAAATAGCCTATAAACAAATCATAAACAGTTTGATTATAAAATTTTCTAGTCAGGTCGTAGGCAATCCTCAATGTTTAATGGCGCAATTATTTTCGTTGGAAATTCTCTATTTTCTTGTACTGAAAACCTCGTAAATTATGAGCAAGATGTTGTTTTTGTATGCAGATAAGAGGAATGACATCTTTTTTCAACAGACAAGTAGAGGATGAGAATGTAATTAAGCATTTTAAACACCAACACCTCAAAGTGTTGAAGCTTTCAGTGTATTCTGGGTACACCCATGGAAATGATGTATTCAAGAAAGTTTATGAATTCGTGAGATACATTCCGGGGAATTGTTTTGCGCTTGAGAAAATCATTTTGGTTCCAGATGTTATGGAATCAACCCCTGAGCAAAAAGTTATTCAACAGACCGACAGGAGTTACGCCAAGCAACAGCTTCAGTCTCTTGTGCCCAACCCCATTCAACTACTTCTTTAGTACTCTTTCTAAAACTTCTGGAACAGATTGAAAGGAGTTAATGGCTGATTTATTTTGCTTAGTTATTGGGCTTATTTTCTTTACTGTTTTTATTTTAGTTTTGGACCCAATTGTTTGTGGGCTTTATTTTCTGCTAGTACTACTTAAACTTTCCGGATGAACTTGTTACTTGACTTTTGCTATTTAGATTAATGAATTTGGGATTTTTCTGAAGAACGCACCTAGTATAAGTGGTAGTATCAAGGTGTCTCTCTCTTCATATATTTATTCATTGTTCATGTTTAAGATACGTTTATGCTGTGTCACCGACCACATTCAATTACTTCTTTAATTCTCTCTCAAAATATACTATACTTCCTTTTTTTCCTCATGGTCTTAAATTTTATCATGATGGAATGAATTTTAAATAACATTGCGTTTTTGAATAAAAGTATTCATATTTATAATAAATCATTTGTACGTGTATCAAATTAGATCAATTTTTCGTCGTTTTGGAATTATAACTTGATATGTAACGCTTATTTAGGGCATGGATGAGATTATGAGAATGTGACATATATGTACCATGTATAGACATGCAAGTAACTATTATACGTCGTTATGCAACTTTTATTGAAGTATACACCCTAATCATTTTAGAGCCAAAATTTCTTTTTCACTTTCTTATTGAAAAAAAGAAGTGCCCACTGCCCACTTTTAAGACAAATATGTCGAAATTGTTGGAGGTCGGTCAAAATTGTCCAAAATAATGTTGTTTTGAATGTGTGTCTTATATATTCTGGTTAAAATTGGGGGTGTGTGTCCTACACACGCCCAAAATGACTACGTTTTATGTAATTTTGAGCGACCTCAATTTAGAACTAAATTGAATCAAATTGAATATACATGGGTCTAATTTGGAAAAAATAATAATTATAGAATCATTTAATAAATATGCAAAATTATTGGATGATTTTGGTTTAAATCTCATTTATGACTTCGTATGTGACTATCATGTCCTACAACTTTTGTTGAAGCCAATGCGCCGATCATTTTAGAATTTTATACCTTTCATACTTTTTAAAATTTTGCTTTCATTTTTTTAATTATAAAGTTGTTTTAAAAAAAAAATATATATTCTGATATACCAACTTGGAAAAATAACGGTTGCTAAAAGTACAACATTGAAAGTATTTCATCATCACATTAAAATTCAATTATGGTGAAATTCCTCAATTTGAACAAATAAATAGATATGAACTGATTAATAATTTAATATTGTCCACAGCTGATTAAATTTTTAATTGGCTAACTATAAAACAAATATATCTCCTAATTTTCTACTCCATTTATTAGCAAATATACTTTTGCCAACTAATTTTCTACGCCTAATTACAATTGTGGTAATTAGTTGTTGCTGCTTTGAGTTGTCTTGAAAAGTTCATTAACAAGTTATAGAAATTCAATCCGAGCTCGACTCAAAAGACGTCCGTTAAAAAATATATAAACGGGCTCGAGCTTGTCAATTTTTAAAGAACAATTACAAAGTAAATTTAGAGATAACTATTAGGTACAATTTGGAATGACCTTTTACTACTCTTAACTAAAAAAAATGTTACAACTCAATCCAAAATAAACTAGAGTTAATGACTCTAAGGTACAAAAAATAGGAAGTAGTAACTCTAAGGTACAAATACAATTTTTATTTACGCTAAGGTACATAAAAAACTGTACTTTGTTTGAAAAAAAAATTATACTTTGTACCAAAAAGTTGCATTTGTACATTAGAGTTTTTTGCTTTTGCACTTTGTACCTTAAAACTTTTTCCCCAATAAACTATAAATGTATAAAAATAACCCCAACTACAAGTTATAAATTTTAATTTTTTTCTTCACAAATCTAAATTATCAAAACTAATTTTCAAGACAAAAGAGCTTCCGTCCCTTAATTTCATTTTTCACAATTGTTGGTTGTCTTTTCTTCATTAAAAAATTAAAGAGTTTCATCGATTGCTTAATTAAAAAACTACATAACTTCTCACGTTAATTTTTTTTGCACATAACACAAAAATTATTACTGCAATTTTATTTTTGTGTGCAATTATTTTATTTATTTTTGTACAAATTTGTTATATCCATAAGAATAAAATATTGCACATGTTGAACATATCGAAAAAACTGAACATTACCCAAAAAAATTATTGCTTCAATTTTTTATTTTTTTCTGTGTCATTTTATGAGAACAAAATATTACACATGTTGAACATATGGAAAAAAGTTAAAAATTATTCATAAAAAAATATTGCTCCAATTTTTTTATATATGTAATTTTCTTAATTTACATGTGCAAACTTTTCCTATTCATAAAAACAAAATATTATAAATGTTGAACATAAATTAAGGATATATTGCTGTAATTTAATACCTATTAATAACTTTTTATAAATATAGTATCTAATGATAAAGAAAGTCTTTAAGATTTGTATTTATTAGTGATTATTTCAATATTGTTTTCCCAATTCTGACAGAGCATCTTTCCACAATTTCAGAACTAATATATTTTTTCCCAAAATTTACCCCGCAATCTCATTTTCCTCAATTTCAAACCACTTTACCCCAATTTTTGCCGAAAACATTTTCAAAGCTCGCATATCCTCAATTTCCAAAGCATCTTTACAATTTCAGATAAGAAACACCACAATTTTCTTCTTTAATTTAATTCAACAACATCCACAATCTCCTTTTTCCTCAATTTACATTTTTAGATAATGATAATAAAGAAATACAACATCTGCAATTTTACAATTTTAGATAATAATAATAATAATAAAGAAATACCACATCTGCAATTTCACTTTCCTCACTTTCCAAACCACTTTCCCCCAATTTCACCAAAACACTGCAAGCTAATTTCTCCTCAGTTTCAAAAGTATATTTTTAGAGACACACTTGTATGAGATCGTCTCACGGTGAGACGGGGTATAAGTTGGGCATTGACGCTTTAACACTTTGGGAGAGTGGGTGTGACTTATGCTATGTTTTACCCCGTCTCATGCATGAGACCATCTCATATGAGTTTTTGTCATATTTTTAAGTGGACATATAAATTAGTGTATAGTATTAAATTATTAATACAAGTGACACATGATTATTAATTTCTGTAACTTTGAATATTATAAAATCTATATCTTTTATTTATTTTGACAGAGCGAATATATAAAAAATTCTTTTAACACTCTATTTAATGTATTGATCAACTGCCTATTCATCGAAATTAAAAGTGTTGTTATTTTTGACATATAATGACTAAATCACGAAATTACTTTTAACACTTTAAACATAAAATCATTATGAAATATAAAAAGAGAAAAAACATAGATATCGAATTCTCATGACAATCATAAAAGGCACAAAATTTATTGAGTAATTAATGAAAAATAAGCGAATAAAGTAAAAATACATTTATTTCAAATTCATACCCACAAAATATGTCTAAAATAAGCAAATGTCCTGCACCAGATGTACAATTCAATTCAACTATATTTTTAAAACATACGATTCATTTTCACTAATATAATTATTGTATATTTTAAAAATACATATGAATGTCACGGACCCATAGAACTTAGAAGGCCTACTCCCCTATATATATTATATATTTTTGTGTATATCAATGCATATACAACAAACCCAAAATAATTAACAATGGGAGAAATAGCAGCTTCCAATGATTGCCCTCATGTAGTAATCCTACCATACCCAAGCCAAGGCCACATCAAGCCGATGCTGATGTTAGCCGAGCTTCTAAGCCGAGCCGACTTCACCATCAGCTTCCTCAACACCGACCACTGCCACCGCCGCATCCACCGCCGCTGCCCGGGGATCGAATTTCTCTCCTACCCCGACGGACTGCCGCCGGACCACCCGCGCAGCGGCCCTTCCACCATCGACTTGTTCGACTCCCTCACCTCCATCAGCAAGCCCATTATAAGGGACATGATCGCGGCTATGACCCACGCGCCGTCGTGTGTCATAACTGACGGGCTGATGTCGTTTGCTAATGACGTGGCGGCGGAGCTTGGGATTCCGGCGATCAGCTTTAGGACTGATAGCGCTGCGGCTACTTGGACTTATTTTCATTTGGAGAAGCTTATGCAAGATGGCGAAGTTCCTGGTCCCCAAGCCGGTAAGGTCGTAATTTAATTATTGAAAGGGAAAATAGTTTTTTTTTTTTTTTTGGTTCTTCTGTTATGTTAATTTTCTAAGTTTTGATTTTCGTTACGTAATTTTATCACTCATTGATTATGGTTGAAATAAAAAATGTTACAAAAATATCTAAGTTAGGTGATGCAAATCAAAATTTAAATTTCAAAGTGATCAAAAATGGTAAAATTACATGATGAACTTTTTCCCCTAAAATTAATTAATTTAGGCGTCATGGATAATACTCCCTCATATTATTTTTTAAAATTGTTTTAGCATTTTGAAATATTTGTTTAATAAATGTTGTTTTGCCCTTTTTTTCTCCCCCTATTATCTCATATATATATATATATATATATATATATATACCCTTAATATGATCATTTTAACTTTTAAATTTTCTATAAATGCGATGTTTGAATAATTTTCCAACTAATTGTGATTATTATTAATTAAGGTAATTTTGATATAAAAAATGTATTTAATTTGTCTGAAAAAATTCAGAATGACATTTAAAAAGAATATGAATGAACATTAAATATTACTACCTCCGTCTTTATTTAGATTGTCCATTTACTATTTGGCTCGTGTTTTAGCGAGTGAGTTGTTTATTAATATTTCAAATGATAAAGTGATTTTTAAGGTGGGATATAATAGTCCAACCAATTATCTATCTTACACATCCTTAAAAGTCATTTTATCATTTCATATACTAATAAATAACTCACTCGCTAAAACACGAGACAAAAGTGAAATAACCAATAAAAAACAGGATGGTGGGAGTATAAATTAAATGATTCTAGCTAGCTTAATTATTTTGATTTTATTTGTCAATGTTGATTTATTATTTATGTAGAGAATGAAGAGTTGGACAAATTGGTGACTAGCCTTCCCGGTTTAGAGAAGATCGTGAGACGTCGTGATCTTCCTTGTATTTGCAAATTTGATCCGGAAGGCCGTATTACAAACTTCTTTAATACACAAACCTCAGAAAATCGAAAAGCATCTGCTCTAATACTCAACACTATTGAGGAACTAGAATCTTCGGTCATCTCTCACCTCCATTCAATCTTCCCTGCGGTTTATGCAATTGGGCCGTTGCATATTGCGCTCAAGTCCACCAACCCTTATTCTACAACACTCCCTTCTTTTAGTTCCTCCGGTGCGCTGCAATTTGATCAATCGTGTTTGGAATGGCTTGATTTACAGCAACCAAAATCAGTATTGTATATAAGCTTTGGCACTATGGCTGTTATTAGCCGTGCCGAGTTTATGGAGATTTGGTATGGGCTGATTAATAGTGAGAAGCCATTCTTGTGGGCCGTGAGGCCCGATTTCATTTGGGATGCGGAAAATGGGCCGGGAAATGTTCCTGAAGAAGTGAAATTGGGCTCAGTTGAAAGGGGCCGAATTGTGGATTGGGCTCCGCAGGAGGCTGTTCTGGCCCATAACACGGTAGGTGGGTTTTTAACGCATTCTGGATGGAACTCGACTTTGGAGAGTATTTGTGCTGGGAAGCCCATGATTTGTCGGCCCAATTTTGTGGAACAGCCCATGAATAGTAGGTGGGTGAGTGAGGTGTGGAAGATAGGGCTAGATATGAAAGGCGATTGCGATAGATCAACGGTGGAGAAAATTGTGAGAGAATTGATGGACGGCAGAAAAGATGAAATCGTGAAAACGAGCGATGAGTTTGCTTGTATTGCGCAAAATTGTGTTCGAGATGGCGGGTCGTCACATGCCAACCTCAACAAACTAATTCGAGACATCAACTCATTGCATTCTAATAAGATTGGATTATCAGTTGACGATTGAACGAAATTTTGAATGTGCTATTTGCAAAATAAAGTGGTTTAGTTTTATGTCAAATTTCCATTGTGATTTCATGTATGTGGTGGTACTGATTTATCCTAAATCAAATTTCATGTACTCATTTAATCTTATATATCATTTTATTATTCCAATTTTAATTTATGTCTTATGGGATTGCTTGCAAGCTAGGAACATGCAATATTCCCTGCTGGCACAAAAAAAGAAAAGAAAATCCCCAGCTTTACTTTTTCCAATAACAAGTTAGAACAAAATCCACAAAAAGTACAACTTTCATAGCTTATTTAAATCATGCACAATCCTACAAATTCAAATCACCATCACCTAGATTTACATTTCCATTTTCAGCATGGAACTAAAATCTCTCCCCCTTGATCATCACAACGTGATCTCCGCCCCGCCGCCGGGCGGCGCCGCCCATAATCACCGCCACCCATTCCACATGGCCTTTTATTGGGGTAAAGAAGCCCAATTCCTGTTTCCGGGGTGGCCCGATAACAATTCTGGTATGTACGCATTGGGCCTCATTTTTGTCTTTTTCTTGGCCCTTTTTGTGGAGTTTCTCACGAACCTCAATTTAGTCAAACCGGGTGCGAACCGGGCCGCGGCGGTTTCGTTTCAAGTTGGATTTCATGCGGTTCGGGCCGGGTTTTCGTATATGGTGATGCTGTCTGTGATGTCTTACAATGGTGGGGTTTTTATTGCCGCTATTTTGGGCCATGCAGTTGGGTATGTCATTTTTGGAAGTAAGATCAGAAAAGGCAGACAAGGCCCGTAGAATAATGGGACTCTTTTTGGGCTGAAATTTGGACTTTTATTTGCAAGATTCAAGAACTGGTGTGGTGTGTTTGGTCATCTAATTTTGATTTTTTTTTTTTTTTTGGAAGGGAATATAATTTTGGAGCTTAAATTGCGCATTTAGTTTATGTTCTTAAATTTCATTAATAAATCTATTTTTTTCCACTATATATATTGCATTACTTAAGTTTTTAACATGTGTAAATGTACTAAAATGATTTATAGTCGAACAATTATCACCCATATAGATAATAAAAAAACATGAAACAATGTAACAAATAATTCCATCAGAAAGAAGGGTGACGTTGAGATTTTTACTAATAAAAAGAAGTGGACACTGTAATGCTCATAGATTACCTTTTATAAGATTCGGGATGTTGTTAAATTCTTTATAATTTTGCAACCATATATATTTACTAGCTTAGCTTCAAAGTCACAACTACATCAATAGCCCCAAAATGCAACTCAAGATAGTGCAATAATGATCACGTCCTTTTTTCTAATACCTCAAGCAATCCATATAATCATTCAAATTCATTCCATCAATTTTATTTATTCAAGAAGCAACAAGCCCTTCCACAACCATATATTGAACATAGAAAATATTCCCAATTCTCCCATCATTTAAATTTATGGGTTACTCTCCGTTTAGCAATTTTTGGAGTTGGTATTTGACAAGGCTATTTCCAGGATGGCCGGACCACCAAACACTTTCCGACTACTATTTCTCCCTCTTTTTGGTGTTTCTCCTCACATTCACCGCTGAATTCAGCTCCAAATTTCCGATCAGCCCAGAGAATGACCGGAGAGTGGTGGTGCTGGGTGGCGCCGCCCTGCAGGGGCTCAAGATGTTCATGACTTATTTGGCGATTGTAGCTGTATTGGCCACCGATTTCGTGTTTTTTCTGGCGGCTGTGGGAGGCCATGCCGTTGGGAATTTTGTTGCTGGGATGTATGAGTATCATATTGAGCAGGAAGAGTCTATTTTTTACGACTGTAAAGATGGGAGTTACTATGATGTTTGATTTATTCATGTGCTTGTTACGGTTCATGTTATGTCAGAGAGCTTGTGGTTGGATCGAGTATAGATTCTCAATTCCATCCTTTTGTTTTTATCTCAATTTTTATTAATTATGCACGTGAAAAATTGTAAAATTATCAATTGGGAGTCTGGAAGATTTATTATATCGATTCGGTACTTGAAAAATAGAAAAAACCATGAGTTTTATATGTTGTTAGGAAAATTAAATAAATGAATTAATTCTACAACTCTCTACAAGTTTGGACTTTTAGATGAGACGAAATTTTTTCATGGTCGCCCAAGTCCTTGGTTCAGTTCCCGCTGAAAGTAACTTCACTCATATTAAATTGTCCGCTCTACAAGTTAGGAATTTAAGATGAAACGGAATTCTTTCATATGCAAAATTTAGAATTAAACAGAATGAAATTCGGGATTATGATTCTGTCGTTGTTATCTTGATTAATAGGATGCTAATGGTAAGTTCCAAGTTTAGTGTCTTCTGGGATTGCTTGAAACTGGCAATATTCCCTGGTAGTAGAGATTAAAAAAAGAAAAGAAGTCCCTCATCTCTGCTTTTTCCAATAACAATTTAGAATAAAAAAATCTTAATAACTTGCTATTTCATAGCTTATTTAAATCAGAATCCCATAAACTCAAATCACCATTAATTTCCAGTATGGAACAAGAACCTCTCCCCCTTCCACAAAACAGAATCGCCACCCCACCCCGCCGCCGCCGCCCGCCTCCCACAACCACCACCACACGGCCTTTTATTGGCGCAAAGAGGCCTGGTTCCTGTTCTCGGGTTGGCCTGGTAATAATTCGGGTAGGTACGCATTGGCTCTCATCTTTGTGTTCATCTTGGCCATTTTGGTGGAGGTTCTTTCGGACCTCCATTTTTCAGTCGGACCGGGTAAGAACTGGTTCTGGGCGGAAACCGCCCAAGCTGGAACTCATGCTGTTCGGGCAGGGTTTACGTATATGGTCATATTGGCTGTGATGTCGTACAATGGTGGTGTATTTGTTGTCGCTGTTTTGGGTCATGCTGTTGGATATGTTATTTTTGGAAGTGCTGTCAGTTACAGACAAAGGCCTATAATATAAATAATAGTATAATTTTAATTTATTTATTTGTTGCTGTCCGTTCCAATGGTCTTTTCTTAAAGATTCAAGAATTAATGTGTTTGGTAATGTAACTTTGTTCTTTTGTTTTTCCTTTGCAAAGGGAATTTGATTTTCAATTACAGGCAGGTTGTTTTGTATTTGGGTGTGTATTTTCATAAAGTATTAGTTGTTTCAGTAAAACATATTAGTTGATTCATTCAAACATATTAATTGTTGTATAACTGTTTTACATGAGATCAACTCTCAACTGAATGAATCAACTATCTCACCATTTTGATTTGGCACGCCTAGAAATGAATATCCACCTCCACAAGAGGAGGTAAAAATTCAAGTTCAATCTATATAGAGACAGAAAACATATCTATAGTCCACTTACACATGTAGCTTTTATTGATAAGAAGATGCAACACAAAATTAAAATGGAAACATTATTTTATCAAAAAAATAAAAAAGTAGCACATTGGCACTGTTCATACAGTTCCATTAATTTGGTTATGTTATTTTCCTTTATCAGTGACAGTGAGAGAGAACCAGAACAGTTTTAACGTTTTCTTTGAAAGTTTCTCTTTCCATTGAAAATTTAAATCATAACAAGAAAGAAAAAGCTATCAGCAGAACTAACCTGCATCGGACGACCAAGATGCTGAAATTACAATATGGTACACCTGTCCAATCCAAGGGTTGTAATAAGTCTTCTACCACTGGGCCATATTTTGGACCATATGCTTGGGCGTGGTGGAGCAGGGGCATCAAGAAGACGCTCCTTTTCGCCATCTAAGGCATCATGGCTTTCACTAGGTACATCTTCTGGCAAATCGGGATCACCAGCCTCAGCAATCTCGCCAGGTTTCTTGTCAAACAATCCCTTGAATTGTTGACGAGCCTGTTTGTGGAGTTCCTGCTCCACACAAACATAGAATTTACTATAATTGGCCAAAGTGCGCATACAAACAAGCATAGTATTTTCCTTGAAAAAGTAAAAGTAATTGAAGAAATATTTGCCACTTGAAGTGTGGTCACATGTCGCGGAAAAATGATGAAAAAATCCCCTCACGGCTACTGCTGGAAAAGTCGCCCCGCCCAAAAACAGAAAGGTGCTAAAATGGACATAGTTCTGGTTTGAAAAATACATTTTTACCCTGATTCTTTTATAATTAATCAACTTTGATTCTTTAATAATCTGCACAATTGAGCAAGACTTGAAGTTGCATATTAACCAACCTGCTCCTCCTTTTTAACTTTAAGAAGAGCTGCCTTTGCGCTGGCCTCTGATGATTTGTCAACACTCATCATCTAGAAACATGAAGAGTGGTTCAGAACAGAGTTTATTATTAGGAATTTTTTAGACATATAAAAATCTTCAATGGATTTATACCTTATTGAAATCTGCTCTAGCTTCTTCAAAATCACCACCGGCCAGGTATGCCATTCCTCGTCGGTAAAGAGCTTTGACATGAACTGGGTTGACGTCCAATACCTTAAATTTTAACAAATATAAATCATTATTTTTAGGAGGCTATAGAAAAACTAAATACATGTTTGACCAAAGCAATAGTACTCTGAGAAAGGAATTCGATTTTTCTTTTCTACAACGTGGAAAATTTTCACCATAAAGTTTGTGGGATTACCTTGTTGCAAGTTTCGATTGACTTCCTGAATTCACCCATTTTCAGCAAGCAGGCAGCCACATTCAGGTGTAGCAAATTCTTCAACCAAGTTGAACAAGAACATTAATCACCAGATGGAAATAAATTATCTTAAATCTTAAAATTACTCCCATCTGAAGATAATATTATTTTACCCATCAGTCAGAATCCTTTTGTAATACTTACTCTTGTCTCCGAAAATTCTTTACCCTCATCATCATCTTGAGGATTAACATGGTTAAATTCACGAAGCACCTGAAATCAAAAACCAAGTTTGTTTTATTAGCATCAAAGTACATGCACCCTTCATCCCTACCCAAAAAACTGTTAGCATGATGAAATAGTTACATTGGGGCTTCAACCTTCTGTGCATATGAATAAAAGACTAATGACCAAGTGCGAATCAAGTAAGTTAAAAGAGAGAAACTGAAAAATAGTACATGAATTGAGGTCAAGAGAAACTGAAACATACATGCTCATATTTTGCCTTGGCTAATTCATATTTGCCCTCTTTGAATAGCCTGTTACCCTGAAATAAAACATAGATAATAATGAATAGTTCTCAGTATGAACTATGTTCAAATAAATTTCATTTTTTATCAGAATCGTGAATTTAAATTTTTAGTCTAACATTGCATATTTTCATTTAGATCACAAAATAAGTGGAACAGCGCAACCATGAAAATGCAATATCAGACATATGCAGAAACCACTCATCCTAGCATCAAAAGCTATATCATGAATTCATGTAGAATCATTTAGATTTAGTGTACAACTGCACATTTAAAATGCAAAGGAATCCTGAAGACTGAAAAAGTTCTCAATAAACAGATATACCGTGCCTTTGATCTTCTCCACATCATCCATTATTTCTCTAAAGTTGAAACCAGTCCAGTCCTGCAACAAAGATTCAAATACCAGCAAGACATAAATGACCAATAAATCAGCCAGCAGGAAAAATGAGAATGCATAATCTTGACCGTACAAGGCTATAACCATAAAGAAGACTTTGATTGTACTTAGTAATCGTACATTCTCAGTGTTGGATCATACACCACTGAGACTCTTGAATCCTCTACTTCATTATGAATCTCTGCAACTTAGTACTTAATACTTTTTTCTTCAATTCCTAGGTTCATCTCACTTATTGACGCTAAACATGTATGATACTGATTTCTTGTCCTGTTATACATAATAAAATAGACACAGTCATCCAAATCTAAGAATTTTTTTTCATCTAAGCTGTTCTTGAGAGAGACAAAAAATCACAAGGGCATGTAGCCCGAGTGAGTTAATTATCTGGGCTTCTCAAAAAAAATAAAAAAATTCAGTGCTTCAACATTCATAATTTGCAGACAGCAATGTAAGATTTTTATGGTTCACTTTCAGTTTTCTTTTCATGGTCATATATTTGCACACCTTTTGCTTCTCATAATCAAGAAGCTCAATCTCCCACTGGACGTGAGCACCTTCAGGAACTTCAGCTGGCCTGTTCGAATTAAAGAAAATAAAATGATTTGATATGCAATACTAAACATGATTGAAGGTAAGATGGCATGTGCAAGCTATCATATGTTCGCTAGATCTATGTACGATTTTTACGTATAGTAGTATGATAAATTTTAACCTCGGAAATTTGTCATAAGCATAATCAGGGGGGCATGTGACCAGAGAGGTCTCTCCAGGTAGCATCAATCGAGTGCACATTTCAAACCCTTCAGGAACCTAGAAACAGGAAAATTAAGACAATACTTCAAATATTGGGAAATTACATTATAAAGTTTGGGGCATCTAAGAAATTTTTATTGTAGCTCTTGAGTGTGGCTTACAAGGCCCTCCCCTGATCTGAACTCCAAAGGTTGGCTATTGTTATCAACTCTTGTATCATAGAAAACAGTATTTTCTTCATTAAGAAGCATCCCCTTGTAGTGGACACGTAATAGACTGTCATGAAGGGGGCAATCCATAGGAAATTCACCTAATTATTTGGAGAAGTACAGAAAGCACCTTAACAAATTCAGTAAATTAAAATGCAAAAGACAAGACTCAGATAGCAGTAAAAACATAGAGAAAACCACAAATCAAGTCAGAAACATCTCTTTTAAGTTTCCCAAATTATTGGTCAGCATAAAACATCACCTCTTCCATCACGCAAACGGCGTTTTATTAAGCGTCCATCACCAAGCACGTCGCGCACCTGTCAATCCAAACTAAGTAATCTTAAAGAAGCTAAAACTAAAAGATGCTGATGAAATTCTATCGACTAGAAGACCAATATGACAACCAATATTTTTTCCTGAGGTGGAATCAATTTGTTACCTTGTCAAAATATCAGAACAATGTTTCTTTTAATCTAAGAAGAATGCTAAGTTTACCTGAATGAAATGCACCAATTCCACTTCAAAGTGGATTTCTGAAATACCTTCAACGGAGGGTATAAGGGGGGATTCAGTCAAGTACTCCTTAGTGACATAAATTACAGCCTTTTCCCCGCGCGACATCATTCCAATTCCCATCTCAAGACCTTTTGGTATCTAACTCAAGGAGAAAAACAAAAAGGTATAAGTCAGTAATCTTATCTTTAAGATTTTTAACTTATATTTACCAAAGTGCAAATGTTAATTAAAAAAGGAATACTTACTTCAGATTTTCCAAAAGTAAAGAAAAATGGTTCTCCTTGTGTGTGTGAAATAATCACTTTTCCATCTCCAGACTTCCCTGATATCCTATAATCATATATACAGTTAACTTTAGAACAAACCAAGATTGCAGAGAACTAGGAGAGAGCAACAATCTCCTCAAAAGAATGAATGTGAAAATGAGAAACTTGAAGATAAACGGGAGGGGGGTGGAAGGAGAGAGAGAAGCAAAAACAATTCCATACCAAGCTTTAATTTCATAGGGTTCTCTAGGTTGTTCCCAGCCGTGTCCTTCTTCCATTACCTATTGGACAAATGAAAATCAAAACCAGTGTGCATCTGATTTCTTTCCTACTTAGTTTTGTTCTGACAATCATAAACAGTTCAAAGTTTGCTAAAGATAATTTCAGCATCTCAGATGTTTGATTTACCAATAAACTTTTTGGTGTATGATTGTGAAGTGAAAAACATACTTTTTATTAAATACTCGGACACCAGCGAGTAAGAAGAAAAAAGATTGTGATCAGGTTTTTAAGAGAGAGTGAGGTAAAGTTGGCATTCCCCAAACTCGACCAGTATGATACCATGCACCACCTGATATATTGAATTATTACCTTCTTTAAGACGCCTAGATCTTCAGTAATAACCTAAAAGAATGGGGACAAACAGCCAATATGTTAGATATATAGAAATTCTCTGGTTTTTATTACATGGAAAATCTTTAATGAAAATAAATATTCAGCAATGAATCAAAAACCAGAGAATTTTAAAAGGTTGAATGAGGGACAAACTGGAGGAAATAAGTTAGATATAAACAAATGGGGACAAGGTAACACAAGATCTTTGATTGCATTAAAATGATGACATAAACTACAGTTGTCAACCACATCAACAACACAGAGAGATTGAAGATCTTTGATTGCATTAAAATGATGACATAAAATATTACTGCCGTATTTAATTCTTAAATTTAGCAATATTTGCATGGAAGCGCATAGCTGTAAGTGCTTTAATTCTACAAGTTTCAATAGATTGTGAGATCGCATAATTAAGAAACTTGAGTAGGGAAACTGCATGCATGTTTTTAAGATGAATCCAATCAATTAGTCAGAACAATTAGGAGATTCTTGCCTTGACTTTACAAAATCCAATCAATTCAATCTCAAAATGAAGTTCATCGTCCTTGGGAAAGCCATCAGCAACAGAAACAGGACAATTCTCCTCACCATAGTGCAGCTCAGGTTTCATCTTGAACTGAAATCAGAGATCACATCATCTCAGAAGAAACGGAGAACAGAAAATTAGTAACATACAAAGTGGCCAGTTCAACATCAGCTGAATGCAACCAAATCCAAAGAATTTTAAATCTTTAGGTAACTCTTATCCATCAGAAATGCAGATATGGAAGTAAATTCCTCTCATTTTCACGTGTAATAGTTAATAGTGTAATTGGAGAAGAACCCCCCATAAAAGGATGAAAAGAGAATCTATCATGTAAAACATTGTCATTACCACTGGTCAAAATGAAACGGTAAAGGAATTCACATATGACGAAGTTAAGACACTGAAGCTTACCATTGCAACTTCACCAAGTAACATTGTAGGAATGCCCTCTAGCAAACCCAATAGGACTTTGCTTTTCCCCAAAACCTGTCTTTTTGTGTTACCACTGCCTGTAAATCAAGAGATGTGACATATAAGGAAGTTTCTTGCTGTATAATTTTGCATGGATGAGTACATAAAAATGAAAAGCCAAAAACTTCCTAAATGTAGTTAGAAGAAATTGCAGTATTGATTGAAGAGTCGCAACAATTACAACACCAAAAACAAGAAAGAACAAATAAATAGAAAGCAAAGAATGGATGCAACTCATATCATTGGCACTAAAAGTATCTCAAGTTAGCATAGTTACGAAGATATAAAAAGCAAATAAATTCAGCAAAGACATAAAAATGGACGTGGTCGCAAACTTAAACATCTTCCTCAAGTGCTTTCTAATTGCAGGTTTCTATAACAATTTAAAACTTGGAACACCATATATCTTATAAAACATTTCTTTCAACTCACCACCGAATTCCGCTTTTGTGGACTCAACAATAACACCATCTAGTGTACGTATTGTAGAGTGATATATAACCTGCAAAAATAATCGCTTATTAATTATCATATCACTTCCCTATAGTTCTTCATAGATATAACTAGAAATCAAACAAATGCCAGCAGATTCACTTAAAGGAACTGACTAAAACATGAGCAGTGATAAACCTGATCACCATCCGAAGGCGTTTCATCACCAGATCCAGGTCTTATCAGAGCTTTCATCAAACTACCAGGCTTCATTTTCTTTCTCCTATACATAATAATTATACTATAAATTCAAATAACTGACAAAATGAACCGAGAAAAATTGAACAAAAAGCAAAAAATTGGATTCTCGCCTTTTGTCATCTTCAGAAAGTGGTTTTTTCTTCTGAGCTGGAAGCTGCTGCTCTGAATCTTCAACCACGGCCATAATTTCACTCCACCACTAAGGAAATCTCAGTGGAAATCACAAAATTGACTTGATTGAGCTCAATTTTGTTATTAATCAGCACAAGTGAAGCGGCGAAGAACCCTAGGAATACGCAATAATGTAAAATTTGTCGAAAATTATTGATCAATGATGCAGGTGAAAGTAGTTGGAGGTAATCGGAACTTCGTGATTCTTGAGAGTGGTAATTCGAGTGACAATATTTCGATAATCACAATAAATAATTTATTAAAAGAATTATACTACAATAAATAATAATAATAATAATAATTATTATTATTATTATTATTATTAGGAAAAACGCGCATCTTATAGTTGGGAATAAAATAAACAAACAACATAGACATTTTTCTTTAAATTTATTTACCAAAATTAGCATACTGTATTATTTACGGAACATCGTAAATATATTGAAATTGAACAAATGTAGTATTATCGAAGTTTAATAATACAACCAAATAATTATTAGCCCATTAAATAAATCAGAACTTCGAAATAGGCCGTATTAAATTTAAGCCCCATTAATAGCCCACCCGTACAAATTGTATTTTTTGACCCAATCGGTTTAAGAAAACCCCATTAATTTTAAGCCCAATTATGATTTAACTTTTTTTTTCTTTTTTTTGAAGGGGAGATGTTTTAACTTTTAAGTACACGTGATATCCACGTTAGGGTATTTATTAATATTTTTTAAGTAAAAAAAGTATGCATTGTTTCCACTGAGCCACATGACGTTTTGGGTTGATCGGTACGTAATTGAAGCATCTTATGAACTCTATGATATTAGTTACTCCATCCGTCCCCTCCTTAAAAGTCACTTTATTATTTCAATTATTAATACAAAACTTGCTCGTAAAAACGCGTTAAAAAGTCAAACAGACATAAAATTGGTGGACGGAGGTAGTATTTCTTTAACACATTAAAGTTTAGATTTTTAAGCTTAATAAGCAACAAAGTTCAACCTTTTAAGTGGTTTTACTCTTTTAAAAAATTCTTTTAAATTTTTCGATTTAATCATGATATTGTCTATTGAGCCGCGTCTGTTAACTGTAGTTTAAAAGTTTAATATTTCTACAAATTTTGTAGTGCTACCTATCGGGTCCCATATGTATATGATTTAGCTTACGATATCAATCAATCCAATGTTGAAATTTGCACTTATCTTATAAAATTGGCAAAAATTGATTGAGAAATTTTGAAGAATTTTATCGCATATCCATGCATGTTTGTTCAAACTCATGTTCATCAAAAGAAAATTGAAATCTAAATAAAGGTAAAAAAATATGATGAAATTAAAGATATAATGTGTACTGTTGCAATTCAATAGTTCTCAAACCACATACATAAAGATAAACCAGAGTAGATATATACTCTACTCATTTGGCCTAAAACTCATTTATTTTTCTCCACGATGATATGATTGACGTTAAAATGGCATATGGACAATTATTAGGTGTACCGGCTGAAATATTAAATTCGTCTCACCCTTTGACAATACAAAAAATTATTTACTTCATTTCAAGAAAATATTGCAGTCGGCAGATCAATAATTAGGCAGTATTTGGCTTTGTCTCCAGCAGTTTCGATAACAATATTAAAGGCGTGTTTTGAAACACATAAAATAACTTTCAGAAGAATTTATTTTTAAAGCTCCTTATCACAACTTTTGAAAATAAGTATTTCTAAAAGTTGTTTTAAGTGTTAAACTATTAAAAATAAGTGTAACATAGATGTAACTTTTATTAAAAATCACTCGAATTGCACTGCACTGGATTTGATGTATAGTACAAGATTAGATTTTGTGACGTTCGTATATATACACGCTTCCTATCAATTATTAAGATATTAAATATGAGCCAAATTATGTGTCCGTATGTAGTGGTTCAAATGTCTTACATAGAACATGAAATCATTCGATTCTATACAACTACAATTTTAATAATGTCTGACCGTCGTGCATGCCTGGGATCACGCTCAGCCAGCTCACCAGACATATTCATATTTCGGCTCTAACAATTTTTTATTTATTATTATATGAAGAATTGGTGGTGACCATTTTCAGCTCTTTTTACTGAAAATTATTCCATACTATATTTTAATCTTAATTATGTTTTATTTGAAGACATATATGTGACAATATGCTTATAAAATACTTAATTTAACGGTAATTATAGAGAAATTGAAATAAACAAAATTAAATAATATAAATTTTGTGATCCAATTCGTCATGAATGACTAAGTCTAGGCACTACAAAATCAGAAGATTTACTAATATTTTTGGTAATAATAAATACAATAAATTAAATAAAAACTCATTTCGATCGAATCTTTTTGCTTGAAAAAAGGCTCCAAATTTTTTTTTTTTTTCAAGGGCTCGAAAAAAAAACTGAATTTTCGAATTTCATAACCCAATAAATACAAATACAACTTAATGGAGATGTTGCTTGGAAACTTAGAAGACTGATTCTGATAGTTGTTGAGCAACCATTGAAAGTAAGAAGTTTACTTAAGGAGTTTGATATTATTAATAATTAGGTAAGAGCAACGTTAAACGACTCTAATATGCAAACACATGTCAGATTATGCTTCTAAAAAAGACAAATACAACTAAATGGAGTTTAATGATTTGCTGTTACTCTAAACTTAGAAGACCGATTCTGATAGTTGTTGAGCAACCATTGAAAGTAAGACGTTTACTTAAGGAGTTTGATATTGTTAATAATTAGGTAAAAGCAACGTTAAACGACTCTAATATGCAAACACATGTCAGATTATGCTTCTAAAAAGACAACACACAATACTAAATTGAGTTTAACCGATTTGGCTGTTATCAAAAAAAACCACCACTCTATAAATAAAATGTTGAAAACTGTATAACACATTTTTATTATAAGCTCGATTATAAAGATGTTTAGTTCAAATACAACCATAAAAATTGGGTCATCATCTACAAACGTAACTTCAGATAAGTCAACGCGTTAGAAAATATAATTCCAATTTCTTTGTTTTTATTATATTTTTTTGAGTTTATTTTCTTATTCTTTCCCAATTTGTTGCAATTAAGTTTGATTCATTATGCCGACAACTCGCAAGTAATTGTCGCGTCAAAAATAAGATTTATGAATTTAGAAAGAATATAATGGGCAATGAGTTAATTTTGATATAGATTATTCAAATCGATGATGTTACTACAACTCGAATGTCTTATATATATATACACATGCTTGTATTAGAGGGGTGTATTTGAGAGACTTCCGTCTCATCTAAAAGCTCGAACTTGTAGTGGGGGTCGAGAATAATCTATTTATTTAATTTCCCTCAACACTCCCTCTCACTCGTAGGCCGAATTGTTGTCTCTGCTCTTTGGAGAGGATGCCCAACAGAGTGGATAATTTTAAATGGGTGGAGTGTTTCCACGGGAATCGAATCCACAACCTGGGCTCTGATACCATGAGAGAATTCCGTCCCATCTAAAAGCTCGAGCTTGTAGTGAGGGTCGGGAATAATCTATTTATTTAATTTCCCTCAACAGTATTGGTTGTGGAGTCTGTAGGATATTTTTAGACTTTTAAAATCTGAGGTATTCAATTCGGATTTTCAAAAGTTTTTAAAAACCCTGAGGTATTCAATACGAATTTTAAAAAGTCCTAAAAAATCTTTAGCTCAATTTGAATGGATGAGTTTGGAAATCAATGGATTTCAAATCCATCCATCCAAATGGAGCCTTTAGGTATTCAACAGTCTATGAATTTTAATACTCTATGAATTTTCTTTGATTCTCTTCCAAAAATATAAATAGATTTCGTTCTCCAAAATCTCTTCTAACAACTAGAGATTTCTACGTATTCTCTCAGAGAACTCTGAAGACGATAGGTCATAAGAAAAAAACCTTCGTTGTTCTCCTGCCATCGTCGTCGCCGTCGTTCTCCTGCCACCGGACGACGCATCGCTCACCCCGTGCCGTGCACCGCTACACGACGCAGGGTGCCTCACACCGCTCGCCGAAGTGGCACCACTGCCCGCCGCTCGCCGTCCGACGTTGTCCTCCCTCCGCCCTCGCAGCCCGCCGCATGTATGCAATTGAAGATGAGAATAATAATGATGAATAATAATGTTTTTTTTTTTGAACTAATGTATTTTTAGCATTTTTTCTAAACAATTTGAATAATTTTTTTTATATACAAGTGTGTTCCATATACATTTGCATCAATAGTTCCAGCTTCGGAGTCTATGGAGTATGGAAATTCATGTAAATTAATAAAAAAAAAGTGTATTCCACAACTCGTCAAGTCTATGAAAATCCATGTAAATCAATAAAAAAAATCAGCCAAACTTTGCATGGAGTCTATGGATTTTCTAAATCCACAAACTTTTTAAAGTAAAAAAAAATTCAATAAAATCTCAATTGAATACACCGCATTTAACGATTATATTACCTATGTCTTAAGATTTGAGTTACTATTGAGAAATATAGTTTTTTTTTCATATATTAATGATGATGTTATAATACATGTGTGTGTTAATAAAGTCATGTTTATCGACTATCTTAATTATATTTAAGTTCAAGTAACTATTTAGTTAGAATATTAATGTGATATTGTAAGTAAGGTTGAACATTAGTCGATTCGGTGACTGAACCGAACCAGATAATAATAATAATGAACCGACCGAAATAATATAAAAATTGATTATTAACCGAATAATCGAAATTTCACATTTTTCTCTTTTTTGGGCTTTTTAAGCCATATTGAGCATGAAAAAATTAACATAATAATATATCATTATATTTTTTATATAATTATATATTAAATATATTGTATTCGGTGTTCGGTTATTTTTTCGGTTTTGTCCGGAAAATAATCGAACCGAACCGAAAATCAATTTATGTGAAATTAGGTACTGTAAACGAATCAAAAACTGAATAACAAAATTGAATTATGAATTTTGGTTCGGTCGATTATTCGGTTTTAACCGTATACTGCACACCATTAATTATAAAACACGCGCGTATTAGAGTCACACCTAGTGGTTATCTTAAAAGTTATCTTGTTTATAACTTCGAGTAATTATTTAGAAAAATATTAATGGTAATAATGTAAGACGCACACGTGTATGAGAGTCGCATTTAACGATTATATATCTTAATCATTTTTAAATTTAAATAACAATTTAGAAAAATATTAATAGTGATGCCTAAAAAGGTTGATTAACCTCGCTAGGGCTTGCAAGACGAGTACGACGTTGACATTTGGCAGAATTATAACATCGATCAAAATACACTGAGTATCTTGATCATTCCAAATTCTATCTAAAGATAATCTTATACTTAAATTAACATTTGATGGTGGGAATGTCTCTATTACATCAATTTATCGTTAAATACTTAAACCAATCTAACAAGATAGCACAAACTTATCTCCAAAAATTAAAATATATTTGAAATGTTTATCTCAACCAAAAGGCAAGGTGATGAAGTAAAATATATACAGACCAGGCCAGTTCATGAAACATGCACACAACTGGCCCACTCTCCCCCCATTTCCATCAAATATCGTGGGATGGGATCCCCCTTTCCACTAAGTCCACATACTTTCTTCAATACTAAGATATGTTACATATCTAATTATATTGCTCCTCTCACATCAATATAATTACCTAGTGCTTTTCTTGTCAACAAAAGAAGAATATTGTACTGCAACACTTTTTTGGTTGATTAATTGAGCAACAAGTTTAGAAGTAACCAAAATCTTTGAATGGGAAAATGGGGGAAATAAAGGAGAAAACTAACTAAATGCTAGTATTGAAGAATATGTAGTTATATTGGTAGAAATTGATTTGATTCTAAAGTGGAGTAAATTAGTGTGGTTGGAGGGACGGCACGAGGGGTGTTAATTTTCAGGCAATGCACATGGCCTCCAATTCCTTAACCTACACTATAATAATATCTTCCAATCAATCAAGAAATAATTATTGAATTCAAATAAATAAAAAGGGATGCCCATACCCTTCCTACCCAAAAAAAAATTATAAAATTAAAAAGCAACAGTATTTACACACCAAGATATTTTAAATTTGCAAAAATTTACACATTTGCCCGAGTGTTCGATTCATTCATTTCTTAGAGGATTCATGCATCTTCATCCAAATTATCTTAATTGGTGGAAAAACGTTAATTTTTATCTTTAAAAAGAGAGATATGCATACTACATATATCACGCATTTCTATTCAATCAAAATATTATTTTCACATATAAAAATAAATGTCGGAGCCGGAATATTAATGTGGCACACTAATGTGGAGCTGTTTATCACAGCCGTTTTAAAAGTTTACATTAAAAAATTAAAAAAAGGGACAGAAACACTCAGATCCAACTCTTGACTCAGCAAAATAAGATTGTTTCAACTTTTAAAGTACGTTAATCATCCAGCATAAATACCCTCCTATGAAAGCGTTTCCCATAAACAAGTCCACTTTATAGTGCTTAGCGCTAACACGATTTAATAAAATCTAAACAACAAAACATCAAGCAAACACCATAATCAAGTTTTTTTCAATCGAAGACACAAAAGAAGGATTAACGACACAAATCAATGTTCAAAAGCCAGAGTGTTGGAGCATGTGCAGGAGCTTTTACACCTCCCCATGCCTTGACCATAATTACAATTAACAATAAACACCAATTAATTACCCCAATAAATCCAAAAACTACGCAATAAATAGCAAAAATCAAATGCAAATAGGCCATCACTAAGAAACAAACCGTCATTCATTTAATACAACAACTAGAGCCAAAAACAGGGCTGAGGTATCAACCAAAACGAGACCCCAACGCACTGATTAACCCACCCTCCACAATTAAGAGGGCTTATAATAAAATTAATCACCCAACAAAAACTTAAATCAAATATAGTAAAAAAAGACAACCTCCCTTTTATTTCTTTTATCACTAATATCACCCTCCTCCATAATACTGATACGAAGCTGTCATCTTCAACTTTCTTGTACCTCGAGCCAACCAAAATGAACTCTGTTTCACTGAGATTGATTCACCCCACTTACAAATTTATTTCTTCTGTGATGTATGTAAAAGCTAAAAAAAAGAACGATCCCTGCAAACATTCTTCTTTTTTCATCATCGTCTACTTAATTACTACTCCCACTGTGCTAATCTAGTACTAATAATACCTTCTTCTAGTATAACCTTTCATCTCTAATCATCCTTAATTCTTCAAAAATCCAAGCAAATCTTCTAAATAAAAAATCTTGTAAAATGTAAAAATAATGTGGTGGTTCTGGCCGGGCCAGCTCAATAGGTCCATTCTTGAGGGAGCCTGAGGAGTTCTGGATTCATTGCGGGCTGGGGTGTATTGGCTCTCCTCTGTTGAGCCATAAGGATATTGTTTCTCTGTTTCACAGCAGCATCTGGAGAAATAAAAATTGGAAATTGCTCATTATTTAGGGGAACTCACTTGAATTTAAGTATTATTAATTGAGTGGCTAAAAATAACCCAATTTCTTACCATATTCTGGAGTGAAATTTCTAGTGCATCTTATGGGGGATTGAGCATCAATGGCGTCAAGATTCAAATTCAAAGCATGGACCACTTTTTCGGGTAGCAAGACAGTTGTAGAACCTGAATATGAATATTTTATTTCAGCACATAGAAACAGAGAATGAGCAGAGCATAAATCTTCAAAATGGAAACAGCAGATCTAGAATCAAATCAATAGAGACCCCATGTGAATAATTCCACGACATGTGACAACAGCTAAACAAAATCGCTACGCGTAAAAAAATTAACTGCGAAACTAATGCTGGATTCAAAAAGGGAAAGTTGAAGTAATGACCTGGTTTCTTCCGAGATTCGGCTGGAATAGACCCAAATCGCCTGGGCAAAAAAACGCCCGTACCGATTCTTTCCTTCTTCGCGCCGGTTTCTCCAAGAAAAACCGCCCTCATTTCTGAACCGGGTTGCTGCTGCTGCTTAGACTGTTGCAGAGTTGGCCAAGCCGCCGTTGATAGCCCCTGAGATTTTTCCAATTTCGCCCCCTAATTTCCCATTCTGAAACTGGTAGTCAGATTTCTCATGGCTCCAAACACCATTATTCATCATCTGCTGCTGCTGCTTAATCCTCTGAAACTGGAAATAATATTTTTGGAAAAAATTAGATTGGGTGATAAATTGAAGAGATGTAGATGAATTAAAGAGGGGAAATACTCACATGAGTTGCTTGGACCTGCAAATAAGCAAGATGTGCTTCGGTTTGAGCTTGAATCGGGTAATACCCGGTGGAGGGCTTCGTTTTGTTAACGGGTAGGGCGCCGGAGATAGGTTTGGGCGGCGGGGCGATGAGTTGAGTTGAGCGGAACGGCGCCGTTTCGTCAGCCGAACGCATTTTGGCTACTTCACCTGCAGCCGCAGACAGCAGATCGAATCCCACAGCGGCCTTGTTATTCGTCGGGGAAGAAACCCGGGAGACGCTGTTCGGGCTGCTCTGGTTCGACCCGGGTTTGTACCCGCACAGGGTTGATTGGGGCGACCCGGATAGCTTCAAACCCTACGAACAATTAACGAGTTAAGTCATAAATACTATAATAATTTTTTAAAAAAAAATAACAGGGGAAAGCGCAGGGAGTGTAAATAGTAACCTTAGTAGAAAAACCGGCGTCCTGGAGAGTGGAGTTAGCCATCTTGCGGGTCAACCCGGAGATAAGCTCATCCTCGACGCTCTCAGTTTCGGTGGAGCCCATAACTGACTCGACGGGCGAACTCAGATCCGAGTTGAAACCGAACGTGTTCATCGTCTTTGAATCGTCAATTTTGAAATCCATAAGCAGGTCATCGTCGGTCAGAAACTCCGACGGCAGCCAGAACTCTCCGTCATCAAGCTCTTGCGCCATAACAACGCCAGCTGATGATTATAGATACAAAACCGTATACGTATATATAGCAGAAAAGCGCAAAAAACGGAAGGGAGGCGGGTATTTCGAAAGGAAGTGAGAGATTATTGGGCTTTGCTGCTGGCTGAAGGTTTAATTATAGCAAAAGGAAGAGATGGTGGGAAAAAAAATATCGGGGCCCAGCGAGATATTCAGAGTGGGAGTGTGGAGGCTGGAAGTGGGTTTTATATAAGGTGGAAGCCGGGGAACCCTAGAATGGGGTGGGAAACAAGCGCGTCGGTGGAGAGTGAGGTCACGCGCGGGGGCACTAAAATGGAAAAGAAAAAAATAAAAACTGTTGGAAAGAGTTGTAGCCAGGTAAGAGGGTGGTGGGGTCCGTACCCGTATCTGACACCGGGATTTTGGGCCCGCTTAATTCACTTCTCCATTTAACTCTATTTTATTTTTAAATTTTAAATTGCTGCTCCCTCAGATATATATACTCTCCCTCATATAAGTTTTCTATTTCTCTTTATTATTTTATTTAAATAATAATAATAAAGTAATAAAAATGAAGGATAGTTTCGAATATTGAAAAAAAAAAAAAGTATATAGTTTAGCGAGAGAAATTCTTTGTAATATTATGTGAAAAGTGAGGATAAAAATTATGGATAGTGAGGTTATTTTTTCTATTTATAGAAATACGAAATTTATTGTGGAACAGATGAAAAAGGAAAGGGAGAAACTTATAGTACGACTGATGAAGTATTTTTTTTAGACAAAAATTTGTATAGACCTGGTTCATGCTATGAACTCGGTTATTTAAGTATCATTGTTACATACAAAAACTCTCACTGTTATGTATAAAAACTATTACTGTTATGTAAAAAAATAATCATTGTGTAAAAAATGATTTATATTTTTAAACAGTAATAGTTTTTACACATAACCGTGATAAAGTCCATGTATAAACCTGGTTCACATGAGTGTTACTATTTTTTTTATTGTTAAGTCAAAAAGAAACAAATATTACTGAAATAATTATTTATTAATATTAAGAGGATAAAATTATATTTAGTTTGGGGTGATAGGACATGAATTTTAATGAGATAATTATTTATTAATATTGAGAGAGTAAAATTATTTTTTGTTTGGGAGTGATTGGATCTTTTTTATATAATGAGATAAAAAAAAATATTTTTTTATGTAATTATTAATTTAGAAATGTTTGTAAGATGTTTGTTTGATAGGGTAAAATGTATTTTTTATCATTTACGGAATGGAAAAATTAAATAAGAGCATCTATATATGACATTTTTAGCAATAAAAAACAAGAAAAAAGAGTGGTACTTATATATATATATATATATATTCTTATATTATTGAAATAATTCTATCAATAATACATTAATAATCACCTCATCCCAATCAAATATTTACATTTCCTTTTGGGGCAAGGTGTGATTACATTTTAAATAATAATTATCTCTATTTTTATTCAACAATACACCAATTGTCACTCAATTAATATTAAAAAATCACACTTGAGTGAGATGGTCCCACGATGAGACGAAACATAACGTGAGCTTGACGCATTAACATTTTAGGAGGGGTACGTGTTAATTTGTGGTAAGTTGTACACCGTTTTATAAGAGTTTTTGTAAAATACACACTTTTTTCCTTCTTGATCCACTTTTTTTTACATACCACACCAACTATTAGGAGTAATATATTTGATATTAGAGCAGGTCTTTTATCAAAATTTTCATGTATTAAAAAATTTAAAACAATAGTAATATCCGAAACAATTTTGTAAAACTGATGGCTGCGGCCTAGTGGCTAAATTCTTTAAATAAGAATCACAATGTCGCTGGTTCGACTCCTGGTTGAAGGCTTTTTTTTATTTTTCATTTCCTTTTCTTCCCATAATTCTTTTTAAAATTTCATTTTCCTTTTTCTTTTTCCCCTATTTCATCTTCTAAATTTATTTTTTCATTTCCTTTTTTTCACCCTAATTCTTTTAAAATTTTCATTTCCTCCCCTCTTATTTAATCTTTATTATATTATAAAATATATAAATTAAAAAGATACAATGTTTTTTTTTTTTTTCTCTTCTTATTTCTTTTCCTTAATTCCAAACCCCCCTCCCCCTCCCTTGTCTTTGTTAATTTATAATAAAAAACCCTAAATTAAAAATACAATGTATTATTATTTTTCAAACAAACAATACCATAGTATTCATCATTGTGATATAATAGATATTTATTAGTTAGATTATTCACTAATTTATTTAATTTTTGTGATAAACTACAGTAAAAACGTAACATTATTACATTAAAACACATATGAATAAAGGAAATTTTTGAGAGATATTAAAAAAAAAAGAAGCAGAATTACATGCAAAACATAACAGTATTACATGTAAAAATATAAAACTATTACATCAAAAACATCAGAAAAAGTTAAAATTTTAAAGTGTATTAAATGCATAAATTAAAAGTATTAAAACTTATAATCAATAATCATTAACGCCTTATACTTTGATATCAAAATAAGAAAATAAAACAGTATTATAAGATAAACATAACAGTATTACGTGCAAAAACATAATAATATTACAAGAAAAAAAGTAACAGTATTACAATCTAAATATAAGAAAAAATAAGGTAAATTTTGAGTGTATCTAATAAAAAAAATGAACAATGTTACATGCAAAATATAACATTAATAAAAAACACAAATTTTAAATGGGTTATATGTACAATTTGTAAATAAAATTATTTATAAAATAATAATTTTTTATATATTTGTATCACTCTTTTTTATTCATCAACCGATTATGCATAAAAAATACTATTTGAATGTATTATACGTACAATTTGTAAATAAAAAATATTAATAAAAATATTTCTTTATATATTTGAATCAATTAGATAATTAGAGTTAACTATTCATCAATCAATTGTAAATGTAATTTACAAATAATTAAAATAAAACATACCTAGCTAAAATGATTAATGGTAAAACCGATTTATTATACATAGAAAATCTCAATTTTGTAACATAACATGTTCTAGCATAGTTGGCAGGAGATTTCTACAGTTCCGTGTAGTCCCGCGTTCGAGTTCAACTGGTTGCAATCTTAGGCCATAATTTTTTATTAATCAATTTTAAGTCCAGCCTGTGGCGAAAAGTTGGGTCATATGAGCGGGGCATAAGCTGGATCAGCTAGAAGCGTGTGTGTAACAGAATTTTCATAATTTTTTTTTATATTCCTTGAAATTTGTGTGTTTTTTTCAAATAGAAATTTTTACTAAACTTTAAATTTTTTTGTTTTTTATATTATATTCCTTGAAATTTGTGTCATTTTTCAAATAGAAAGCTTTAACTAGTATAAAGGGAGTATTAGTTAATCAATGGCTAGAAAGTCGGACTAGATGCAAAAGTAATAAAAATATTTAACTCGAGATGGTTTATAAGTGCAGTTTCGGCAAATAAAAATATTTTTATAAGTGCAGTTTAATGAAAATATAAAATTGATCAAACTAATGTGAATGTTCGATAAATTTCGGCTCGAGCTTTATTTTTAAGTGTGAGAAATGATCAAACGAACTATTAAACTATTTGAGCATTCGATTAATTATCGAACACGTAAGACATCCTTAGAAATTTAATAACTTTCTATATATATGCAAACATTAATTCATTAATTATACAATTAAAAATATAAAATTGATCAAACTAATATTAATATCCGATAAATTTTTAAATTAGGCTTGAGTTTTAAGTGTGAAAAATGATCAAACGTACTATTAAACGGTTTGAGCATTCGATTAATTATCGAACACGTCATAAGAAATCCTTTGAAATTTAATAACATTCTATATATATGCAAACATTAATTCATTAATTGTACAATTAAAAATATAAAATTGATCAAACTAATGTTAATGTCCAATATGTAGGTTAGATTTTTAACAATATAGGTTATGTATTTAACACTATAGGTTATTTAGCACCTGAAATGACTGATAAATAATTAAACGAATAAACAACAAACAAAAATTAACTTGAGGCTCGTGAAACACGATTTTCTTAAAACGAAATAATTCCCTCACTCTCGGTGCTAGTGACTCTTGGAACATCCGCTTCCCAGGATACAACAAGTACAACAGAATATGTAGCACTGATATTCTGCTCTAGCGAACCGGAAAATCGTCTGAACTTATACCACCGTAGGGCCAACGAAAAAGACAGAAAATATATATGTAGCAAAGTGCTGGAATAGTGTTAGTATGATCTCTGATTCGTGTCTCCTTTGCCACTGCTTGGACTGCTCAGTCAGCTCTTTATATAGAGCTCCAAGAATCGAAACTGTTGGATGGTATTGAAGGGCCATAACCGTGGCTGAGCAAAACTGCCACAATTCAATTCGGATTTTGAATTACTTGTAACTCTTGCAGGCACTGAACTCTGGTCTAGAAACTGTCATGCAAAATCCCCATTTTATAATTAAAAGCCCCATTTTGTAATTAACTTTGGCCATCAATTTAATATATATTTTTTAAAAATCATCTTTATTAGTTAACTTAGCTCATCAATTTAATATGTTTTTAGAAATCCATGTTTAATTATAAGTTAAAATCCTAAACCCTAGCTAGTAGACCACTTTCCATCTCCTCCACCTTTTTGCCGCACTTTCAAAGTATCGAGAAGGGGGAGAGAAGAGTTTGCCACCGCCATCGGAAGGATTTCGCCGTCGTTGTTTGTTGGGAAGAAGGATGAGGAAGAGAAGCGTATTTGTACTTTCTGAATTGTGAGCAAAATTAAAGCCTTGAATTGTGGAATTGTAATAAGACATATTAAAATTCTCAAATAGAGAAAAACTGTAGGTTGTCTTTTTCCAGTAGCGTCGAACCGGCGAGCCACAGGTTCAATCGATAGCCGATGCTTTTCACCGACTTTAGTTGTTCACGACCGAGTCTTATGGTGAACCAGCCGGTCCTATCCGCTTTTTAAAACATAGGTTGTGGGATGTGTTTTAAGAATTTACAACTTTTCACGTTGCTTTAGCATTTTACCATCCTAATTTGTTTAGATAGACGAAATCGTCCTTTGAAAATTTTAAAACATTATTATTATACAAAACTATGAAGATTGTAGAGAGAATTTGACCCATTTAAATTTTTTATAAATAAAATAAATAACATAATATATTATACGATATATATATATATATATATATATATTTATAAGAGTTATAAAATATTTTGAAGGGTCTTCATTTAAAAATTTTAAAAAATAAAAAATAAAAAAATAAATTTCAAAATAATGTATGATATTTATATGAATTTTATATATCACGAATTTATTTAAAATTAGAAAATAAACTAGAACAATCTAGATCATCAGTAAAAATCACATAGAAAATAAATGATTAAAAAATTATGTTCCATATTCATTTAAATTTTTTATAGGAAAATAATAAATTAAATCTCAAAAATAACAATGATATTTAACAATATTATATCACGTGTATTTATATTTAAAAAAATGTACAAAAATTTTAACAAATAAATATTATACAAATCTTTATGATGTTTATTGTGTTTATTTAATTAATATATATAAATAAATTGAACTATTAATTGAAATATATTCAATTATCGAGTTATAATTATTGTATGATTATAAATTGGATCGATAACAAAACGAAATGAAATTAAATCCTATAAGAAAAGCTAATAAAAACAAGAATTTCAAAAGGAAACACGCTTTGGTCAATATGAAATATTAATAGCTGGAGCCTTGGAGGTTGACGAGTTTAAGAGAATGTATAAACCAGAAAATATTGGAGATAGATTCATTTTGTCAGTTGGTACTTCTGAAGCTTATGTAATCTGTTTTTTTTCAGTCGGTTATGTTATATGGCACATTATTTAGCTACGATAACTCATTTATTATCCTTGGTGTTGTGTACTAAAATATGAGGATTATGAATTAAGATGTGGTTTGATGATCTTAGTGACACAAACAATAAATGTGTAAAATTGATGGTATTTATGTTATATGGTTGCTTGAGAGAGTAAGAGTTTGAGCAATAAATTGACAAGAAGTTTGGTAAGGTCTCAATTTCTCTCATCTTTCTTGGTCATAAATAACCCCTATTTATAAGGTTTGAGAGAGTGGAGCTCACTCTCCCGATTTACAAAGACAAGTAGCCGGAAATAGCTCTGCAAAACATTAAATGCTACATGATTTATGTGACCCAGGTCGGAGGTCGCTGGGAGGTCGTTCGAGGTATCAAGAGCTCGAGCTCCTCGCTGGGACGTCGCTCTAGGCAAATCCAGATTTGCAGGGATTTAAACGTCTATCTACTCATAGCTACTCATCATTACAGTCATTTACTGACACATCTCTGATTGAGGTCATTCTTAGGTAAGGCTCCTGGTGCTGCTCGTCTGCCACGGGTCCCATCCCCATTAATGCTCACTTGTGTCGATTAATGCGACTGCGAGGGCGTCCGGTGCATATCGAATTTTGGCATGTCTTCGTTTCCATCCCTTCCGCGAGGTGTTATACTTGTGCAAAATGTAGTCTGATCCTCCTCTGTTTCTTTCCAGGTCGGGCCCGAACTCGCGCCATATGCCCACAACACTTGGATTGATTCTCCCACGTTTGTGATTGACCTTTTAAACCTTCTTCTTCTTGCAATCTATATGATCAATATAAACAATTTTTGTTAAGAAAATATATCCAACATTATGGCTATGTTTGTTTTTCACTGGGAGATCCGGATGGGGATGGATTTATCTCATCCTTGTCACTTTTAGAATTTGCATATTCAATTCTCCATCCAAATATACATTCACTTTTATAATACATCTATTTTTTAAAATTATCACATCACTATTTTTCTTACAACAACTCGTTCTCTTTCATTCTTTTTTTACAACAATTCATTATATCTCCTACTTTTCTTACACTTTCTTTCATATAATCATTATTACATTAACTTACAGTAATAAAATAATATTAATACATCAACATAATTAAAATGTATTGATTTAAAATTTGTCCAATCCAACTTTTTTTTCATCCGAATTTGCTCCATTCACCTCAAGCCCAAAACAAAAGTGGTCTTTTGAGCATCTCCAGCCATTACAACTCAAATTACAACTCAAAACTCAAATTTGCCACCAAATTTGCCTCCAACAGTAAAATGAAAAATCATCTCCAACCATTAAACTCAAATTTTAACTCAAATAAGAATATTCTTAACTTTATCAATTTAATTTTTTATTTTATCTAACATTTATTTATAACTACATTATAATTTCGTATTTACATTTAAACTAAACAAAGAAAATGACAAATTTAATAAAAAATATATTAAAACACATAGGTTCAATGATATAAAAATATAAAATATTCTTGCAAAAAATAAATTATATAAAATACTAGAATTCAAATACATGAGTCATCACAATTACATAGCAATACTATAAATAAATTTGCATTTAATACAACACAACAAAAGTAAAAAATATAAATTACACAACGATAGTCGTTAATTTTAGGGCAATATTTTGGTGACTTGGGAGGATCTGGAAGTGATTTAGGCTCGTTCTAAAATTCATCATATAATGAATGTTTTATTTGTATTTCATTTGTGTGGCTATTCTTATTAGGTGTCTTGTAGTACTTTTCGTATGCTTATCGTGTTTTATTTATATTAAGTTTTCGTAATTTATTTATATTATGCAATTTTATTTATCATTTGTACTTTGTAATTTAAATTATTTAATGTTGTCTTACTATTTTTCAATTTAACAATTTGCGCTCATATTAATAATACAATCTAAAATTTAAAATAAAATCAAACAATCATACACATAATATTGAAATAATTTAAAATTAGTAGAAATAATAATAATTACATTTAAAATAACAAAATAATACATAGTATTAAACTAATGTAATGTAAAAATAAAGAAATACACATATTTAAACCCTCAAAATAAAAGAATAAACAAAAAAAATTTTGAGTTTGTGAACAGTGCAAGACATTAGGCAAATTGCCACTGAATTTGAGTAGTTGTTGGAGAACATATTGAGACAAATTTGGTGTTTGCGTTGCAATTTGCGTCCCTATTGGATCTCATACGCAAATTTATCTTTGACCTCAATATAGGAGATGCAACATAGTGAATCATATAATATTGGGGGTCAAAATTAATACTCCAAAATCAAATTTACCTTGAAATGACAATGGCTATGGTTTAAACTTTAAAGTAGCCTGCTGCATCATTTTCCCATTTCCATATAACTCTTTTCTGTTTTCAGCTGCTGCAAAAGTTTAAATGTAACCTATGTATTGTCATTTGTCTGTCCATTTTTGTTACTATACTTGCTTTCATTTTAAGTCTTTGACTAGTAAATAGCGTTGGACCATTGACAAGTGCCTCTCAAAGAATTGTCTCTATTTTAGAATTTAAATACTTCAATATTTTTTTCATAAATATTCTCCTTTACTCTAAACTGTAATCAAGTTAATTTTTTTCCCTTTCTCTTCATTAAAATATTATAGAAATTAAATAAATAAAAAGTATATAAACATACTATAGTATTTTTCATATTATCACTTTTTACTCAATTTATTAACAAATAAAATGTATAAAACACACGACGACAAGAAATGAAGAATTGCCTATAAAAATTCAAATGATTAAGAAATTTTCCTACAAAAATAATTTGATCTTTAAAAAGTGGGGATTGCATACGATTTGTCTATCAATTTTTAGAATAATCTTTAAAAAAATACATACACAAGTAATTCTCTAGGCAAACAAATTACATAAGAGCAATCTATCTACACATTTGTAATTTTCATAGGTAAACTTATCTACACTAATAATTTTCTAGACAATTTACATTTTCGTAGACAATTATGTTTGTAATTTTAAAGTAGTCTATATAATTAGAAAATTTTGTAGGTAAATCGTAGACAAGTCTTATTATTTAAGAACGAAACTATTTTCGTTGAATTTTTTTTTAATATGTTGAAAAAATATTGAAAAATTTTGTAGACAATTCACTATTTTCTTATAATGACATGACACCGATTAGTATAATATTTTGCTTATATATAAACATTGGCAAACAACTATATTTTAAAATATTGAAAGCATGTTCTTAATACTTAAGGACATCTAAATTAGTTACAACATAATTGAGGTGATAAATAATCATTGCTTTGATTAAGGGGGAAAAGGAGAGTCCAATTATGTTTTGATGCCACTAATTAGAGTGGCAATAAGAGACAGATTGTACTGCAATTGAGTCAAATAGATCTAACATGTAAAATATGTTGGAAATATTCTAGTCAAATGGAATCCAACCATGTTGGTTCTATTTATCTTGTTGCCTTTATAGTTTATACTCTCTGTCTCACACTCTTGTCTGTTTTTTTTTTTTTCCTTAAGTTTTTTAATTTTCCATGTTTCCTGGATAATCCACTAATCTCGTCTATATTTACCTTAACCAACTTTATTATTTCGCGACTGACTGTTTTGTTTTCTAACTAACTTTGTGAAAAGTTTCCTGATTTTGGTTTGATATCAAATAATATACAGAACAAATTGCAAAATAAGACATATTTTTGCTATTAATTGCACTTCGAGAATCGAACTTTTAATTTTTAAATTGTAGGTATCGAATTTTCAAATTATTAAAAAATGGAAAAATTGCAAGCAAATTTGGAGGCAAAACGTTTACAAGTGAATTGACGAAAATATTTCCTATTTTACTTGATAATTTGCTTGAGATTTTTTTTTACTTGAAATAATAATTTGATTTTCAATGAAGAAGCTCCAAATATAGTAAAAATTGTGGAGGAAGTGAAGACGAAACTATGATTTTGGTTAAGTGTTATGAACATCATTGATTAGGAGGTTTCTTATATAAATTGATTACTAAATCCAAGATGTTTTCGAGAAGCTCCAAATATAGTAAAAATTGTGGAGGAAATGAAACGAAACTATGGTTTTGGTTAAGTGTTATGAACATCATTGATAAGGAGGTTTCTTATATAAATTGATTACTAAATCCAAGATGTTTTCGAGAAGCTCCAAATATAGTAAAAATTGTGGAGGAAGTGAAGACGAAACTATGATTTTGGTTAAGTGTTATGAACATCATTGATAAGGAGGTTTCTTATATAAATTGATTACTAAATTCAAGATGTTTTCGAGTTGAAAGTGAGTTGGAGTAAAATTGAAATTTAGCTCTTTTTTTATTTTTTGTTATGAGAAAACTGATTGTAAGAGTTGGGATATCTCTGTACTCCAATTTCTTTTATAAAAGTTTATTTGCTCGATAAAAAAAAAAAGTGAAGAAAGAATCTGATGTATAGATAAAAAAAAAAGTGAAGAAAGAATATGATGTATAGATATAGTGATACCGCTCTGCCTAACTACAGATACTATTATTCATCGGCTCAACAGTGGAATCTGTTCTGCAAGTCAAACCGTTTTTCCGTCTGTTTTAACGGCCGTCGTTTTGCGGCCCATCGTTTTCACTGCTGGCGTCAGACGGCGCTTGCAGCTTCCCACCTTTTTCTCGCGGAAGCCAAATTCCCCACTCTAAACTCGATTGTATAAATTCATAGTGCTTACGTTTTTATAACATATAGTAAATCACAGAGTATTTAGTGCCAATTGGAAATGGTTGCTTTAATCTATCTTTATAGATCTAGATATTTATTATTTAGAGCAGGATATCTAGTATGCAAATTTGTATAAATGAAAATTTATAAAATTGTTCTAAATCAATCAACTACACCCCAAATAATAAATAATTAATTCTAAATTAGGATCTATTTGAGATGGGTGAACCATGAACTAGTCGGACCGAAAGTAATCATGCTTAACTACTCAATTTTCAGATTACATTCATCAATTATAGAATTTGATTGAAAATTAAAGCCAGATCTATATAAATTTCGCAGACACTGAAACTTTTATTTTTATTATTTTATGTCCGCTGATATCTGATTTTTTTAAAATAGTAAATAAGATCCGTAAAATAAAATTCTGATCTTTAATTTCATTTATTGATATCTTTATGCACCTTCAAGGACAGTTATTTTTCAATTAATTGTTAGTATAATACGTGTTAGACTATCTTTATCGCATGACTTGGGCGATCGATTGCGAGCTAGGCGACAAAAAAATAAATAAAAAAAATCAGAATTAAATTCCCTTCAGCCGATCCGTGCGGCTAACGGATCCAACAAGCGCACAGGTCTCAAGACAGGGGTATGCCACATGGCATAATGTTATTGGTTTGATTGTTTTTTATTTGATAATTTTTACATTTCAATTTTTAATTTATTATTTATATATAAAAAAAGAAATTTATATCAAAATTCATAAAATATTTTTCTCTACAAATAGAGACCAATATTGATATATCTTAAATCATAAATAAGAGCGGACCTCATGTGTATTTAGGTGCACTATGCACTCATAATATATTTTAGAACTTTACAATTTATTATAATTATGTATTTTAAATATCAAATAATTTAATATATCACCTTATAAATATAATAAAAATTGATTATAGATAATATAATTATTAAATATTGAAAAAGAAAAATTATTTTAGAGTGGGTTGGGTTGTCGATAAAGTAAAAAAAAAAAAAATTGAATTGAGTTGTATATTATATAGGTGAAGGAGGGAAAAATTAATTATTTATTAAGAAATTGGGTTGAGATTGATTGTTGATAAATATAGTCTTATAGTGCATGACACGAGTGTAAAATAGTAAATTCAATGTGACTTGATATGGACGATTCACTAAACTAACACGACCTTTGATTCTTGTTTAATTATTCATTTTACAATTTATAGTAAATTACTTGTATTTTTTTGGTCCTCATTAAACTTTTTTTTTTTAATCGTGGCTATATAATATATCGTCACGAGTTGCATTTATTACTAATCGTGACTTTTTTTTTAAAGATAAAAATGATTCATATAATTACAAGTATAAGGGGTACTCGAAATCCCAAAATGTACAGAAAAAGCACTCAACTAATGCTTCTAAAAATTACAATTTTGTGGGTAAGAATTCGAACGGATGGCACTCTCATGAACATAATGGAACCATGAAAGACAGAAGATAATGAAACCGAATCCACTTCCACGAGCTAAACTTAATGCCTTCAATAAGTTCCTCCAAAGTATAAGCACTATCCTTAAAAATCAACCTATTACGAACATTCCAAAATTTCCAGATCGTACCTTGTCAAATCAAGCCTGCAAGTTTTCTCTTGATCTTGCTTTTTTCAGAAAACACACAAACTCCTCAAAGTGCTTATTTGCAGAACTCGAGTAAGATAGCGATTTACCAAGCCACAAGGAAATCGCTTGCCATACCAGAAGAGCAACTGGGCAGGAAAATAACACGTGATTAGACGTTTCCAAGGGGCCAAAGCATAATGAACACGATCCCCCACCCAAACCATCAGTAAAACCACACTTTATCAAGTTGTCCTTAGTTGGTAGTCTCTCATGAACTGTTTTCCACTATAAGTCAGAAATTTTTGACGGGATGACCTTCTACCACAACTTTGACCAGGGGAAATCTAAAGCATTCTTCTTGAAGAAGACTTCCGAAATAACATCGTACATTTCCTTTGTCGAAAAAGTCCCCTTCTTAGAGCCGATCCAATGCCATGAGTCCACCTCAGACACCTGTACCTTGCGCTTACAAACACAATGCCACAATTCCAAGAGCTCAAAAAAATCATTAGTATCCAACACTCTTGACCACTTAAAACGCCATGACCCTATACTCTCCTCCCAAACACACCCAACTGACTCTTCCCTCTGCAACAAAATATTATATAGACCAGAACATCTATCTCTCAATCTAATCCTACCCTCCACCCATAAATCTCCCCAAAAAGAGACCCTACTCCCATCACCAAGCGAAAACACCAACTTATCCGGAAGAGACACCCAACCGAACTCCACCAAATTTCATATAAATCTTTCCACAACAATGACCACTTCCTAGACACTGAACCCACACCTGACACCCAGTGAAAAGACTCATACTTAGACTCAATAATCCTAACGCACAAAGACCTTTCCCCCGACATCCTCCTCCATAACCATTTACACAATAATGCTAGATTAAAAGACCTAATATCTCTCACATCAAGACCCCCCCAAACCTTACTACGACACACAAACTCCCACCCGACCCACACAATCTTACGACTCGACCCCTTCCCATCCCATAGAAAATCCATTTGAAGTTTGATCAATATTTTAAGGACACACACATGGGGCTTTATAGAAGGAGAGGTAGTAGAATGCTAGAGATGATAATATCGAATTCAATGGTGACTTTTTTTTTTTTTTTTACCAATAGTATGTTTCCACAATTTTGACTTCCTGTACTATCTTTAACAAATCAAACAATGAGATTTGTAGGTGATAAAAAAATCAAAATTTATCAGGTGTTTGGTAAAGAGATGGAAATAGTATACATATTTTTTTATTTTTTTTTTTTTTTACCTATTTTGATAATTCAAAATATTTTTCTCAACTTCAATTAATAAAAATTAAATCTATCTATTTTTAATAAGATAGCTCTAATATCTCCGTTAAAAAAATATTTGCTACCCACATAATCTACTAGTCTACTACCCACATCTAACTAAAGTCTAAAACAACCACTCAGATTCGTTCCAAGAATCTAGAACGAATCCTCCATTCGTTCCAATTTCTTGATTAGTTCCATATTGTAGAAGAAAATAAAATGTTGGAGCGAATTATAAAACTAGAAAGGATTAGAATTCCTTACATTTTTTTTATTCGTTCCACATTTTTTTTAAAAGTAATCAATTACAATAAATATATAAAATAATTAATTACAATAGTTCCTTCTAGGCTTCCACCATCGAACACATGACGCATATTTTCGATTCGCTATAGACCAGGACCTCCCGTAACCACAACCGCACTGCAACCACCACAAGAGGGGTTAGTTAAAGTAATTACGGAATGGATTCGTTTTCACATTTTTCAGTCGGACGGGTTGTAAATCGAAGGATGTGTCCAAGTAGCAGACATTTGTAGGAGAGAGTCAATATGATTCAATTCCTAGGACAAACCCCCATAATATTTCAATGAAAATTTTGTCACACGCGGCGTTCGAACCCGCGTTATCGATGGACTTCTCCCCACATCACTACAAATCATATGACTTGGCTAGCCCTTGGAGGCATTACATTTCTTTCATGAATGGGGTACGGGAGAGACGAGACCAAAAAAAAAAACCAATTTTGGAGAAATATTAGTATCAAAAGCAGGAAATGAATTGGTAAAATATTATCTCTTACTTACTCAATTCAATTATATAGACTTATTTTTTTTTTATAAATGTCTCAATTATATAATTTTATCTCTTGCTTACTCCGTCCAATTATTTAGACTTATTTTTCTTTTATAAATGTCTCAATTATATAATTTTGTTTCTATTTAGAATATTTTTTTAATTCATATTAATATAACCTCATGCATTAATTACACTGAAAGATAGACTTACTATATTAGGTTATAATAAAAAAAAATCATATCTAATTTATTTTTACAATTTCATTTCTTTAAATTTTGTATAAAGTCGAATGAGTATATATTATTAGGATGGAGGGAATATAACCCAGTATTTTAATTTTACTTTTGGCCATTTGAGGCTCCTCATTGAGTGGGAGACCAGGGGTTCGATTCCCTTTAAGAATGAATTGGAGTATGAGAGTTATAAGGTGGCTTGATGAATTTGTGGAGTGTTTGGGTGCTTGGTGTCTTAACTATTAACAATTAATAACTAACAACTAACTTTGTCCGATAAAAAAAAAGGATGGAAGGAATATAACAACGAGTAAAAACCATTTATTACTCATGAAAATGAGTAACTTTCTCCTTCTTGTAAAAGTAAAGTGTTGTTAGAGAAACAATAGAAATGCATGAAGTGATAAATTAATATTTAATTTATATATATTTTTCACTAATATTCACATTGATTCAAATTCGATTCAATCAACCAAATAAATAAAAAAATTAGCAAAATATATAAATATATTAAACGTTCAATATGATTCAAATGTGTTTTTTTTCTTTCGAAACCATGATTCAAATGTGTTAGGTTCAATTTGATTAACTCATGAAACAAACCATTCGATCGGGTACATTAAAAAAAATCAAAACTTGCAAACTAAAGTTTTTGTCCAATACACTTTTTTATACTTGCGAGTGTTGTGTAATGTGTATACTATTGATAAATAGTACATGGGGGGTCAAAACTTACGGAATATGAATTGTTTTGCCTAACTTTTTCTTATTTTCTCGTTTAAATTAGAAAACACTTTCATAAAAGATAAGAGAAAAAAGGGTAAAAAGAAAAAAAAGAAAAAAGAAAAAGAGAGATGAGAAAGACAGACGGACAATTTGTACGGGTGCTAAATCTAATCACTTTAGAAATTGGACAAAGATATTTATTTATTTATACAATATTAAATCATAAATATGATTGCTTCATAATTCCGTAAGTAATTAAAATCACGCTGGGCAATTTTTGGCGCCGAAAGACAGTGTGAATAGCTGTAATCTATTGTTTTCCCACCCACGTCATTTTCCCACAAATTTATTAGTACTTAAAAAAAAAAAGACCTCTTTACTGCTTAATCATACCACCCTAATTATGTCTTTTTAAGATAAGGAATCAACGGCCGAGATTTTGTGGAAGGTTTGGATGGAAGATCCGCGGCCCGATTTAGTCGGGGCGGGCCCCAATTGCGGGTGGGCTACATTAACTCCGTGCTTTCGGAAATAAATAGAGTCGCCAAAATTATGGACTTTAGGTTTCGTGGTCTGGATACAAGGTGGTAAGAATTTATGGCTTTGGTGGGCGTTTATACTGACAATAATCGTCATTCATCATCTGCTTATCTCAAATATTAATACCCATTTTAAAGAATAGATCTACATTGAAATATATTTATAATATGAAATTTATATTACTATATTTATAAGTTAATATCATCACTTATAAGTTGATGTCACTTTATTTGTAAATTGATATTATATAATATTAAATATTATTAAAAGAATTGCATCTCATCTAAAAGTTCGAACATGTGGAGATGTGTGAAATTAATTTGTTTATTTAATTTTTCTAACACTCATCCTCACTCGTGGGCTGAATTCTCTTACTCCATCATTGGGAGATGAAACCCATCGAGTGAACAATTTAATATGGGTGGAGTTATTTTTAGCTGGAATCGAATTCAGGACGTGGGAGTGAACCTGAAGGCTCGATCATCATGAAAGAATTCTGTCTCATTTAAAAGTCGGAACTTATAGTGAAGTGTGAAATTAATTTGTTTATTTAATTTTTCTAACAGGTATAATCTATAAATATTAGTTTAAAAGAGTAGCGATATCATTTTAATTATAAGCATAATTATATCAATAGTATTAACAAGTTTGTGGTCTTTAAATAAAATTGAACAATTAATACTTTCGATGGAATTTAAAAAATACAAAATATTGAATTAGGTGGAATCGTCAATATGTTATGAACTATACTATATACTTGTATCGAGTGTGACACGACAATGCATGGTTGATGAACTGAACTATCACACGCAAATAGAAGAATTGAAAACCAAAATTTTAACTTTTGAAACAGCTGGATAAAAAAATAAAATAAAATTGTAAACACAAGTTATTCGAGTAAATATTTGGATTCTAGTGATCACATGCAAAAATATGAGTGATTATATAATGATGAATATTTAGAAGGCGATGTGGTGGTGGTTATTGGGTCAAAAATAGTACCCTATGTTTGCTGTCGAAGGGAAATCGTGAGATGGCCTAATAGCACCATCACCGATTATTGAATTAAAGGGTGTCACCATTTCAATTTAATAGCATCATGATCTATCATCTAATTATTACTAATACGTAAAAACTTATCAAGTGTGGATAACTCAAGTGGTTAGAGCTTCACCACCTGAGATTTTAAGGTTTTGGGTTCGAGACACAGAGAATGAATATTATTATCTCTTGTGATGGTCCCCCTCTTTTGGGGTGGTGGTCCCCCTGTTGTTGGGTTGCGATTCCGGTTGCGGTGCGGTTGAGGTTCCGAGTTGCGGTTTCGGGTGATCCCCTTCTTGTGGTGATTGTGGTTCCGATCTACAATGAGATGAAATGATGTTGTCATGTGCTCGATGGTTGATGTTGCCCGATGATAGAACGAATTATTGTAATTGATTATGTTAGGAAACGATTGTAATTGATTGTCTTTAAAAAAAAAAAAGGTAAACTTTTTTGAAAAAAAAAAGTCTGAGATTAAATTGATTTTATAAATTATATTATTCTCAAAATTTCATAAGTCAATAAAGCTATGCATGACGTAAACTCGTGTGATTCATAATACTCCCGCTGTCCCAAACTTGTTTTCCTGTTTACCATCATACCCTTCCTCTTGTGAGCGATTTTTGTATTAGTAAATAAAATAATTAGCTGACATGGTAAGAAGGGGTATGATAGATGAACCTCTTATCTATCATACCTAAAGATGTTAAACGGGCCAAGGGCCAACGAGCCGGGCTGGGCCGGGCTAACCGGGAATTTTTCAGGGTTAGGGCTTAGGTATCTCTGGCACGTTTAAAACCGGGCCTTTTTTCGAATCCATTCCTGCCCGGCTAATTCCCCCAGGGCTTCGTGGTCGCCCGACTATTTTTTGTTTTTTTTTAAAATTAATTTTATAAAGGGGAGAGGGCCGAGAGGTCCAAGAAGAATGATAAATGGGCTGCTGGGCTGAAAAAATAAAGAAGAATGATAAATGGGCTGCTGGGCTGAAAAGAAAGAAGAATGATAAATGGGCTGCTGAGTGCTACCTGCTGGGCTTAAAAAATAAAAAAAGGTCCGGTTATCAATTATCATTCACGTTTCATTTTCCAGTTTCTTGACTTTCTTCCATTTTCGAGTTTCTTCGTGTCGCCTTCGCCGCCATCATCTACTTGACCATCTTCCACGAATCCACAGCGACCTCACGCCACAGGTGACCGACCGCCCGCTCTCTTCCTCCATTTTCCGGTTCTTCAATCGGTCGCGGCCCAACTAGTGACCATCTATGTTCCGTCTCTCCCCATTAAAGATCTCAGGCCACCCACTCTCTTTCTCCCTCACATCTCTGGTAAAGTTACGCTCTCCTTTTTATTTTTTTAACAACATGAATCAAAATGTTTTAAATTTGGGATTGTTGGGGGTGTTAATTGTTAACTGTTAAATTAGGGATTGTTGGGGGTGTTAACTGTTAAATGTTAAATTAGGGATTGTTGGGGGTGTTATTAATATGCTGGGATTTTTAAATTTGTGAAAGACAAAGTAACTTGGGCGTGTTGGGTGGAAACGATTTCTGAATCAAAGTTCAGGAGGTACATCAGTTAGTTGTTTGCATTGTCTCCATATCCACACCATTTCTCTACCAGTAAATTCTTTTCTGTAAACATATTTCAACTATTAGGAAATTATCTCAAAAATTATTTACGTTGGGCTTGTTTGGGAGTCCATTGGATAATATTTGTTAGAAAAATATATATAAAGATAAGCAAAATCAAAAGTGACTGTTTTATTTAATCAAAAAGTCACTTTAGTTTTATAATGACCCAATGTATGTGTGTAATTGCAGTTTTTCATTTTGGGGATTCAATGGATTTTGAAAGTCAAGCTCAAGCAACTGATGATGATGTAGAGATCTTGGATTCAACTCCCACCGAGGCTACTGTCACAGATAGTGAAAAAGATCCAAGGAAAGCAAGAGTCACCACTTCTGAAGCTTGGAATTATTTTGTTAAACTCGATAATGGCAAGGTAAAATGCACTAAGTGTAATACTCAATATGTTTGGAATGGTTCAAATTATGGGACTTCTACTCTTACCCGTCATTTGAAAAATTGCTTGAAAAGTGCAAAAGATGGAAATGTTGGTTTGATGTTAGATGGTGAAGGGAAATTAAGATCTAGGAAAATTGATCATAATCATGTGCGTGAATTGATTAGTAAGATTATTGTTTCACATGATCTTCCACTCTCCTTTGTTGGTTACAAATGGGTTAGGGAATTGCTGAAGTATTTGAATCTTGAATACAAATGTTATGGTAGATTAACAGCTACTACTGATGTGTTGAAGTTGTATAATCTTGAAAAGGATAAATTGAAACGTTTGATGATTGATTGTTATGGGAGAATTTGTTTAACCGATTGTTGGGATTTGCTTTATGCGGGTGTGGGTTTCATAAGTTTTGACTCACTTTGTAGATCGTGATTGGAAGTTGAACAGTAAGATACTTAATTTATGTAGATTGGAGCTTCCACATACTGGATTTGTATTGACAAATAAAGTGTTTGATTGTTTGAAAGAATGGGGAATTGAGAAAAATGTGTTTTCTCTTACTTTGTATAATGCTTCGCTTAATGATAATATCAAGATACCTTGAAACAAATGCTTTGTTTACAAAATAGTCTTTTATCCAATGGTGAGTTTTTTCATGTGAGATGTTGTGCTCACATTTTAAATCTTATCGTTAAAGAAGGCTTGAAAGTAGCTGATGATGCTTTGAAAAAGATCAGACAAAGTGTTAAGTATGTCAAGAGTTCGGAGGCAAGAATGAAAAGTTTTAATGATTGTGCGATTCAAGTTGGTGGAATTGATATTAAAATTGGTTTACGCATGGATGTATGCACTAGATGGAATTCTACTTACATTATGCTTGAAAGTGCACTTAGATATAAGCGTGCTTTTGGTTTGCTTCAATTGAATGATCGAGGGTTTACGTTTGCTCCAACGAATGAAGAGTGGGAGAGGGCGGACAAAATGTGTGGGTTCTTGCGTCCATTCTTTGTGATCACAAATTTGATTTCTGGTTCTTCTTATCCCACATCCAACTTGTATTTTATGCAAGTATATAAGATAGAGTGTTTCTTGAAAGCAAATTTGGTGAGTGAAGACGAAGTCATTAAGGATATGGCTACGAGAATGTAAGCAAAATTTGAAAAGTATTGGACTGACTATAGTGTTGTGCTTGCATTTGAAATGCGGCTTGACCCTCGAGGAAAACTAGGAATGGTCAAGTATTATTACTCTCAACTTGATCGTGATCTGGCTCAAGCAAAAGGTTGATCATATAAAAGTAAATTGCAAGCACTTTTTAGTGATTATGTGAAAGCGGGGCCTTTGAATGAACCAAGTGGAAGTTCTACTGAAAGCTCTTCAAATTTATCAAATTGGACTACATCAACACTTGGTGGAATGGGAAAAGAGAAAGTGGTTGTTTTTTATGTAAGTCTTTATATATTGTTTTTTCTTCATATATTATTTATTTATTGTTCTTAATTGCATGTTTCACTTATTAATTTGTATTATTTTATTAAGGTTATGGAAGACTGTCAAAGTAAAACAAGTGATATCCAAATTACAAAGTCTGAACTGGATCAATATTTGGATGATCCGCCTCTTGAATTGAAATTCTATCCAAATTTGAATGTGTTGGAGCATTGGAAAATTAATAAACACCGATATCCAACATTATCAATTATGACTTGTGATATTCTTAGCATCCCAATCACCACCGTCGCTTCTGAATCCCCTTTTAGCATTGGGGCTCGTGTTTTCAACAAGTATAGGAGTAGACTTCTTGGGCATCACGTGGAAGCCCTTATTTGTACTCGTAGTTGGCTACTTGGATTTGATGTTGGTAATGTTCTAATTATTTCATATATATATATTTCGTTTTCATATAATTAAATAAACTTGTTTATTAGTAAGTAAATGTTTTCTATGCATGTTTTAGAAGAAGAAGATGATGAGTTGGAAGTTGATGATGATGAGTCTTTGTCCAAGGAAGGATCGAATGATGAAGAGTGATGATGAGTTGGAAGTTGGAAGGGTCAAATGATGAGTCTTTTGTTTTTATACATGTGGAAGCCCACATGCCTTATGCAACTTTAAACTTTTAATTTGTTTGTTAGACTTTCAATTTGTATGATTTTATGCTTTGGACTTATTTTGTTCTATAATATCTATTGGACTTATTTATGGTTAGAGTTAAGTACTTAAGTTGTGAACTTGTGATAGTTGTAATATATTTAATATGCATTTGGATTGTATTTTAAATAAAAAACGGTGTGGCCCGCCCGTTTAGCCCGAGGCCCGCTAGGGTTAGGGTTAGGTTACGGCTCTTAATGGCCCGTTTAAAAGTGAACCGCTAAGGCCCTAACCCGTTTAGGCCCGTGGCCCTGTAGGGCTGACGCTAATGGGTTAGGGCTGACCCGTTTAACATCTCTAATCATACCCTTCCTTTAAAATTAATTTATCATTTCAATTACTAATACAAAAATACCTCACAAAAACATGTGCAAACAGTAAACAGAAAAATGAGTCTGGGACGGAGGGAGTATCTTGTATCACACAATATTACTTGATTTACTTGCTTATAATTAATGACCCAAACATAATAATTTTTTACCAATTGAGTCAATAATTGTATTTTTTTTTCTTCATATTTTCATTTTTATTACTTATTCAAAATTAATTAAATTAACTTTCCTAACCATTTAAAAATGAAGTGAATCAAGCCCGTGATCGGAGATTTAAATTTTGCTTTCGATGAAAGTGTGTCCCACAAAGTGTATAATTAGATACCATTATACGAGGGGATGGTAACCCAAATTTTAAATTTGAAATGATTAATGGAATATAAAAAGCAAAAACGACAGTGTTCTATCATGAGATAAGAGAACACATTCTCCTGTTTTTGATGTGATTAAACCAACTTCTCTATCCAAGAGCATTCCCAATCGTGCACGCTACGCTAGCGCGACTTCATTCTTATTATTAATAGTTCGTGCTACATTCGATTTTATTTTCAACCGTTGATATTACTTTTAATTTTTATAGTCTTATTATTAATTAAATTATAATTATTTTTTATTACATATTTATGTATATAAAAAAAAGACAAAATTTATAAAAATGACATTAAATTAAATTTCATGATAAAATACAACCATACATATTAAAAACATAACAATAAAATTTCAAAGATAAACAAATACACACGATACAAGAAATCGAATAAAAAACGATAACAGTAATCTAGGCCTCTGAGTTAGAATACTCCTCCCACAATTGATCAATCAATGCATTTCGAAGTGCAATGTGAGCATCTTTATCTCTGATTTTTCTATATCGAGCAACAAATTCTTGAAAGGAGGAAGTATCATTGCCCACCATTTCTATCTCGGAGGGTGGCACCTCTATTGCAGCTTCAATCGGCGCATTAAGATCTCGTTCATCTTCAATTATCATATTATGCATGATTATGCACGCGCTCATTAGGACGTTTAATTTCAAGTATCGTACTTTTTTAGCTTAAGAATCACTATTCAGATTTTAATGTATTTTGTGTGATTTAATTATGAATTATGTGTTTTATTTTAGCATTTTATATTTTAATGTATTTGTGCGATTTAATTATGAACTATGTAATTTATTTTGTGATTTATGTATTTTAATTTATTGTATTTTGTATGTTTTAATTATTTATCTAGAACTTTATTATTTAGTTTAAAATAATTTTATATTGTATAAATGTAATAAATAATAATTTTTATAAATAATAATAAGGAAAAGAAAAATTGATAAAATGTAAATTATATTAAAAATAAATAAAAACAAAAAAGAAATGATGTAGTGTGATGAATAAAGACTCTACTACGTGTAGTCTTTAGAATCAAGACTACTGTTAATGTAAGCGTCGTATTATGTATTTCTGTTGGATTTAACACCATCTTACGCTACATGTAGTTTTAGCGCAAGATGTAGTGTCCCTTTGGGAATGCCCCAAGGGATCATCTCGCGGGGTCCATTTTCACATGCCATTAGATTGAAACAAAATAAAAAAATAATTAACCTGACTAATATCCATAATTAAGCTTGATTACTCTCCAAATGAAGATTAATTGATGACTTGCTAATGGGGAGCTGATAATCACAATTATGTTAATTTGCTTTGTCAATGATTACATATATATTTGATCAAGAGGGATGTGTGATCGAGATTTTTGAAGGGTGTATTTCACTGTTTTCAAAACCGGGTTGAACCGGGAACCGGCCGGTAACCCGGTTAAAAAAGCACTATATAACCGGATTTCAGGTTGAACCGGGTTGAACCAGGTCAAAACCCGGTTCAACCGGAAATAACCGGATTTTTTCTTATTTTTTAAAAAATTAAATTATTAATTTATATTAAATATTTAAAATTTTAAATTTATATTCCTCTCACATTTTTCTCCAATACTTTCGATGTGGGATAAATGTATGAGGTGGGACAAAATTTATAAAATATAATATGAAAAGTTATAAAATATATATTTAAATTTTTGTTGGTGTATACTTATTTTGTTTTTTTAACTAAACATAGAAAACGGTTGAACCGCCGGTTAAACCGGTCCGACCGGTTGAACCGTTGACCAGTGGTCTGTCCGGTTCGATCACCGGTTCGGTTATGAAAACATTGGTGTATTTCATAATTATTATTTTAAATATAAAACAATTTAAGAAATTATGAACAGATAATTAAGTTAGAAGCTAGCTAGCATGTAACGTAAATCTGTTTTTCAAACTACTCTTATATAAATAAATTATAAAACATGAAATATTATTATGGCTAGTTTAATATATATACTCCCACTAGTTGCAGGGCCGATCTTAGAAATATTGAGGCCTAAATCGAACCATATATAAAATGAGGCGTCCTTTACATTCTTACGAACTCAAAAATAAAATAAAATAATTTTTAAAAGAATAAAAAAGTAGAATCTTTATATATATATATATATATATATATTATAAACGTATTTAAAAAAATGGGCCCCGAAAATTTTGATATATTTCTGAACCTAAATCATTCGATTCATTAGCCTTATTAAAGGACCGCCCCTCTAGTTATATAAAATAACGATGTATTGTATGATAAGTCAAATTTATTAAGATTCCAGGTATCTGGAGACGTTATCAAACATCATTAAGATTCCATGAGAGGGTGAGTTGAATAAATAATTTTTATTTTATTTTGATAAAAACTCATATGAGACGGTCTCATGCATGAAACGGAGTACAACTTAGTACATTTAATACCCACCCCTCTCAAAGTGTTAAAATGTCAATGTCAAATTACATTGAGTCTCACAGTGAGACGGTCTCACGCAAGTGTGCCTCTTTTATTTTTAAAACTAATCAAATTAGAGTTTTAAATGACATAGTTAATTCTAAGCCAAATAATTATTTAGGATCCACTTGGTATGATTTGAGAATGATAATGGTAATAAGTATCATTGAGGGGTCAATCACTAAGAGTTATTGATTGAATTGTTATTGCTTGGTTATAACATTAACAATGAGTATCATGTGAGATGAATTAAGTGATTAAGAGTAATCAATTGCTTACTTCTATTCTCATTACTTATGTATCAAAATTATCAATCAACATCAATAAAAGTAATTCTCACTACCCACTTTTATTACCCCAACCAACCGGACCATCAATATTTGTTGTTTTTCTTTATTTTTGTACTTTCACTCATACACTAGGTCAATGCATCATACTTGAGTTCCACTCCCAATTATGACAAATATAAAAACACAAGTAATGCATTCGAGTTATTAATACATGGATACAAACTTAATTCTAAATAATTGATGTGGCAGACTTTAACAAGACCATTACATGTTTTTTAAAAAAAAAACAAGACCATTACCCACTTCTTTAAAGCATTATTCCAGGGATTCCCAATAATTATCATATTTAAGGTTTTATATTACTAATTTATTCAGGAAATAATATTGTTTATACTATAGGAAATGTTTGCACTCCTCATGTGAGTATATTGATGACGTGCTCAAGTATTATGCACACATATTAATATAAAAAAATCACACTAATTGTGCGTTGATTTTTATCTAATGAAAAGTTTTAATCGTAATAACTAGCTTACCAAGAAGAATGGATTCTTGGCACTTGCCCATATTTTTGCTACGTATTATATATTGTATTTTAATCTCGTAATTTTATTTTATTGATCGGGACCATATGTTAACAAAATAAAGAGAACAAAAATTCCGACTAGAGATGTTAAACGGGTCGGCCCTAACCCATTAGGGTCAGTCCTACAGGGCTACGGGCCAAACGGTCCCGGGCCTTAAGCGGTTCATTTTAAACGGGCCTCTAATAGTTGAGACCTAACCCTAACCCTAGCGGGTTACAGGCTAAACGGGCCACCTAACGGGCTCCGAAAAAAATTAAAAAAAATAGTTCAAACATTAACATTACATAATGACAAAAATTCGATCCAGACTGCCCCATCATCTTTAATAACAAATGTTCAAAATATAAAATTAGTTCCCATCATCTTTAATAACATAATTGAGCAACGTTCCCATGAAATTAGTTAATAATATAAAATTTGTATCATCACATTTATAAATTAATACCATAATATTAATTTATAATTATAATGATATCAGTTTCATATTATGAACAAATTTTATAATATAATTTATAAAAATATTATATTATTATTTTATATTGAATTAATATTTTACTTATTTATTCAATTCAATAGAAATTCAAAACTGTTAAAAAATATTGAATTGGAGAGGATTAATTATTAATTGACTAAATCAAATAGAAATATTTAATTTGTAATTGATTGATCATAATTGATTTTTGCCTTATTTAAATTTGTGAAAAACTTTTAAAAAAAATTAATTGAAAAATTAGAAAATAAAAAAAAATAAAAAATTTGAGTATATATAAATATAAACGGGCTAAACGGGCTGGCCCGGTTAACCAGCGGGCTAGCCCGTTTAGCCCGCGGGCTAATCGGTCCGGGCCAAAAAGACCCGATTTTAAACGAGCCTCCCATTGCTCGGCCCTAACCCTGTATATAATAGGTTTAAACCGACCTGCCCGTTTAGCCCGGCCCGGATTAGCATCTCTAATTCCGACAGTCATATATTGCTCAATATTGGAGAGAGGGAAATGAGAGTAACGTAGATTTGATTAAAGAGCTCCCGATGAAACTTGTTCATAGTATGGAGTTTATATCATTATATTCAGTGGTAGATTTATGATTTAAAATTTGGGGATACATTTGAGTAAAATTTAAAATTTGGGATATACATTTGAATATCTTTTTTTCCTAATTATACATAATAAAATATAAATTGAGATAATTTTTATAACACAAAATATAAAGAGTGGTACATTTCATTTTTGGGGTATAACCACCGACTACATTTATAAATTAATATTACTATACTTGTCACTTGATACTATTACTCTTATAAATTGAGATCATACTATTAGCTGTAAATATTAATTTATAGGGAAAAACTTGTATGCAATATTGCATACTATGATTTATGTGCAATTTGACAATTTTTATTTTTTTTCGCGGGTCAGGCTCGCTAAGCGAACTTATCCTACTTCTTCTTCCTCGCGTAGCAACATGAGCAGATTTCAGTTGGTTTTCACGGCGGCACTTCCCTATCTTTTTATTTCTCTTCTCTTCTCTGTTTTCTTCAATTTTTTCATCTTTGTCAATTTATAGGTCATTCCGTTCTTTTTTCTCTTGATTTTCTAATGCAGCTTTTCAGATCCTTCTGCACTCTTCTCACGTTATTCTTTATATCTGTAATTTTGGACTGAGATTCACACTTTGTACTTATTTTTGTTCATGTAATAACACGTTTTTCTTCATAGGGTAATATTTTTGTTCATGTAATAACACATATTTTTTTATTAATATGACACAATGTACACATATCTTTCGTAATACTATGTGAATACACATATGTTATCATATTAACAATAATGTGTTACTTGTGTTCATGTGTTACCTTATGAACATTAATGTGTTACAATATGTTTTAATACGTGTTACATAAGATATGAAATTTTTTCAATATAACAATGTAGTAACATATACTTATCCATTCAGTAACACATGATGAATGATATCAGTAACACATGGAGAATGATAATGTATTTTTTTTAATAATAATGTAATTTTTATTTCACGTAGTAATACATTTCATTTCTATAAGTATTACATTTTTTTTCATGTAGTAATACATAGATGCAGTAACACAAAAAAAACTTGACATTCAATTTTATTACCATTAGTAACATCTACCAAATAAAGGCTATGACTAAAAGGAAGAGCATATGTAACTATGTAAGTGTCAATGTTTAGGATTAATGGCTTAATGTTGTTTCATTACCAGTAGTTTTTTTTTTAATTGGTTTCTTTTTCTTTATTAACAGGTATCGAAATGGCTAATGACGAGGCAACTTCATCATCCATGCCACTAATTAGCTCTCAAGGGATGCTCGACACTCCATCTCAAGTGTCAATTAGCTCTACCGAGACACCCAATCCTTTAGATTTGATAATTTGGTTTGTAGTTCATTTTGGACATGAAAGTTGGGTGAATTTGATGATTTGGTGAATTTAGCTTGAATATTATGTTATTGTATTGTATTAAATGTGATAATATTTTTATAGATAAAAATTGAATTTCAGCTTTATTTTTAAAAAAATGTAGTAGGATGAGTCAAAAATGGGGCAGGGCGGGCCAGACCTGTCCCGCGCGGGCCGGGCTTGGGTCTTAAAACTCTGACCCACAGTGGGCCATGGGGCAGGCTGGGCCGACTGGGTATATGCGCGGGGCGGGCTTGGGTAGTTAGGTACCCGCCTTGCCCCGGCCCATTGTCATCCCCAGGACGATGACTCCATTAGCGCTATATTAAACCCTTAAATTAAGTTATTTTTAATTTAACATAGTTTATATTGATAATAGCTATTGTACGCTACAAGCATCCTCGATTATTTTCACGTATTTATTAAACAAGTGAAAGTTGATTAACATAATTAGTATTTTCATCATGATGCTTCGTGCTTGTCATTACAATCCCACTTATCTTGAACTAAAGATTAAAAAAATAAAAAGATAATAAAAAAGACAGAATAATAGTAGCGGACTTATGCTGCTTCGCCTAGCAGCACGACGCTTGAATGGCAGTAGTATTACTTCCGAATCCAATTTATTCAGCCTACAGACGAAGAAAGAAATTCTATTTTCTCGTCTATTTACTACGGCGGATCTTTTACAAGATCAATTCGGATATACCATCATCCTAGTATTAATGATTTGGATTCCTTGCTATCAACCAAAGTACTAATACCCAAGGCTAGTTTGACTTACCCTACAAACCTAACAACTCTTAGCTTTGTCAACGGATACACGTGTGTGTATATATATATATACAAGCTTCATCGAGTGTGATTATTTATTTTCCAAATCTACCTTCAAATTATATGTTTCCAAGCTTTATCGAGTGTGATTTATTTATTTATTTTTCATTTTATTCTCGAGTTATATCATATATGTTTTGTTGTTACGTATAGTTATATCCAATTAGAGTTATTTATTTAGTTTAAAATTACTTAACTGTCCGTTTAGCATGCTATACTTGTACAGGAATCCATTAGAGTATATATATAAATTCAGAAAAAAAAAGATAAAATTGCATTGGTATTGATATAGTGACAAAATTTTTTATACAATTATGGATAAAATAGGATAATTAAATAGGAAATGAGGGAGTACTATTCAAATTGAAAGGCTTGTAAAATGTCATTTGCATGAACGTAACAAACGGTTGGCTTACTAAAAATGGTCAACACACATTGAAGTTAAAAGAAAAACATTAAAAGCATTGACTTTGTGCAGATTTCTTACTAAAAAAAAAAGTACTAATTGATGCGCCATTTAATTTCAAAGAGATAATAAAAGAAAAAATAGATCATCCTCGGAAGAAAATTTGGAACACTGCCATAAGTCCAATTTGCTTTCAGAAAAAATTGAAAAATGTCAAGTTATAAAAGGAAAGAAACAACTATTAGCATTTTTATATTTTCAAATCAAGTCAGTCAATTTTAGCAAGGTTACAAGAATCTGAAGTCAAATCTATGGTTTTCTTCCCTTTCATTTAAGAGGAAATTAACATTAAATTCTAAAGATCGCCGTGGATTTCTCAAAGAGAAGTTGGAAAAATGATATAACTCCAATTTATCTTTCACAAAAATAATTTGCAAATATCAAGTTATAAAAGTAAAGAAACAACTATTAGAATCAAGTAATTCAATTTGACCAAGGTTTCAAGAATCGAACTTCAAATCTGATTCTTATCCCCTTAAATTAAGTGGAAATTAACATTAAATTCTAAAGCAGATCTAGAAACAGAAACTAATGGCGCATTAAATCACTCTCAATTAAGTCAATAAATTATAATAATTTCAATAATACCAAAGTGGCTACTTATAAATTTTGCGTGGAAGCCCACAACGATTCTAGGCTCATTAGGGCCCAAATCGTTCTTGGCCCATTAACTCGTAAGAGAGTACTAGACCCAGTGACAGCCCATAGTGAATTGGCCCATTAACTGAAGCCCTTTTCATTGTTCATCCTCAATTTAGATTTGATTATTACCTGGGATTTTTCTTTGTTCAGCCTTTAAAAAAAAAAGAAAAGGCTTTAAGATCCCCAAATTAAAGCAAATGAATTGTTTACATGTTACCGTTCCACCTCAAAATTGAAATTTAAATAAATATAAAATAAATAAATAAATAAATAAATAAATTTAACTCTATATATGAGTATATAAATTTAAAGGTATAATATGTGCACATGATGCATGGACCATTCAAACATTTACAACTTAATTTGGGTGGTTAAAACTTAAGTGAACTAAGAACAAATGCAATAGGCCCACACAATTTTAGTGAATTAAGCCCAAATGTAATAGGCCTAAATGTACAAGTTCGATTATCAATTCCGAACGACTTTGATTATTTTCAAACTAGTTCAAAATTTTACCTTTCAATATGGTTTCTTCTAATACTACAAGGGCCCCACCTCTTCAAATTTTAAACATGTTTCTTTCTCAATTATTATATTGTCTTTAATAAGAGGGTAAAATATCTAAATCAAATTTATTGATCCTGAAATACTACAAGTCTAATATTTTTGGACAGAAAAGAATGCAATACAGACTCAGTAAAATGGTTTAAAGCCAAGAATGTGCAAGTTGTTGGGGGTGGTTGATCTAAGTATTTTTATTTCATTTTTCTGTTATAACAACCATCACTATGACTAACATTGCTTTAATTGTTACCTTACAAGGAAAGTAACAAAATACAATTATAGTTGATGAAATTATGTACTTAGTACACAATATTATTGGAAAAAACTCAACTGCATCAGCAACTAATGTACTAGTGTCAACTTTTAGCATATTACTTGCTAAATTCATTTTCAAGCATGCTTGCATTTCATTATTAGAATCATTATTTATATTGTTGGGGTATCAAACAATATCCCACATCGAAATAATATGGGAGGATCTTGGGGTTTATTAGGATGAACACTATCGTCATTGATATGAGGCCTTTTGGGAGATGCCAAAAAACAAATCCGTGCAGACTCAGCTCAAAGCGAACAATATCATACCAATGCGGAAATTTAGGTCCATCCAGGGTCCTAACAGTGGTATCAGAGCCATGGTCCCAAACGAAACGATGTGGAGCAGTTCCCGGTGTTGAACGAATAAGATGGCGAATGACAATCTTTGTGGAGTTGTTTGCGGTGAGCCTTGGTGAAAAAACGAGGGGGTCTCTATGGACTAGGCGGTGTTGACCTAGATAGATCGAGTTGTTTGAGGGAAGGTTCGGTGGTCTTTGTTTGATGGGAGGATTGTTAGGGTATCAAACAATCCCACATCGAAATAATATGAAAGGATCATGGAGTTTATTAGGATGAACACTATCTTAATTGATATGAAACCTTTTGGGAGATGCCAAAAATTAAATCCGTGCGAGCTCGACACAAAACAGACAATATCATACTAATGCTGGAATTTGAGTCCATCTTGGATCCTAACAAATATTTAATCAGGCTATGCTCCATATTTTCAGCCCATACTTTTCTCTTTCTTTGAACTCAGTTTCTGTTTAAATTCTAAAAAATACTTCAGATGCACTTATTTTCAAAAAGCTGTTAAATATAACTTTAAAAAAAAATAAGTGTTTCTGTCTTTTTAGTTTTTACTTGAGTTTCAAAACATACACTTATTCTATATTTTATTGCGGTAATGCACCTTTTTGGCTCGCATAAGATGTGCATAATTCAAACACATAATGATTAAAATTCACAATCTATATATGCACAGTGTTGGTGAATACTAGTATATATGGTATTTGCAATCTATATACACATACATGTTTTTGACGTTCAGATAATATACTTATATACTCAATATATTTTATCAAACATAGTAAACAAAATTGAGTGAATTCTAAGTAACTAGCTTACCCCCATGGGAAAGTTTGTATATGGACAATGCGTCGTCTTCACCTTGTCATAATGAAAACGAATTAAGCAACCAGAGAACATGATTTTTGTCACCTAGTATCCACAAAATCTTGGCCTTCTATGCACATGTAAATCCACACATTATCTTCCAACCTAACATTAGTACACTATTTACATGCATGACACACTTCATTTTTATTTTTTAATATCATAACCTCCAAGATAATGCATATTGATACACAAAAACACAAAAAATAAATAAAGTATATTGAAACATTAGTTGAATTATCTTATTTCAAGTGTATTTTTGAAGAAAGTATTTTCATGTGAAGGGATTAAATCATAGGCTATCTATATCATTATTATGTGTAAAAACTATCATCATTATCAAAGACAAAAACTTTCACCGTTTAAAAATATAAAATATTTTCTAAACAAATGATTGTTTTTGTTCATAACAATGATAATTTTATACATAATGTGGAGAGTTTTTTATATGTAATAAATGATCTTAAATAACAGGAGTTAAATAAGCGTGAAGCAGGATCTATGAAGTTTTTGTCATTTTTGAAACATAAATCTTGTTTACAATGAAACATACAATTATAATTCACCGAAATAAATTGCACGTTTAAGAATTGCCTGGTATACCTATTGAATGATGAAATAAATTCGAATAAAAATGAAATCTTTAACACTATTGCAGTAATAATTATGTGAGAGCCCTTGTTGAAGCAAATCCTAACAAAGCAACTATGAAAGCGCCTAATTTAAGCAAAAAGGGCAGCATTCAGGAGCCTCTTTGCCTGTTCTTGGTCCCCTTCTCAAACACTTTGTTCATAAAAACATCTCTTAATCTAATCATTCTTCCACTTCAGTGCTTCAACAATTATTGTAATTTCCACTCCCATTCTCATTGCCTCTTGTTTTATTTTATTACCCTCAAGAACCAACCATGGCTGAACAACAAATTGTCACCACATGGTTATGGATACAACTCTGTCACAAAACGACGAAATTGAGGTAATTTCAGAAAACCCAACAAAAATCAAGCCTTTTTCTTCTTTGGTCCCTAACGAAATTCCAAGAAATTCAAACCCCACTTCTGCATTGTCTTTGTGGGTCTCGAAATCGGTTAAATTCTTGAAGAATAAAGCCAGAGTTCCGAGTAGAATTTCCAGTAAAAGATACCATTTTGATGGATTAATGGTGAACAACTCTGTGTACTGCGATTCCCCCAATTATATGGCGGCTAAAATGGAGGCATTGGAGAATGAAAGTGAGGTAATAGAAGCTGCAGAAAAAAGGGCTTCTGAGAATGAAGAGAAATTTCAAGAATTGAATGAAAATGAAGAAGAGAGTGGCGATAGCAATTTGAATTCTGATTTCTTGGCTTCTGAGGTCACTTTGAATTATGAGAACAGTAGTTCTGAAGATTCATCTTCATCGAATTTTAGCAGTTTTGAGGTTTCTGAAGAAGTGGAGAAAAAACCTTGTTTGGATAAGAGGAAATTAGAGAAACAAGGTTCATGTCTTTCAGGTGCTAATTCCTCATTTTTTATCTTCTTTCTTTAAATGCATAATTCCATTTGTAAAATACTGAATTGATTATGTATGTGTAGAAAGTGAAATGATGAAAGAAAGATTTGCAAAACTGCTTCTTGGTGAAGACATGTCTGGTTGTGGCAATGGGGTTTGCACTGCTCTGGCTATATCAAATGCTATTACCAATCTTTGTGGTTAGTTTTGTCACTCTACTTTTTTCACCATTGTGTTTAGGGATATCATTTTCACTTTGGTACACGAATCTTGTTAATAGCTACGCTTTTCGGACAAATTTGGCGACTGGAGCCTTTACATATGGAGAAGAAAACAATGTGGCGTAGAGAAATGAATTGGCTCCTCTGTGTTAGTGATCACATTGTGGAGTTGATACCTTCTTGGCAAACCTTCCCTGATGGGACCAAACTTGAGGTGAATGTGATTCTTGAATTTAGTTTGTAACATGTGTTGTAAGTGCAATTTATTCGAGCAATGTGTATGATTTCTGCGAAAACTAAACTGAATTACCTTTAGTTAGTCTTAGCTACTCTTAGCATCAAATTTGAGCAATAGAGCCACTGTTTGTAATGATTTCTATTTAGGTCAGTTGAAAAAACTAGTATATTATGCAGCAGATATGTATTAGTTGTTTCACTTAAAAGTATTAGTTGTTTCACTGATGAACATGAGTGTTGCTCTTAGGTGTCTCTACTTACTTTTATACTCCTCGATTTCAGGTAATGACTTCAAGACCACGGGCCGATTTGTACGTTAACCTCCCTGCATTACGCAAATTAGACAACATGCTACTCGTAAGATACTACTAACTAGTTCGTTTTTTAGACCATGTCACATGATTCTCATTTTTTAGGCTGTTGTTCCTATAGGAAATATTGGAGAGTTTTAACAAGTCAGAGTTCTGGTATGTTGAACAAGGGATTTTAACCCCAGAAGGTGATGGAAAGTCCTCGTTTCGTAAACCCCTTCCTCGCCAAGAAGAAAAATGGTGGCTACCCATTCCTCGTGTCCAACCTGGCGGCCTCAGCCATGATGCAAGAAGGATGTTGCAACACAAGCGTGATTCCACGAACCAAATACTTAAAGCTGCTATGGCTATCAACAATGCCGCCTTAGCTGAGATGGATATACCTGAATCCTATTTAGAAGCTCTCCCAAAGGTAATTAATAACAAGACAGATATATTGGGTTTTCTAGTTGGTCTTATGTAAAACAGTTTTACCCCCTACAATTGGTTTTCAACCATCACTCTTTAGTATAACAACTAATACCTTTAGACGTATATGCATGTTGTTGCAGAATGGAAAAGCAAGTTTGGGAGATATTATTCATAGGTACATCAATTCGGACCAATTTTCTCCTGAATGTTTGTTCGATTGCCTTGATTTGACTTCCGAGCATCAAGCTTTGGAGATTGCTAACAAGGTCGAGGCAACGCTTCTTCTGTGGCGCCAAAAAATGAAACCAAAGCCTTTACACAAGGCACAGAGGTCCAATTCCAGGTCATCATGGGAAATAGTTAAGGATTTGGTTAGTGACGCGGATAAAAAAGAGGTGTTAGCAGGCCGGGCAGAGAGCCTTCTCCTTTGCTTGAAGCAACGGTTTCCTGGTCTACCTCAGACCACCTTAGACATGACCAAAATCCAATGCAACAAGGTTAGTAGTAATCATCTCTATAAGATTATCGATAAATGGACAGAAAAGCGCACAATCTTCCGTTACAACTTACAAGTTCTCAATTCCAAACATTGGTTGAGTTGTTTAGTACTTAATGCTAGTTCATATGAGAAATGCCGCTATAAAACTAGTTAGAACATGGACAATATGTAAACCAGTTTCACCGTGCAACTGGTTTGATAGTTATGAATCAGTTGTACGATAAAGTTGTTTTACATAAGACTAACTCTTACGCGATAATTTGCAACAACTGAGTTGTTCTACATTATTACTAATGCACATGATTTTTCCTAGGATGTTGGAAAATCCATACTAGAAAGTTACTCGAGAGTTCTTGAAAGCCTGGCTTTCAACATTGTAGCACGCATAGACGACCTACTTTACGTGGACGACTTGTCCAAACACTCGGATCAACTCATCTCAATCTCCAAAGTTGGCATGATCTCTCATAAAACAATCGGTGTCACACTACCTATTCCCACCACTCCTTTTAAGACAACCTTCGCGACTCCTAGCTTCTCACCATCACACTTGATCAGTCCTGCAAAGGCTCCGGTTCGTGGATTTGGGGTGAAGAGGATTTTGACCGAGTATTTGAACATTGATGGGAAAGCCAAGGAGTTTAGCTCCAATATGAGGAGATCGGATTCATTTTCGAGCACAACTGGAGAGGTATCAACTTCTCCGTCATTTGAATCTTCCAGAGGTTCGATTGAGGTCATTAGTCGACAAGATCACGAGCTCGTTGAGGACTAATGTTGATCAGTTCTTGTTGTATGTGATCATTGACAGAGTTTATTTCATTTTTTTTTCTTTTTATGTAAATGCAGAAAGAATGTTTAAGGTAGTGAGAGCTATCATGTATGTATCTGACTGTCGTAAGCTGAGAACGTTGTTGTAATAATGAAGAGAATTTGTCAAGTTATGCTTTGTATCAGAAATTATTGAAGAATTTGTCGACCGTTTAACTTGAATGGGAACTGATAACACACTTATATTGACATTTGTCTGTTATTAAATCTCATACTTCCTATAAAATATCGTTTTGAAAATTGATACAAGTCAAAAAATCATCAATAAAGTCGTTGTAGTATAGTGGTGAGTATTCCCGCCTGTCACGCGGGTGACCCGGGTTCGATCCCCGGCAACGGCGAACTATTTTTGAAGTTTCCGATTTTTATTTTCCTGCTTAATGATTTATCTTCCTATAATATCTATATTTTCCTTCACAAAAACATAATCTGCAATTTTGCATTAAAATTTAAAAGAAAAAGTTAAGAGAAAGTAAATTAGTTATTAGTAGCACTACATGAGCTTTTGTGAGTGGAGAAGCACAAACGAGTATAAGCAAGACAAGTGTGGTTGCCTCTTTCTTTACCTACCATTTCTACGAGCAACAACGTTCTAATTTTCAGAATCCCATCACATCTTCATCTTTAGGTTTACACTTGATGAATTTTAACGATGCAATATTTACTCTTGGTTCCTAAATTGGACATGTGACATGTTGTGGTTGGTAAAGCACACTATTTTTCCATCATTTGTTACCACCATAATGGTTGAACAAAATAAAATAAGTGCCATCTTTAACGATTTTAACAAAATGCAATAATTGCTGCTTCTCATAGTGCTTACTCCTTTCACACTACTAGAATAATCACACTATAAAATCCAAGCCATTTCCAACATTATAACTCACCAAGTTACTTAATTAGTTATTACTAATAAACATTTGAATTATATTCCGATAAATTAGATACAAGTATGTCATGTTTTTTTTAAGGTGCTCTGCCTTGTGATCTTGCTGGCCATAGCAGGGGCCGGAGGAGCTGCTGGCGCCGGCGTGTGCGGGAAACTGCAGCCCAACAAAGTGGCGGTGCAGCTGGCGCCGTGCGCTGCGGCAGCGCGTGATGCAAGGGCGGCGGTCTCCAAGAACTGCTGCCTTAAAGTGAAGAATGTTGGCCGGAATCCGAAATGCCTCTGCGCCGTTCTGCTCTCCGGCACGGCCAAAGCCATCGGCGTCAAGCCCGGAGTTGCTATCACTATTCCCAAACGATGCCGTATTGCCATTCGCCCCGTTGGCTACAAATGTGGACGTAAGTATCTTTTGATATTACTGTGGGGTGTTTTTGATATTACTGTGGGGTGTTTGCGAAAAATTATACTTTTAAAGAATTAATTAAAATGAGTGATTATGAGAAAATTGATTATTATAAGTTCATAGGGTTTATAAAAAAAATTAATTGTGCCACAAAAGTAGTGTTCAATTTGTATTTTATACAATAATACTGGTATACCAAAACAAGTTAGAGACAGCTGACCCAAATGAATGGAATTCAATTATTCAAATTGATTCTCAGACAAAATAGTGTTGCACGGTGAATTAATGTGCAGGCATATTCAAATTTAGGCATCTCTTATCCTATCCATTCATTTGGAGAACAGAACACACATTGTATTCGCATTATCCTGATTATCTAGTTAAGGGGCAAACATCACCAGCTTCCAAAAGCAACAAATACTAATCCAACATCGCCAACTATATCAAAACAGAATTTATTAATTCATGAGCGACAACATTGTTGTCATATTGATGCTAGATGATCAAAATTAATTAGTTTATTTAATTTCCCTAATATTTAGAATATTCAAGACTCCATTAGTAAGCCATCCATCTCTTGTTCTTGTACCGGTTGTGAAAGCACAATATGCACAGGCAACTCATTACAACATAACAATTATTATAATAATTGAAAATTAACAACCAAGTCGTTGTAGTATAGTGGTAAGTATTCCCGCCTGTCACGCGGGTGACCCGGGTTCGATCCCCGGCAACGGCGCTTTTTTTTTTTAACTATTAATTGTTATCTTTTTACTTTTTTATGCTCTGTGATCATCCCACCGTAAAACATGCTGCTTCTTGTTTTGCTTGCTCTTTTTACTCTGCTGTAATATGCTTCCATAAAATCCAAGCGATTTCCAACACTATAACTAAGTATATATTTTTACTAACACAGATTTGAATTGCATCCGATTAAAAGATATAAGAATTTTATGTCTGGTTTTTTTTAAGGTTCTCCCTTCTGATCTTGTTCTCCATACAACATTTGGACGTGTAAACTAGCCGAGTTGAGCCGAGTAACAGAGCTCGAACTCGACTCGATTGGAATACTCGAAGCTCAAGCTCGAAACTAGAATCAAATTCAGTTGAGCCCAAACTTTTTAGCTCGCGCTCGCTCAACAAGATTCTCGATAGGCTCAAGCTCGACTCGATTACCTGTACAATGTTACAAAATTAAATGAAAAATATATTTTTAAATTATAATAATATTTAATAAAATTAATGGCATAATAGTAATTACTATGCAAGCTCAGCCTCGCGAACCTCTCGAGCTGAGTATTTATGAACTTGAAATTGCTAGGTATTCGAGTAACTCGAACTCTACTCGACTCGATTATGCTTCGATTTTGATATTTTTTCGAGTCTAGCATGAGTAGCTCGCGAGTCGACTTGACTCACTTACACCTCTAGATACGTAAATATGTTTTGATATTTATCATTAATTAGCAAAATGGACGCGAACTAATTTCAATGTTTTTCAATTGTGATTTTTGTGTTTGGTTTTTGCAGCTTACACTATGCCTTGATGAGAAGATTCATAATCTTGGGCAAGATGGTGCTATAATCTAGCTTAGAGCATGTTTGACTCAATTTATAAGCTCTTTAAAACAATTTATAATCTATATATTACGAATTTATAAATTGTTTAAATTTATTTAATAAAATAAAATGTTCAACATCTAATAAGTTATTAAAATAAGCATTTAAGAGCTTGTAAACTTAAAAATATAAATTGGAATATCCCAATTTATTTTACTATATATTTATAAAGCATACTTTATCTCATCACCAACTTGAACTCGGCCGAACTTGACCTGAACCCAGCAACCCCACCCAAACACAGACATGTCTGGCCAATTCAATATGCAAAAATTAAAAGAAAAAAATTATTTAGAATTAAAAAATATTTTTCTTAAATTATTAAATAACTTATAATTTTATTAGTCAAATACTTTAACGACTTATAAACTATTTAAAAATTACATCTTATAAACTTTTAAAACATCTTGTAAGTTGTTAAGAGTTTAAAAGATGTTTAAAATAATAAGCTAATAAGTAATAATTGCTGATCTAAAGGGTGTGATTGATATGTTGGAATAGATAGAGAATGAAATGATCATTCCTTAATCTATTCCAAATACATTGATTGATATGTTTTTTGGAAGGAATAATAATTCCATTAGAAATAATCATTCCCAAAAATAAAGAAATAGTGATTTTTTACATACCCCATGAGTTTATGTATTTCACATTTTGAGGAATGAAATTTTTTTCCACAAAAAATATTATCACAACAATAATATTTTAATAATAAAATTATTTTATTAAAAAATTTATTTAATAAAAATAAAAATAATAACCAATTCAAATAATAATAATAATAAAATATAATAATATTAAAATATATAAATAATATAAAGTTTTCAATAATAATATTATATCTCAAAAAATGTAAATTATAGTTAATTCTTAAAAATATATTAATGAAAACAAAAATAAAAATATTATTATTTAATAATATATTATTAATAATAAAAAATATTAAAAATATATATAACTTTATTATTAACCCATACTTTCAACAATAATTAAAAATAATAATATTAATATTAAGTATATTTAATAATTAATAATAATAATTCTAAAACAGATTCACCAATACTTATATTTCATTCATATATCATACCAATCATAAGAATGGTTATTCCTATATCATTCCATTCAGGGCTTCATTTCATTCATTAATTCATTTCATTCAGCCGTAATTTCATTCAGTCATACCAATCATGCCTTAAGGGTGTTATTGGTATGTTGAAATAGATAGAGAATTAAATGATCATTCCTTAATCTATTCTAAATACATTGATTGGTATGTATTTTTTGAAGGAATCATAATTTTATTAGGAATGGTCATTCAAAAAAATAAAGGAATTGTGATTCCTTACATATCTCATGGTTTTAGGCTAGGTCTTGTATACACCCGGGTGCATCGTGCACTCATAGTGTATTTTAGAAGAGTGCAACTTGTTATGCTGAAAAGTGCGACTTTTTTTTTTAGAAAAGTGCAAGAATTAATATGAAAAACATAGTTGCATGCTTCATTTGGAATAGTTGCATGTTTTCGTTTTTGAATAATTGACGCTCTAAAATACATCTGTTTATGAGTCTTGCGGACTTGTCAAGTGCATACGAGACCCATTTCATGGGTTTATGTATTCCACATTTTGAGGAATGCAATTCTTTTTCCACAAAAAATATTGACATTCATTTCATAATATTACCTTCTACACAACAACAACAACAATAATAATTTAATAATAATATTATTTTATTAAAAAATATTTAATAAAAATAAAAATAATAATAAACTCCATTAATAATAATAATAATCCATATTAAATATAATAATATTAAAATATATAAATAATAGTATAAATTTTTTAATAATAATATTATATCTCAAAAAATGTAAATTAAAGCGAATTCTTAATAATATTTTAATAAAAATAAAATAAAGTATTATTATTTAATAATATATTGTTAATAATTAAACATATTAAAAATATATATAACGTTATTATTAACTCATATTTTCAACAATAATTAAAAACATATTAAAATAATATATATTTTTACTAAAATTATATATTATTATAATAAACACAATAATAATATTATTTTTTTAATTATAAAAAAATTTATTTAAAAAAATATATATTAAAAACTAAAAATAATAATATATTAAAAATATATATAATAATCAATAATAATATTAATATTAAAGTATAATTAATAATTAATAATAATAATTTTAAAACAGATTCACCAATACTTATATTTTATTTCTAGGTCATACTAATCATAAGAATGATCATTCCTATTTCATTTTATTCAGACTTTCATTTCATTTTTTAATACATTCCATACAGGCTTAATTCCATTTAGTCATTATAATCATGCCCTAAAAGGTATATAAGAATTACTTATTTATATTTATCTATATTTTGCAATTCGCATCTATTTAAGGATGGGATTGGGGCAACAAAATGTCACATCATGTACCAAAAACGACTTAAATTAAACACTCATTCATGAATCATGATGAATCCTACTAAAGAGACAAAGATCTTATCTTTAGGCTAATCCAATGTGTTTAACAAAAAGAATGGGTCCTGTAAACAATAGCTTTGGGCCCCAGTCACAGTGTTTCATATTCTATGACCCAACAACACTACACAAAAAATTGCAGGCATATTCTGAGACTGTCCATCAAATTTAGGCATCTTCTTCAATCCACTATTTTGGGGACATAATCAGATGAAGTTGCAGGCATATTCCATGACTGTCCATCATCAAATTTAGGCATCTTCTTCTATCCATTAATTTGGAGACAACACTTTCTTTTCAAATTATCCAGATTTTCTAGTTAAGGCACAACAAACAAACATCATCAGATTCCAAAAGCAACAACAGAATTCATTTCAAACAAACAACCTATTCAAACCCATGTTATTATCACACACTTTCTACATACATCTTTCGGCTTATCCTAAAACATAGCATTATGAAAAGTACAATAAGAGAAATTACACGAAAATTAACATGAGATTTATAATTAGCTAGGATTTGATATATATTACCCCAACATCATCATCCTTTACAAAGAGAAAGCAAAGCCTAAAGTTACGAATATTCCGATGACCGCTGATTAATATAACAACGGTCACCTGTGATCTACTTTCTCTATTACAAAGGGCAGACTATAATGCCTGCTCCCTAGCCCTAGATATATATATTTTTTTCCTGCAAATCAAATAATACCATTAAATCATCATACAGAAAAATGAAATCAGCTACTATTTAATATTAAAAAAATCCTTCATAAGTAGTACCTAGATAAGTATGTGTGTAAACATATGTGCCATCTGGAGGTCTTAGTAGTAAAGAGATCCTGCAAAATAACAATAATAAGTAAATTAACAGAATTTCTTAATAATGGAGAAATGTTTCGAGATTGATCAAAAACGTACCCTGCCACCAATTTCCTCTCGAAGCACTGTCCGAGTCATCTTCCCCGCCATATTTCTTGAACTGCATCATGACATTCGAACAATAAATTAAGGAGACGTCCATACAAACACTGATATTTATGAAGGAACAATGCAATTTTAGATGGAATTTTTTATGTATTTGATTAAGCTTTACTCACAGTGGTGGGAGGGTTGTTGGCACTCTCGGGTCGAAAATAGACATCCTGACCACCGTAGTATATGGATGAGCTGTAATGAAACGGCAGCGGTTTTTCCTCTGAATAATATGATTTCGTGTCCTTGCTCGTCGTGCTCTTGTTTTGCCCTTCACCTCCTACGGCATAGCTATCTGGAAAAGAGCCTGAGGTGAAAACATGACAAATTGCCATAAGCCTCTCTAATTTATCATCGAGTTTGTTAATCAATTTCGTTCAACATCTACAAATATAATCATGAATTTCACAAGTTTTCCGTAGACGATTGCCGCAGGAACAATATTTATAGATGATTGTGGTCATAATTGCATGTAAATTAAGCTTTCATAAGATTGAAATTCTTATGTTTTTGCATTATTAATACCCATTTTTGGGTTTATTATGCTTAATTCGAGAGAAAATGGAGTTTTGTGTCATTACAAGGAATAAGTACAAAAGATGACATAAAAACATTCCAACCAAAAACGGATGCTAAGTTAAGTCAAAAGATAATCATGAATTTCAAAAGAACAAGATTTATAGAGAAAAAAACCAGGGAAATGGATTCTCTACATTTCATTTGTGTAAATTACTTGTAAATTCGAAGATACTAAAAAAACCCACACTATGTGTTTCTTTCTCCAAAATTACAAGAAATTTGCGGGGAAATGGGAGGATCAATATCCAAAAACCACTGCATGTGCTAAATGTAATTGAAATTTGAACTACCACATTATGTAATTGAAATTGAAATAACATTCAAAGAGTGAACTCTCAATTTACCTGAAAAGCCATTCTTCTCACTCCATGCAGGATTTCCAGAGCCATTCTTCTTCTCAGTTTCGGATGATCGCAATGTCTCCCGTCCCAAAACCTATGCGGAAACAACAACAAAATTGGAACACCCGAAAAGATTCAAGTACATAAAACTGCAATCCCATGTATTCGATTCATAAATCAGGTTAATGGAAAACTGAAATTGAAAAAGATCAATCATTTCTTTCTTTTAGACCTTCAAACAGAGTAATCAAGCTTTGTTTTTTAGGTTTATATATAAATCTGCAACCTTCAATGCAATGAAGAACTTTAACAGCTACAAAGTACTTTAAACTATTTAAAATTAATAAACAAATTCATTATAAAATTGCATGCAACAACGCAAAACCTAACCCTTAATCACAAAACAGGGAATCAAACTAAAATTAACTAAAAGAAACACAAAACAGCAATTTCATTAGAACAGTATGAAATGCAAAATCAAGAAACCTTAGAAGGCGGCGCGAAAATTGACCCAAAAATCCCAGAAGAATTTGAAGCAGCAGTTGCGGAAGAATCCTTCGCCCCAAAAAGATCAGACGCCAGTGAAGAACCCGGTTTTCTCTCTCCTTCCATTTTCTCACTCTAAAATCTTGAATTCAGAAAAACAAGAACCCCCCTTTGGTGTAATTATATACAACGCCCACTGTCAAAAGGAAACGTAACCGCCGAGAATCTTATCTCAGAATTAAAAACAATCAAATGGGAAAAGGGAAAAAAAAAAGGGGGAAATTAAGGAAACGCTAAAATTAAAAAAGGGGGAAAGATGTAATGTAAACAGAGCAAGACACGTGAATGATCTCAGTTATAAATATATGTGCGCAAGACAAAAGGGATTAATTTAATTAAATTAAAAGAAAAGGGGCAACAAAAAAAAAAGGGAAATTTTATTTATTAATTGCAAAGATTATGTATGTATATTCTGTGTATCTTCGCCGACGATCTCTCCCCATTCCTTTTTCACACAGCAATTATTACTACCTTCCCCATTCACACAGCAATTAGTAATTAAATAGTTTAAATTTTTTTATAGTTGTTTATTAGTATTTTTTGTGTGATAAAGTGATAAAGTGGTGTGATAAAGTGATAAAGTGCATTTTTCTAAAGATTGAGAAAAAAAAAACAAAAAAAAAAAACCTTAAAGATTGGGACGGAGGGAGTATTAAATATTAAATTTTATAATATGCATTCCTCGAAAATTATAGGTGGCATCTGTTAGTGATTATACATCTCATGGATTGAGTACCCCTTGTACTCGATTATTTCAATTCATCTTTACCCCTGAAAAAAAAATTAAATTTTATAATTTGGTTAGTGTTTTGGTTAAGGTATTTTCAGTTTCAGTTACTGGGTGTGTTGCCGCGTGGAGGAATTGTGTTCGATGTCGACCATGATTTTAACCTCCATTTTACTGCCACCAATGCCTACTGGATAATAACGATCCACCTGTCCCACTGTTTTTTTCTTTCTATTTTTTTTTTACTTCTTCCAAACCATATTTTGACTCTTTTGGCTAATTACAAAAGGATTCTGTGATTACTTCTGTGAGATATACAAGTTATTAATGGGAAATTGGTTAAATTGATTCTAAACTTGTTACCATGATCAATTTTTTTGCTCTTTTTTTTTTCACCAGTAATTACTTCGGTGCGTTTTACAAATTTAAATTATTTTATTTTTTCTGTTGTGGTTTTAGAAAATGATAAATAATTTATTCTATGAAAAAGGAGAATAAAAATAAATAATTGCAAGATGTCATACACAACTTTAAGTTTGTGAATTTTTAATTTACTTATCTTTGAAGGCCTAAACTTGTAAAAGTCCCCATACGAATTATCTCGAGATTTTATTGGATTTAAATGAATTGATTGCAACTTACAAACAGTCAAACTTCCTTTTTTTTTTCTTTTAACCAAACTTCCCTTTAAACACGGAGTAAATTTTTATATGACCATTTTGATAATATTTTCTCTATATATAAATTGGTCAAAGATAGGAGTGATTATACTAGGAAGTCGAATCTAATTGCACATGCATGCTAATGTTATTTGATAAAAATTCACATGAGACGGTGTCATATATAATAAGTGGTACAAACTAGAAAAAATTACATTCATCACTTTTAAAACAGTAAAATGTCATGATCAAATTATATTACGTCTCACACCGTCTCACACCGTCTCATTAATTCAAGTGTCATTTTTTTGGCATTGTATTTAATTAGTTAAAACAAAAAGAATTGGAAGATATATGATTTTACTAAGAATACTTTTACCAAGCCGGGGGCTAAGACCACACACCTTGATCCAAAACATTGATAAATTTTAGTCTGTATAAGTAAAATTTTAAAATAGATTTTCTTTTTTTTAATGGTCAATAACTAGACAGCATGATCTCGCCGTATAAATCAAATTCTAGATGAGGAGTATTCTGATTGTTTTATAAAATGAATTGAATTATTATGATTACATCCAATGAACGTAGTCTAGATTTCAAAACCACCACCAAATAAGATGGTAAGAAACCATCAAACTTTTTATGGACAGTTGTGATATGCTGTCATTAATATGGCTTGCTACGTGATACACCTTATAAAGAGTAAGTACTAGTTAGTAAAACCTGTTAATTTGCATGAGATTTATACCATTATTATACGTATAAATATAAATTAATATCATTAAATTTATCAATTGATATTATTATATGACAAAAATTCATATAATACGATCTCATGCATAAGATGTAGTACAACCTAGCACAAATCATATTCATCCCTCTCAAAATATTAAAGCGTCAATGCGCAACTTATGTCCGGCTCATCATGAGACAACCTCATGCAAGTGTGTCTCCCATTATATTTATAAATTAAAATTATAATATTAAATAGTTATTAATATTAATTTATAAGAGTAGTGATATCAATATATAAGTGTAATAATATCAGTTTTATATGCTCCCTATAAATTGAAATTATGCAAGAATATAGAATTATACCACGTGAATTGATTATTCATGAGCCAGATATTAAGATCAATATACCAAAATTGTTCCAAACTATTAATCAATTAAAATACAAGATAGAATGACTTTTAATTGAATTGATAATATTGATGATTTGAGGCACATGATCCAGATAAGTCGACCGAAGCGGTCAAAGAGTAAAACCTTATCCTTTTATCCTGTCTGTCGGACAAAACAAACAGATTTGGTCATTCATTGTTTGTTCCATCTCTTATCTTATTTCCTGTGTTGAAAGGATGCGGGTACGGTGAGCAGATATGATACGATTCGGGTGTGAGAATTCGTAGATTTTCAAATTTTTAGGATACGATACGGCTAGGATACGTCAATTTTTTTAATTTAATTATATATATCACCTGTAATAATATTAAAAAATTTACAACAATTATATATAACACATGTAGTAATATTAAGAGTATTTAAAACACAAGTACTAATATCAAGGAATTCATCCCATAAGTAACAAAACAACAATTAAATCAAATATCATTAACTCATACAAGTCATAAATCATAATAAAAGATTAATAAATTTTAATATTTAATAAGTTTTAGAGTGCGTCCTTCAAATTATTAGTAAGTTTTAATTTTTTATAAAAATAAAAACCTCAAAATTTAATAAATTTTACAAAAAAATCCCGATACGTATCCGATACGCGTATCCTCATAACAGGATACGTTTATTCGATAATTAAAAAATTAAAAAAATTGGGATTCGCCACGTGGCGAATCGGGTGCGAATCCCAAGTGAATCCCACCTAAATCGCACCCCAGATAAATTCGATACTGCATACTTGAAGAATCCGTGCGTTAGAGCTTATTTCCCTACACCAAAAATATACAGTGCATATATATATAGTTATATACATCCAACTTATCTAGACTTTAGTTTACGAGGTGGGGCACTAACATTAACGTTGTAAGTCATTTGTACTTATCAAGATATTTGCACGCAACTGCCCTGCTTTATTTTCATCATATCCCACCCACCCACTCACTTCATATATTTATTTATTACTACTATTATTATTTCATTCTTTTTTAGAGGATATTAGTAGTACATTTTATTAGTATATTACAATGCACATTTACACGTATAACAATCACTAGTAGACCTTGAGGTTGAAATGTCAAACTGTCCAAAGACAGCATCTAATTAAACGTATAGTGTATGTCCCTATTTTATTTTAGAGGGATACACGGTTTTATGGTGAGATAAACATAAATTTAGCATTGACATTTTAACACTTTGTGAGTGATAGATGTAATTTGTATTAAATTGTACCCGTCTCATGTGTATGAGACCGTCTCATATGAATTTTTATCTTTATTTTAATGTTTTAACTTAATCACAGTACTTCTAAAACTCACGGTATATATTAAAATTAAACAAATATGATATATCCCTCATGATAGCATGTGTCGGCCGGTCTCAATGCGCTACACATTAATGTTGAGTCAAAGTTAAATAATTTGTGGTGTGGGTAGAGCTACAATGATGTTTTTGTCACAAAGTTATTATTTATTTTTATCGGACAAAGTTAGTTATTAGTACAATAAGCACCCAAACACTCCACAAATTCACCAAACCACTTTATAACTCACATACTCCAATTAGATTAAAGAAAATCAAATCGAGCCTAAAAACTCAATTGAGGAACGATAAAGAATGAAATTTAAAGCCACCTAATTTTGTCACAAAGTTATTTATTCATATGAGACGGTTTAGAGCTACAATGAGTAAATAAGTTTTTTTTTTTAGTTTTAGATTGTGGATGCATATTAATTACGAGAGTCGTGCTTCTGTTTTCTCTTGCATTTTCCGTGATTGCTTTTCCAATGAGAATACATTGTAAGATTACGTACACGCCGAAAATTGGCCAACTTCCGTCATAATTGATGCCAAATTTAGGAGCGTGTTAGTGACTTTATAAGGTTTTAAGGCTTGGTTGGGGTAATGGACGTGGTAATGAGAATTAATTCTATTGATGTTGCTTGATAAGTTTGATACATTGGTAATGAGAATAGAAGTAAACAATTGATGTCATCACCTACTCAACTCACCTCACATCATGATATTCATTGTTGATGTTGTAACCAAACAATAATAATGCAATCGATAACCTTTAATGATTGATCCCCGATGATACTCATTATCATTATTATTTCCTAATCATACCAAGTGGACCCTAAATTTTTTACTACTCATCTAGTATTGTTTTTTTTATATAACTCGATATTCGACTTAAGAACGACTAATTTAGGGTATCCGTCTAATAGCATTAGCAGAGGCCCCACTTCAAGTTAAAATTAAGTTCTGTATAGATCGACTAGCATGCAGTACATTTTATTTCCTAAGAGTTTCTCTATATATAAGAGGGTGATCATAAGCTAGCTCTCATGATTTGTTTATTAGATTTTGAACAAACAACAATATTTCAGTCAACGTGTTCGAACTTGTATGTTTTATATCATCAAAATGACTCTTAATAGATAAAGATGTGTGAGGGTTTCATAGTAAAACCGTTCATAAATTTGTACAAATTATCCTAAAAATTACTAAAGGATAAATAAATTCCTCTACAATGTTTAAAACGTAATATTTGTTGTCTGATTTTTACACAATATTCACATTAAAATATTACTTACTCATTTTAAATTGATCTAATTCAAACGTACTTACTTTTTAGAGTTGGCGTTGTATACGGGTGTACATAATAGTCATACAAAATTAACCTTTTTTTTTTTAAATTTTTTTTATCTACAGTATTGTGGTGTATGATGGAATGTAAATCTTAAATGTTTGAAAAGATGGCCAGGCGATTATGGTTTGTAACATTTATTCTACTTATTTTATGGTATAAAATACCTTTTCTTTTATCACAAAAAAGAAAAAAATAGGGTTATGTCTCACAGGCTTATTCTATGCAACGGTCTCGCGTATATGTTTCTCGGCAAAAAATTGTATGCAATATTGTATATAAGTATTATAGTGCACTCTGCTCCAAATAATTGTCCGCCGTTTAGTGAATCCGTCCAGGCCCAACCCATTCTCAGAGCAGATCAGGAAAGTGAAAACCAAAGCTCATAGAACTCCGCGAATGCAAAATTGGGCGGTTACGGACGCAGTACGATTTCTTCTTCTTCCTCTTCTCTTCAGATTGTTGGCGGATCTCACGGGCTTTCTTCTTCCTCCTTCGTGCCCTAATTTTTTTACGCTCCGATCATTGGATGAAATCAGGTTATTCAATTTGATTTTTTTGGTGTGGATTTTGCGAGAAGAAGAGAGAATATGTGTGTGGTGTTTGAATTACCCATTAACACAGAGTGTGTGATGAAATTCAGATCATTCTGCACTCTTTTCATGCTGTTTCTATAAATCTGTAATTTTGGACTGAAGATTTTTTTCGTGTTTGTACTGGTTTTTGTTCATGTAGTAACATTATTTTGCTCATAGGGCAACACTCTTTTGTTCATGTAGTAACACATCAAGTTGTTCTTTAAATCTGTAATTTTGGATTGAGAATTTTTTTTCGCGCTTGTACTGGTTTTTGTTCATGTAGTAACACTCTTTTGTTCATAGGGTAACATTTTTTTGTTCATGTAGTAACACAAAAAAAAACCCCAAAAAAAAACCTTGAAAAAAAAAATTGGACTGAGGATTTTTTTTTCGCGCTTGTACTGGTTCTTGTTCATGTAGTAACATTCATTTTGCTCATAGGATAACACTCTTTTGTTCATGTAGTAACACATCGAGTTGTTCTTTAAATATACAATTTTGGACTAGGGATTTCTTTTCGCGCTTGTACTGATTATGTTCATGTGGTAACACGTTTTTCTTCATAGCGTAACACTTTTTGTTCATGTAGTAACATACAAAAATAACTTGAAAAAAAATTAAAAATTATGTGCTCAATAAAAATTGAACTTGCGACCAAATACATTAAAAATAGATTAGAACCATTAGGCTACAACAATTTTTGATTAAAATATCCTTGCATAAAATATAATACGTAAATAGTCAAGTGGTGCATCCAAACCTCGCCGCCGCCCACCGCCGTGTGTGCCCGACCAGCCCGCATACCCACCCCGCCACTGCCACATGACCCGCAAATTTTAGTCTATTTTACCTTAATTGTGTGGTATTACACATAACACTAGTGTACAATATTTCACACAAGACCTACTCATGTTTCTCCATTAACTCCAACTGATCTTATATTTATAGAAATACTTGTACATTATTAAAAATCTTATAATCATCCCCCATTTCGTGAATATTACATTTAATTTAATCATCACAACACTCAACTGTATAAATTATTATTATTTGTCATATCATTTAGTTTTTTTTTTTTTGGGTAAGTAAAATCTTTTATTTCTAAAAGAAAAGAGAGGACAAAAAGTCCAGTGAGGTATGTTACAACTTTACAGTTTCATTAACAATCTAATATCTTCCTAAGATTCTCTAGCCAATCTGTAAAAGAATAATTACAAAAGTGGGGATATTTCACCGAACACCAACTCCAAAACCTGTCTTTGATTTCTTCTATCACCTTTTCCGGATAAAAAATATTTCCTTCAAATATCAGTTTGTTCCTGTCCTTCCATATATTCCACACAATACAATTCCATAAGCTTAATGCACATATATCACTTTTTTTGCCTAGGAGCAACCCAGCATGAGAAATAAAGTGTCTTGTGATTTGATTATGTCCAACTCCCATAACACCCAACCAATTATAGCAAAAGTACCAGATTTTAGACGACGCAGTGCACTCAAGAAAAAGGTGGAGGGCTGTTTCCAGTTGAAGATCACAAAGTGGGCAATTAACATTGCTATTTTGGGCCAAAATGTTTCTCTTTGCAAGATTCTCTCTCGTAGGTAGTCGGTCTTGTAGAAGTCGCCAAGCCATCGCCGAGACTTTGATAGGAGAGATTTTGCTCCAACTTCGGCTCAAAAGCACACGTGTCGTGGGACCTGACGGGCTGAATTTCCGGGAATGCTCAACAAATCGTATGCCTTCTTCGTCTTGAAATGATCGTCGGGGGATATTTTCCATCTCCAAGTGTCTTCCTCATTTTCTTTTAAGTGAACCCTGTTAATCAAACACATGAGAGCATTAACATAAGATTTGTCACGATAAAAAAGGATCTTATTCCAGTTCAACTCCCAGCTCCCAACCCCGTTCACCCACTTTCCCATCTCACTCACCTTCGCCTCCCTCAAAGAACTCAAGTGATACAATCTACGGAACCTATCCTTAAGAGGCTCAACATCAGGCCACCTACATTCCCAAAATCTTGTATTCTTCCCATTACCTAAGCTTCTCTCTAAGTTACCCCATAACCATCTTCCCCCCTCGCCCGATACATTATCTAAAACATCCTTCCACCAACTAGATACCCTACTTTGTCTACCCTCTGTGATTAAACCTGACTCGCCCACATCAATCTTCTCATAAAGTGACTTTAGGACTCTAATGTTATAAATTAAATCATTAGATCCAAATATCATCTATGATGATTAACCGAAATAAGAAGAGATATTAATCATAAAGCGGAAGCGTACCTGAATCCATAAATTGATCCTGAATCCATAAATTGATTTGTGTCTTACGCTGGTTTGGTTTCCCAAACTATCAGTTTCACCATTCTTCACTTTTTCGTAGAGAGAATACAGAATATGGAATGAACGTACTGATGTTTGGGGACCATAACCCTAACTTATAGAATAAGTTTCCTATATTTTTGTTGTGTTCGATATAATAATTCAGCATTAATCGAACACGTAAGACCGACACGTGTAATATTTATTAAAATAATCATGCCCGATGGACAAGTGTGCCCGCCGCTCATCGACCAAACAAGTTTGTTCGACCAGCTCGCCACTTGTCGCCCAAAGCAAACATACTCGCCACTCAGATCAGGAAAGAAGGAATCAAATGAGCTAAGCCAAGAGGGCTCAGAAAAATCTGAGGGCTCAGACAAGTCTGAGGCCACGAACAAGTTCGAGGACTCAGACAACCTAAATGCTCAGACTATCCTGAGGGGTCAGTATGCTCGCAACTCAGATATCCTGAAGACTCAGATAATCTAAGGGTCAGTATGCTAGGTGCTCAGACATCCTGAGGGTTCAGATATCCTGAAGACCCAGAGATTCACCTGAGGGGTCAGTATGCTCGCACCACAGACATCCTGAGGGTCAGTATGTTCGCCACTCAGACATCCTGAAGGGTCAGAGTGCTCGACACTCAGATATCCTGAAGACCCAAACATCCCGAAGACCCAGACATCCTGAGGGCTCAGTATGCTCGAGGAAGACAGTATTCCAGCATAAAACTGAAATGAATAAAGGGGCGAACAAAACATCCAGCCTAGCAAAAGATTGATTTGGACGACCAAAAAGGTGTCTTATAGACAAGCAAAAGCGAAGATCAACCTAGAAGACGGAGTTGGAAAGGTGGCAGCATCACGAGAGTTCTTGCATGGCCCGGAGTCTCCAGCTCATGCTTGCCAACCCAGCTCATGCTTGTCAGAGTGCTATAAGTAGAAGAAAAAACAACAAGAGACAGGTTACAAAAAAATTTCCCAGAAAGAGTTACACACACATAAAAAATCCCCAGAGAGGTGAGGTACAGAAAAATTCGAGTGATCATCCACACATGCAGGAACCCTAGTGTTGGGAGATGAATTTAATAAAAGATTATATGATTTTGATTAAGATCCCAAAACCCCTGAGTATGACATGTTCAGAATGATCTTGATAATTGAGTAAGGATTCATTTTTTAGAGTATTGAGGATGTTATCTCGCAAAATGTATCCCAGATATAGTTAGGATAGGTTTCAAGACTAAGAAGAACAAGATATGTTCAAGAAACCGAAGTTTGTAATGAAACTAAAGTTTCAAGACTTAGTATGAAATCGAGAATCTAAAGACTTCGAAGAAATCGAGACTCAAGACTCAAAAGATGAAAACTGAGATATCAAGACTTCAAGATGAAATCGAGAAATCAAGACTCAAGATGAAGACTCAAGATATCACCAAGATAAATCAAGACTCGAAGACTCAAGACTCGAAGACTCGATGACTCAGAAGACTCAAGACGCAAGATCAAGATCGAGAAATCAAGATCAAGAATATCGAAAAGAAAGAATTATCAAGACTCCGCGAATGCATCAATGCTCAAGATTTCAATGTTCGGAGGCACCGAATATATCTATCGAAGGATGCACATCAGAGAAACGCGATGCCTTAGAAAGTTAGATATTGCCAAGACATTCAAATGCATAAAAGGAACTAAGTCGAAGTGTTGTTAAGGTTATATCAAACTAACAGTTTGTAAACCAAAAGAGCCCATGAAGGTGTCTACCTTTAATCAAGACACAAAAAGACAAAAAAAGAGGAAGACGACAACATACATCGACATCGATAAAAGGACAAATCAATAAAAAAGATGTCGATGTACGAAAAGTTCCAGACAAAAAGTGAAGACGGCTACATGAAAGGCTATTGCCTAAAACATGTTAGGGAGTTTCAAACCCTAAATATAGCCGTTTCTCACACACCATAAGAGGGAACTCACGGTTATCTCTCCAACGGATAGTTTTCAAGAGTGACCTTGGTGTATGCCTATAAATCTTGGTGACCCTCTACTTTGTAAGGTTACGGAAATTTATACGCCAACTCAAGAGCTCAAACTTATTCTTACAAAAGTTAAAGCACTTTCGAAATACCTTGAATTTCCCAAGTGCTTCTATATTGAAGAGAGCTCACTTTACTAAGCCTAGATTGATAAGATTTATCCAAAGCTTAGTCGAGATATCCTAACCCTTTGCATTGTGCTTCATTGTAAAGGATATCTCATCCTAGTTGAAACCAACCGAGAAACCCCAAAACCCCAAGAAGGTAGTTGGAGTGTGTTTTGTTGGTGAGTAGAGTTGTAAAGAGTTAGTAAACTACGCGAGTAGTCGAAAAACTCTAGAGGAGAAGTTAGTAAGCCTGTGGGGTAGTCGAAAGCTTGTGTGTGATTGAGTAAGTAAACTACGGAGGTAGTAAAAACTCAAGGTCGGGTTGAGTAAGTAAACCACGGAGTAGTCGAAAAACTCAGGCGAAGTTGAGTAAGTAAACTACGAGGTAGTCGTAAAGCCGGTTGATAGTGAATTTTCTCAAGAGTCGAGAGAGTGGATGTAGGAGCTTGAGTCTCACAACCACTATAACTGTTGTGTTCTTTATTGCTTTCTTATCCGTGCTTAAATGTTGCATTGACTTGATTTTGAAAGCATACTTTTCATCGATATTCGGTTGGAATCAATCCTTGAAGTTGCATAAGTGAATCACGACCCCTAATCACTATTTCATAAAGGGAAGGTTTTTCGTGAAAGCTTAAAAAAAGTATAATCTAAGGGCCAACCATTTCAGACGATCGAGTAGCTAGAACGAGATAGTTATCAAACCGAACTCTCTTCCGAGGATTGATGAAGCTAGTTATCTTATCCAAGCAACTCGGGATCTCGACACTCGAGATTGATTGGGATTATCGAGGTTTTTAAAAATTTTCGGGATGATCATCTCGATAGACTTTGACTCAAAGCGATCTGTCTTCGAACCTAATCTTGAGGATTATCGACCCAAGTGACCTCGAGAAGAAAAAGTTTTAAAATCGAACACGTGTATTCCCCCATACACGTGTAAGACTCGTTTACACCGGGACCAACAAGTGGTATCGGAAGCGGTGGTTCAACTTGACCATTTCTTTGTGTTGACCAAAGTTTTATTTTCAAAAATACTTGTGGTCTATCCGAATCGATCTTATTTCTTTGAAAAAAAATTTCTTTTCAAAAGATCGGAAAAATGTCTTCTAAAAACTTCCCATGTTCTCATGAGAGAACTATGATCTATGGAGATCGAGAATGCAGGCTCATCGTATTCCAAACATGGCGTATGTGGAGAGTGGTTTCTCAAGGACCATTCAAATTTCTTGTGGTGAATCGAATTACGTAAGAAGGAGAATTGATCCTAGAGCGAGAATTTTTCTAAAGTCGATGACCAACTAACTCCCGAGGAGAGAAAGTTAGTCAATCTAGACTACATTGCAAAAGACACACTATACAAAGACAATTGATGATGGTGTGATGGGAATGATCTCTCCTTTGTAATATTGCTAAAGAGATATGGGATACACTATTTGTTATGTGCCAAGCACGATCATATAAAAGAAAACAAACTTTGATGGCAATTGGAAAGTTTGACGGGTTTTTGAAATGGATGATGGTGAATCAATAAACAAATTGAAGTCGATTCACTAAAGCATCATGAATGATCTAAACGACTTGGAAAGAAATATCCACAAAGAGAAGTGACATTGAAAATTCTTAGAGGTCTTTCTAAGAAATGGGATATTCATGCAAATGGTGATCGAAAACACCAAGAACATTAGTTCAATGCCATACCAACAAGTCTTCTCCGAAATTTGAAAGCCTATGAATTTGTAATTGATAAAAAATCCAAAAAAGGTCGACAAAGAAAGATGATTCTTCATCAAGTAAGAATGTGGCTTTAAAAGCCAAAGATAAAACTGTAAAACTAGAGAGTCCGAGAACCCCCATACAAACATCGGGATGAGCTTGAGGAAAAGCTAAGATCGATGACAAGGAGGTTTGAATGACTTAATAGTAGATTTGGAAAATAAAAAGCTATTACAGAACCACAGTGCGGAAGAAACCCGAGGACAGATCAACCGAGAAGAAGAAGGACTGAAAATGAAGGATCTTCATCCTGAAAGAAAGGACTCTAAGTCCAAAGAAGAAAATGATCGAGGATGATGATGCCAACAGATCTTTATAATTGCGGAAGAAAGGTCACTTCGGTATGATTGTCCGAGTTGAGTGCTAATGAGAGAAGTGAAAAGACAAGCTAAAAGAGACTAGAAGTTCTCAAGTAAAAAGGCCATGGTTGCGAGAAGAAGAACACTACGAGGGGGATCTAGCTCTTGGATGAGATATTCTCGCATAAAGGAAAGTGATGACATGTCGATGGCCATTGAGGAGGTAAACTCTTTCATCTCTCGTTGTTGCTCCTACACTAGCACAAGAGTTTTCAAGTTCCACCGAAAACAATCATTTTGACTCGATGGATTCTTTTGAGAATCGATGAAGGACTATCTTTGTTTTACAAGGATCGCTAAATAAAACTCAAGAGCGGAATAAACCGGAATCTTTGAAAATCTAAAATGGAAAGACTCTAGCAAAACCGAGATCACTTCTCAATTAATGGGAACTCTTGATGAACCGGATGACCTCTCCGAGAAGCATAAAACCGAGAAGCATAAAACTCTACTGAATCTGTGAGGATAGTGCGAGAAGAAGTTAACTCTATTGAATAAAGCATCTAATTTGATAGATGAAATTGAGTTACCAGAGATCTGCCACTATAAAAACCGGATTGGGAAAGGGGAACCTCACAAGGTCATCACGAATCTTCGCATCATGTAGCAAGAAGACTATCTTTGTAAAACCAAATGCACCTACACTTCAAGTCAAGTAATGCCCAAGGTTGTAGACAAGGGAAAAGGACCTATGGAGCCAAAAAAACTGAATGATCGGGTTAGAAAGCCCCAAACCTCGGTGAAGGCTAAAAACCGAAAATCGATTGAAAAGTTTCGAGCAAGTACTTCAAAGCCTCATGCTAAGAATGCAAATCAAAGGCTCCACATCGAACCATCGGAGAATCCTCGGATGAGAAGCACTCAACGAGAGACATTCCCAACCGAAGAGACCAAGTCCTAAGTACACCGAAAAGACCAGATTTCAAAGATGCATAACCCGAACCTCACTTGCCTAAAGGTAAAGGTTATCAACCCGAAGTCAACAAAGATTTAGGTCACAAAAGCCCAAGCATCCGAACAAAAGGCCCGAACCAAAGAAGAATTCAAAAGCCCATGTTCATGCTAAAGCTAAAACACATACAAGAAGTCGCTAAGGCAAGAGTAGTAGATGTGTATGTTGATGTTTATGGAAGACAAATTAGCCACTCTAAAGTGATTAGAGTTGTCGGGATTTGGATTCGAAAGGTACATCTAACCTTGTAGGACCCTACACAAATTGGGTACCTAAGATTTGATCTGTTTTTCAGGAGGAAAACAAGGGCACTAAACTGACTAATGATCACATGGCACTGATGAGCAGAGATGAAAAAGCTCCTGACATTTGGTATCTTGACAGTGGATGTTCAAGACATATGACGAGGATACAAGAAGACCTTTCGGTGACTATGTTGAACAAAGAGGCCCCTGAGATCACTTTTGGAGATAATTCAAGGGGACGGATGAAGGATATGGAACTTTGGAAATCGACTCAGTTCATATCCATGGTGTTTCATATGTATCTGGATTGAAGCATAATTTGCTTTCAATTAGCCAATTCTGTGATAAGGGTTTCAATGTTGAGTTTTCTAAGAACTTATGTTTTGTGAAAAATGATACATCAAGAAAAACTTGGTACAAGAAAAGGGAATGTGTATCTTTGTCGATTGGAGTTACGCTCTAAAGATACATGTTTAGTTGCTAAAAGTTCCAAGATACCCGGTTGGTTATGGCATAAAAGAATGAATCACCTAAATTTCAAAACCCCGAACAAGCTTGCAAGATTAGCTCTTGTGAGAGGGTTCTTTAACAAAGTGTTCAAGAAGGAACATATTTGTGATCGTGCGAAAGGAAAAGCAGAGATAAAGCATCATTTAAAAGTAAAGTTGAGGTTTCTCTGAAAAAAGAATACTTGATTACTACATATGGATCTTTTTGGTCCTATAACACTGTGAAGCACTAATGGCGGAAATACACATTGGTAGTAGTTGATGACTACTCGAGATATACTTAGGTCATATTCTTACTCAAGAAGAAAAGACTCGATAAATTTGCCAGAGTTCTTGAAAAGGCTCAAGATTGAGAAAAAATCGAGTGTGGTCAAAATCGGATCGACAAAGAACTGAATTCATAAATCATATCATATCGATTATTGTGCGAGAGAATGGAATTTCACATGAAACATCACCGCAAGGACCCCTCAACGTAATGGTGTTCTTTGAAAGGAGGAACGGGACTCGAAAAAAGTTCTCGCAAGGACTATGATATTTGAAGTTTGACATTCCTAAAAGATTTTGAAATTTGAAGTGTCAACATTGTTTGATCCATCTTGACCAAAGTCAAGGCAAAACACCCTATGAGCTTTGGAATGAAAGGAAGCCTCTTGTTTCTTTCTTTTCGTGTGTTTAGTTGCAAGTGTTTCATACACAATAATGGTAAAGATCGGTTGAAAACTTTTGATAGTAAAAGGCGATGAAGGAATATTCTTAGGATATTCAAGTCGATAAAAACTTTCGAGTTTACAAATGTAGGACTCTTATTGTGGAGGAAACACCTCATGTTGTTTTTTTTGATGAATCTATTTGTGTTAGAAGAAGAAACAGAACATGATGCAGATGAACCGACTAAGAGGATCACCAGTTAAGCCCTGAAGCGGAAGGATAAATCATCCACTTGAACTGAAAAGAAGAAGTCGGTCACATTACTATGATTGGGTGACTCGGACTCGAGATAAGGGCGTTGAATGGAATTGAGGATGGTGAGCCTCGGGAAAACCAACATCCAAAAGGTGACCAATCTGAGCAGACACGAGTTCGGACTCGGGTATGTGATGCCAATGAAGATGTGGTCACGGTGAGGCAAATTCTGAATCTATTAACCAAAGGGGAAGATGTCTCTCGACAATGTTCGAATAGAATCTCCCCGAGGAAGATGATTCTTTCATTTTTTCATTGTTCCTCGAGTTTGCTAATTTAAGCGAACCTAACATCTCAAATGTTGAGGATATTATTGAAGGGGAACATCAAGAAGGAAATGGTTAGATAGTCATCCTACAAGTCAGTTGTGGGTGATCTAACGAAGGTGTTAAGACAAGAAGTTTCCATGGTGAGAGTGCACTATTACGCTACTTCCTTTTCGGAGAAAGAACCTGCTTTGAGATTGGTGAAGCTCTACAAGATTCTTATTGGATTCTTTGCTATGCAAGATGAAATTTGAATCAATTCTCAAGGAATGAAGTATGGGAGTTGGTAGATAGACGCGAAAGGCACAATGTCATTGGAACCAAGTGGGTTTTCAAGAATAAAAGAGATGAAAACAACAACATTGTAAGAAACAAGGCAAAGGCTAGTTGCACAAGGTTATTCCCAAAAAAAGGCTTGGACTATGATGAAACCTTTTTTTGTTTGCAAAGACTAGAAGCCAAATTTTTTTTGCACATCTTTTGCCCACATGAAGTTCAGGATCTATCAAATGGATGTGAAAAGTGCATTTTCGAGCGGTATGCTTAAAAAGAAAGAGGTTTATGTGGAACAACCTCACGGATTCAAAAAGAATGACCAAGTTTCTGAGCTCGGAAAAGCTTTGTATGGTCTCAAGCAAGCACCCGAGCATGGTATGATACTCTTTCTCGGTTTCTTCTTGACCATGGTTTTGTCAAAAAATTTGTTGATAGAACTCTGTTAGAGGATAGAGGATGGGGAAGAGATCTTACTAGTTGAGATATATGTTGATGACATCATTTTTGGATCTCAAACCATCAATTTGTGTGAAAAGTTTTTCAACATCGATGAAAGGCAAGTTTGAGATGTCAATGATGGGAGAGATGAATTTCTTTCTAGGTCTTCAAGTGAAACAATCAAAGGAAGGAATATTCATCAACCGGGCAAAATACACCGTAGATCGATTGCCAAATATGGTGTACAAAATTGCAATCTGAGTTAGGATTCCTATGAATACTAACTACAAGATGGATCGATTCGATTGAGGCAAAAAAAATGAATCATGCGATTATAGAGGAATCATTGGATCATTGCTCTATCTCACGACAAGTAGGCGGATATAACATTTCTTTGTTGGGATATGTGCAAATACCAAGCTAATCTAAGACTAGTCACATGGAGGTCGCCAAAAAAGATACTAAGATATCTTAAGGGCCGCATTGAATAGAGGATTATATCTGGCGATCTTAACATTCAATTAGCCGGTTACTCGAGATCTCGACTATGGAGGTTGTAGAATTGATGTGAAGTCCACAAAGAACTTGTCAATTTCTAGGAAGCAAGTTGATATCTTGGTTTTCAAAGAAAAGGACCTCGATTAAACCACGGTACTCTTGAACTCGAATACATTGTGCTTTCGATTCTTTGGCTCGGACAACAATTAAGGGATTATAAAGTTGAAGCCAATGAAGTACCAATATTTTGTGACAACAATAGTGTCATTGCTATTTCACAAAATCCGTTATTGCACACCGGATCAAGCATGTGGATATCGACATCACTTCATCGAGGAGATCATGTAGAAAAAGGACATAAGGATGGAGAAAATTCATCTTGATAGTAAAAGAGGCGATATCTTGACTAAACCTTTGGTGAATCAAGATTTCGGGAAAATTGAATTAGGGATGTTAGAACCGGTGTATAGAGTAAATCGAAAAATTAAAGATTTTCGGATGCATGAAGTTTTCTCGAAATTCTCTTGAGAAACTTCGGGATAAAATGGAAATCTTGAATCGAGTCTCGAAACTCGATTCTTGAAGGTCGATTGCTTCGAGCATCTTGAACCCATTCAAGACTCGATATTATACTAACATTTTATCAAGGACGATTACTCAAGAAAAGGCGATAGAGGGAAATTAGTGTTAAGAAGTAAAGACTCATGCGACTCATTTATTGCTCAAGTAAAACTCAGTAATCATTCGCAATAAATACTAAACACCTGAGGAATGTTTTTGGGCGGGATCGTTTTAAATTAGAAAAGAAGGTCAAATACTTAAATGCTCGCCACATTATTGACCAATGAGGATATTTTGGTGGCTTAACTTTTTTAGAGATCGTCGGTTCAGATAATTCGATTAACCGGAGATTAATCTCAACCGTTGCTTTTCACCTAACCAACACGATTCTCCACGATCTCGAAGCTATATATACCCCTTTAAGCCATTCAAGCCAAAATTTTATCAAACCCTTCGTTCCCAAATCCTCTGCAAATAAAAATCCCTTTGCCCAGAAATCTCCAAACCCTAAAACTTAAAATTCTTAAATCAATCTCTAAAATGGCCCCAACCTTGTTCTAAAAATTAGCCATAACCAACAACAAGTGTAATGCGAAGTTCGTTGTCTCACTTGAAAGCACAACCAACTCAAAGCCAGAAGAGGAGGCTCTGCATATGATCCGACTGGCTAAACTCACCCATCTAGTCGCAAGCCGACCAGACCAGGAGTTCGCAAAAGAGGTAATCGAATTCATCTGTAATTTGAGAATAGATGAAGAAGATGGTATGCATTCTTCGATTACCGTATCACATTTAGAGCATTCGTCAAAATACGTCGATTTTGAGAGGGATTTGTGCATAATTCCGAAAAATCTGAATGATGTGTTTGAGCTCTGTGATAGAGGAGAGGATCTTGCGATGTATATGTCGGGTAGAGAGCAGGAGTACCTTGGTAGGATTGCTGAGAATCCTGTGAAGTTTGAGGCAACTTTGCACAAGAGGCATCTAAAGCCACAATATCGTGTCAGGTCGATGGATATTGTGAGCAAGTGCATCATGAGTCTTCTTGAGGAGTTTTGAGTGATTAGTACCCCAAAGCTCGAGTTGATGGCGGCGATCGAGGCATCTCCTACCACTAACTTCAACTGGCTGAAATTCTTAATTCAGATGGTGACGGAGCAAGCCAAGATCATAAAAAGGGTCAATGGGACAATCACGATGAAAGGCAAGATCCACCATGCCACCAAAATTGCTTATATTTTGGAGATGTGTGAGAGGAGGAGGATATCTTCGCCAATTCAATCCCATTCCCTAAAACCAAAATTCTCTTCAAGCCCCATCTTTGTGAAAAGCGAGCCATTCGAGGAAAAAGAGAAAAGAAGGTAGAATGCGTCACGAGAAAGAGACCCAACAAACCCGGGGAAGGTTACATTTGAGGCAAAAATGGAGCAAGGAGCAAAACCTGTTGAAGCGGAAGGATCTTGCTCCAAAGCGCAAAAGATTGGTGGTTCTTTAGATGATTCGAGGAGATACAACGTGAAGGCAAATGGCTCGAGTTCGCCATTACAAGTGTTCAGTTATCTCGGACGAAGGATCGCGAGGAGCAGGTCTTCTCCGAGGTGCTCGAGACATTGTTGGGATAAAATTTCTCAGAAATTTTTAAAGGAACTCAGACCTCGAAGATGCCTACCTCGGACATTGCTCGGATGTAGAAGAGCCAACTTGAGTCGATCCGAAGATAGCTCGGATCGATGAGCCAACTCGGACTCAAACCGAGGAATACCAGGCCTCGTAACCCACTCGGATGCAAACCGAGGACTGAATGCACAAACTTGAGACACTACTGAGGCTCAGGAGCAAAATATTCTTGATGAGCTCGAGTGATCTCCCGCTTGATCCCTTTAGCCAGCTTCTAACGAACCGGAGAGCCCGAGATGGAAGAAGGGCGAGCGAAAAGAAGGCGAGTGATGGAGCAAGGGGAACGGTTTATTCTTGACCGCTACCCCGAGCTCGGCTTCATACCCCGATCCGCAAGATGTTTTTCTTGATTAAGGACGATGGTGTATATCCTCAATCGACTCTTCCGAGATGCTTGACATTGCCGCATTCGAAGGGAAGATCGGTGGAATGAGGAGACAACCTTCCTGACCGACTTCTCAGGGTTCAGAAGGACAAAGCTCAGGATGAAAAATTCCGATTTTGATGAGCTGGTTCGGAGGAAGCTAGCTGAGAAGAAATCAATCAAAGTTGGTGCCCCGAAAGCAAATGAGACAAATCCAAAGATGGAGATGGGGACCACGGGGAGATCTTGAGGATCGATCTCAAATGGAAAAAAAGAGACTTCTATTGTCGATCAACCTCGGTGATCGTTTTAGCACTCTTCAGTACCTTTTGGCACTATTAACAATTATGCCAAAGTTCTCGAAAAGTACTATCTTTAATTCTCAAATGTCTGATCTACAGACTGAGGCTCAAATGGAGAATGGAGCTCAGGATGAAGCTGAAGCTCAGGATGATCAAACAAAGATTTGAAGAGCAGAAAGTTCCTGAGATTGATCTCACTCCCGTAATGGAGAAACTTGAGAAGATTGAGCCAATGGCGATCAAAATTGCTCAGATAGAAGAAACGTTGGCCAATCAAGCTCAGACAATGGAAGGACTTACACATTCTTGAATCGTGCGGAATACAAAACACTCGACCACTCGAGATGACCTCCATGGAAGAAAAATTTGAATGAAAAATTTGGAGGAGTCAACGCAGCGAGTTAAGTCTTTGAAATGAAACGAAGCACCGGGAATCGATCGAATTTCTAGAGGTGAAACTAGCAGAGAAAAAATGAGGTCTTGTCGAGATCTGCTTTGTTGAGAAATGAGCTCGATCTTTCATGACCAAGATGATGAGAGATGCTTAAAGATGCACTCTCCGCCGCTTTGCCCACATATCGAAGAACTTTACGTGGCTAAGAACCACATCGGAGAATGGAAGATGAGCAAGATCGGTTAGCGGAGAGATCCATTTGTGTGAGCAAAGAGCAATATCACATGGACCACAGCTCTCTCGGACTTCTTCCAAATTACGGTGCGGGGAAGGGGGAAAAGGAAGGTGAAGACCTCGGGAAGTTCATGGCACGACTTTGGAGAAGAAGGCTCGAGAAAAGAGGTGAAATGTACAATCTAGCCAAAGCCTTAAAAGAAGTTGAAGCTACCGATAAATTGAAATTAAGCTCAAGTGGGAAGCCCATCTACACTCGAAGTTTCTGCTCAAACCATGCTTGAGGTTGCAAGAGAAACCGAGTGCTAGAACTAAGGTTGGAACAAGTTTTGGTGGTGCCGAATCGCCTATGAAGAGGAAAGCCTTGGGCGTTGTTCAACCGTAAACAAAGCGTGCTAAGGCTTCTAAGCCAATCCAGAAAGGCGATTCGGATGATGAAGATGCGAAGAACTGAAGTCTCAACCTCGGAAGAAAGTCTTCAACACCGAGATGCTCTCAAGACACTCCAAAAAACAACCAAGAAAGTCCGCTTGGTCTCAAAGTCGTCTCAGGATCGAAAAGAAGATAGGCGAAGAGCGAAGCGAAGGAGTGACTTCAGGAAGTTTCGAGCAAGCAAGGAAAGGGAACATCTAAAACGCCGAAGTGGCCTCGCGTTGATAAATGGATGCCCATTAAACTCAGCGACATGTGGGAAGAAGTGAAGAGAACCTTCGGTTCAATTACGATGTTCTCGGGGAATGGAGAGGGAAGGCTCGGATCGTAGCGAAGCTTTCATTGAATATCTTCTAACCTTCTATCCAAAGTATCTCCAATTTGGATTAACCTTGCGGATGAAGGTGGAGTCTGAGATAAAGCCCCTGGTCCATATTCCTATTCTCTCCAAGACTTGGTAATGACTTGGTAAATGAGAAGGCCATTACGCAAGAAATTGCTCAGTATGCTGGTCAGTTGGGATTAACAGGGAACAGTCCGGACATCATCAAGGAGAGGAATGAAATCTGAAGAAAAGATTTTTCGGAATGTTCAACCTGGAGGTGTGCCGGTGACGAAGTCGAAAAAAAACAAAGCCGAAAAGCAAGAATCGAATCAAGATCAAGATCAAGAACTTAAGATTCTCGTAATCTTTAAATTTTGTCTTTTTGATTTTGTTGATAAAAATCTCATTGTAATCTGTAATGGTATGCTTATCATCAATGAAGATTTATCATTTTGCTCAAAAGATAATATCTCATTATCTTATTTACATGTCTTTATTTTGATATGCTGAATGAATGTCTCTGAACTGATTGTATGATGATATGGGAGAAATTGCTTAAGTATTTGGTAATGATCTATTTAAGAAAGATTCATTACTGAAGAAATCTGTTGAATGATTTAAATTGTTGGGAGATTATTTATTTAAAAGATTCCTTCTTAAAGAAATTGTTGGGAGATTCTACGTTAGGGAACCAATCTTGTAATAGAATAAACTGAAACCTGAGTATAGGTTATTTTGTTTGTAAACAAGATAGGTTTTGGCATCATCAAAAAGGGGGAAATTGTTGGGAGATGAATTTAATAAAAGATTATATGATTAAGATCCCAAAACCCCTGAGTATGACATGTTCAGAATGATCTTGATAATTGAGTCGGGATTAGGTTTTAGAGTATTAGGATGTTATCTCGCAAAATGTATAGTCGCGAGATATAGTTCGGGATAGGTTCTCGAAGACTCGAAGAACTCGGTATGTTTGAAAGAAAGAAGTTTTGATATGAAACTAAAGTTTTCAAGACTTCGATGAAACTGAGAATCTAAAGACTCAGTAAGAAATTGAGACTCAAGACTCAAGATGAAAAATCGAGATATCAAGACTCAAGATGAAATCGAGAATCAAGACTCAAAGATGAAGACTCAAGATATCACCAAGATAAATCTAAAGACTCGAAGACCCTCAAGACTCGAAGACCTCAAGACTCGTAAGACTCAAGACGCAAGATCAAGACCGAGAAATCAAGATTAAGAATATCAAAGAAAAGCGGTAATTATCAAGACTCAAGAATGTATCAATGCTCAAGATGAACTCGAATGTTCCGGAGGCAATGAATATATCTATTCAAGGATGCAATCAAGAGAAACGCTGATGCCTTAGAAAGTTAGATATTGCCAAGACATTCAAATGCATACAAAAGGAACTAAGTCAAGTGTTGTTAAGGTTATATCAAACTCGAGTTTGTAACCAAAAAGAGCGTTGAAGGTGTCTACCTTTAATCAAGACAAAAGTCAAAAAAGAGGAAGACGACATTGTACCATACCGACACCGACAGGTGATGTTTCTTTAAAAAAAGATGTCGGATGTACAAAAGTTCAGATCGCAAAAAAGTGAAGACCGGCTACATGAAAGGCTATTGCCTAAAAACATGTTAGGGAGTTTCAAACCCTAAATATAGCCGTTTCTCACACACCATAAGAGGGAACTCACGGCTATCTCTCCAACGGATAGTTTTCAAGAGTGACCTTGGTGTATGCCTATAAATCTTGGTGACCCTCTACTTTGTAAGGTTACGGGAAATTTATACGCAACTCAAGAGCTCAAACTTATTCTTACAAAAGTTAAAGCACTTTAAAATACCTTGAATTTCCCAAGTGCTTCTATATTGAAGAGAGCTCACTTTACTAAGCCTAGATTGATAAGATTTATCAAAGCTTAGTCGAGATATCCTAACCCTTTGCATTGTGCTTCAATGTAAAGGATATCTCATCCTAGTTGGAAACCAACCGAGAAACCCCAAACCCTTAAGAAGGTAGTTGGAGTGTGTTTTGTTGGTGAGTAGAGTTGTAAAAGTTAGTAAACTACGCTGGAGTAGTGAAAACTCTAGAGGAGAAGTTTAGTAAGCTGAGGGGTAGTCGAAAGCTTGTGTGTGATTGAGTAAGTAAACTACGGAGGTAGTCAGAAAACTCAAGGTCGGGTTGAGTAAGTAAACTACGTGGAGTAGTCAGAAAACTTCGAGGGCGAGTTGAGTAAGTAAACTACGAGGTAGTCAGAAAGCTCAGAAGTTGATAGTGAATTTCTCTGAAGAGTCAGAGAGAGTGGATGTAGGAGCTTGAGTCTCTGAACCACTATAACTGCTGTGTTCTTTATTGCTTTCCTTATTTGTGCTTAACTGTTGCATTGACTTGATTTTGAAAGCATACTTTTCACTGATATTCAGTTGGAATCAATCCACTGAAGTTGCATAAGTGAATCACAGCCTAATCACTATTTCATAAAGGGAAGGTTTTTCAGCAAAGCTTAAAATGAGTATAATCTAAGGGCCAACCATTCCGCACGACTGAGTAGCTAGAACAGATAGTTATCAAACCGAACTCTCTTCCGAGGATTGATAAGCTAGTTATCGATCCAAGCAACTCGGGATCTCGACACTTCGAGATTCGGTTGGGATTATCGAGGGTTTAAAACTTCGGGATCACTATCTCATGAGACTTTGACTCAAAAGCGATCCGCGGCTTCTCGAACCTAATCTTCAGGATTATCTGACCCAAGCTGACCTTAGTAAGAAAAAGTTTTAAAATCACTGAACACGTGTATTCCCCCCCCATACACGTGTAAGACTCGTTTACACCGGGACCAACACCTAGCATTCGTATGTTAACTCTCCAAATCATCTTCATCTGTAACGATTCATCTTCATAAGGTGTATCAAATATTGTACGTGTAAAGCTTGCAATACCACATCCTGGCTTGGTATGCCCCCAGAGTAGTCATTTTCAATTTGGGTCAACAAATTCATCTTATTCTGAGTTTATTTTACACGTGCATGTTTTGTTTGTGAGTCATTTCCGAATTAGCCACATCATATTCCCCAAATAATACGACTCGCGACAACTGGCGCTAGAAGGAGGGTAACCAAAAAACCAACCCATACAAAAACCCTTAGTTAGCCGAGGCAAAAAAAAGAAATATAATGCCTCAATCTAGGAACTCACAAATAGAAAGGTCGGGACAAAGTCGACCTCATGACCTGAAGGAGGCTCAGCGCCAGCCTCACAAAGATCAGACAATGGAGACTATCAATCTTGAGGATAATTAATGATCCGTAACCATTAAAAAGCCATCACTTTCTTGCTCGAGTCTGAAAAGAGAATTTGAAAAAGAGTTGGCCAAGTTAAAAACTCAAGAAGATGAAGATCGACGCTCGCTTACACCTGATAGTGAGCAAGTTAAAAAGAAAACTGCGAAGCGGGCCAATAAAAATGCCGATGATACGTCTGATGACGAACAACCTCAAGGGTCTAGACCTTCAGCGTTTGGACGTTTGAGGCTCTCCGCCAAAGACCGAATCGACAATAATAGGCGACAAGATCCAGGGAAGGAACAACCAATAAACATGCCCGCACATTCAGATCTTCATGATCATCCGCATGCCGAACAAAAATTGGCGGGAACAAAATTGTCTATCCATCATCGGCTGGGTAGTCAAGGACGAACTTGAAAAGGGGGATTGCCCCATCACGAGCATGACCCACTGGGTCCTCATGATGGGAAACAGCCCCAATCCAAGTCTGTCAGTTCCACAAAATTTGCGGAAATGCAGAAAGCCATCGAGGGTTTACAGGCCGACCTGGCCGCGACCAAAGGCCACCCTCGAGCGAGCACAATACCCTGCTCGCCACTATCACCAACGATCATGGCGGCCGAAATACAAGAGAAAGTAGCGAAGACCCGACCACCAGTCCCCATGTTTGATGCTGAGTCTGACCCTCATGTCCATCTCGGTAAATACTCAGACTTTATGATCGCAATGGGCTCCACAGACGCAACGCAGTGCCGATCATTTCCCATGACTTTGGGTGATCGGGCACATAGATGGTTCTCTAATTTACCCGCTGCGTCCATCACATCTTTCGCTCAATTGGGACAACAATTTTTGTCCCACTTTTCATCTATGTGTGCTCGCCCAGCGCCAAAACAAAGGTTGGCGCATTTTTCCCAACTAAGAGGTGAGTCTGATCGAGCATATATTGAAAGATTTGATAAATGTTTTTATGATGGGGCCCCAGTTGAAGAGGATGCCAAGATCCTCGCGGTGGTCGGGGGCCTGACTCTAAACACTGACATGTGGAAGGCCATGCATCAAGACTGGCCGAACACATATTCAGAATTCCGAGAGCGAGCGGCCAAAATCATAGCCATGCAAGATTTGCTCGCCCAATCACGATTGGGTCAGGAACCTACAACTAAGAAAGTTTTTGGGAAGAAAGTGATGAATGAAGGGGGGTACAAACCCCCAGGCTCTTTCAAACCATTCGAAGAAAGAGCAGAAGCAAACGCCCTACGAAGTCTTCTGGGCGTTTAAGCAGAAACAATCTTTAACCAAATCAGAGATCGGGACATGTTGGATAGGCCGAGAAGAATCATAATGGACAAGCATCGGCTTAATGCCTCCAAATATTGTAACTATCACGAGTACATCAGACACAATACAGAAGATTGTTGCGATTTACTTCGCCAACTTTGGAAGCTATACGAAGATAATCGTCTTACCCAATTCCTAAAAAAGCCGGCGAGCAGAGACTCCCGAACAGAAAAAATAGAAGATCGAAGGGGAAGTGTAAAGCCGAACAAACATCTGACAGTGATCCCGAAGAATCACGTAAGAGGTCTGAATTACCTAAAAGAGGGCCTCCTACTGTGGGAAGAGGTCGAGAAAGTCAAGAGATTCACATGATACGTCCTGAATATGGTCCAGTAGGTGGATGTTACCAGACACCAACATTATCGAACAGACGTAAGAAGATGGAGATGCGTGCCATGCAAAGCATCCATCAGGTGAAGGTGGCGAGCACATCAGCCAGCACGCCACCCTCTCACCAAATCATGTTTTCAGAAGACGATCTCGACAGTATAATTACTCCCCACAATGACTCCTTAACCATCAGTGCTCATCTCCTCGGGTTGAAGGTGCACCGCCTCCTAGTTGATACAGGAGCTTATGCGAACATTTTGCTCGTCAACACTCTGCACCAAATGGAAAAGCAAGTTGGGGACTTGAGCAGTTATATTGAACCATGTGATCATACCATTATGGGTTTTGGGGAATCTGTAACCCGACCCTATGGTATGATTAGGTTAGGAGTCGAGTTAGAATCAACTCTAAATCCAGGAGATCCGACGAACTAGAATGCTAGATTTTGTAATCGTCGATGCTCCGTCTATGTATAACGGGTTTCTAGGTCGCCCATTTATTCAGGAATTTAAAGCGGCCTGTTCTACTTACTATTATTGTGTCAAATTCCCAACACAAGATGGAACAGGTAGTGTAAAAGAAGATCAGAAGAAAGCTCGAGATTGTTTGCTATCATGTGCACCAGAAAAACAAAATATTGTTAACATGATGGAGCAAACATGGGAGATCGGTGAGTCAAGCCAACGAGCAAATATGTCGCCAAAATATCTTTTGACGAACACAAGTTTGACGAAACCTGACTCCCCGTGAAACACGAAAAAGCGCGAACACGTAATCCGGGATGGCAACTCATGTCCCGGATCTCGGATCTAATGAATATTAATCCGCTAAGCGAAACAACGGACTAGAACCTCGCGATAGGTTTGAACCCATGGAGGTTGAAGGCGAACAAGGGGGTCCATTCAAGATCCTCGGTGGAAACAAAAAGAAAGCGAGCAACACCGCCGAACAAGCTGGAGCCTATCAACATCGAATTCAATGCACGGACTGAGTTAGAAGTGTTCATTGGTTTAATTACGAACCAATTCGAGCGAAAATGATTGCTTATCTTGAGCAAACTTGGATGTGTTCGCATGGTGGTCGACGAGGACATGGTTGGCATTGATCCAAAACATGCATGCCATTCCCTCAACTTTGATCCAATACAAACTCCAGTTATCCAGAAGCGCAGAAAGTTTAGTCCGGAAAAGTATGCGGCGATGAATAGTGAAATCAAAAAGTTGCTCGACAACAAACCGATTCGAGAGGTGAAATGCCCAAGATGGCTTGCGAACCACGTGCTCGTCCGCAAGTCTAATGGATCTTGGAGACTATGTATTGATTTCATTGATTTAAATAAGGCATGCGCGAAAGATAATTTCCGATGCAAGATATCGATTATTTGGTCGAATGTCTGAGCCGTGAGCTCATGACCTTCATGGATGCTTTTTTTGGCTATCACCAAATACCCATGCATCCGGACGACCAAAATAATCGGCATTCTGCGATGAAAAAAGAATATGTATTGTTGGCAACGCATGCCATTGATTAAAGAATCTTGGGAGCAACATATCAGCGTTTGGTGAACAAAATGTTCCGAACACATCGGCCGAACAATTGAGGTATATATTGATGATATTGTGGTAAAAAGAACGAACATAAGGAAGACCGCATCACCCACCTCGCACAAGCGTTTGATATACTCGGGAGTACAACATGAAGCTAAATCAAGAAGAAATGCGACTTTTGGGGTTCACTCGGGAAAATTCCTCGGACATATGGTCGAGAAAAGGGGATCGAAGCGAACCCATCAAAAATTCAAGCCATGCTCGATATGCAGGCCCCTAGGAGTGTGAAAGAGGTCCAAAAGTTAATCGGACGTTTAGCTTCCGTAAGCCGGTTTATATCATTAAGGCGGGGACAAATGCAAACCTTTCTTTGATGCATTAAAGAAAGGGAAATTCGATGGACCGAGCATTTCAAAATGCATTGAATAATTGAAGCGATACTTTGCGGATACTCGAATCTTGTCTAAGCTTTGTCGGTAACATCTATATCTATATCTTGCTGCATCCGAACATGCAATCAGTGGTGTGCTCGTACGAGCAGAAGGGTCGACACATTTGCCTGTTTACTATGTAAGCCAAGTGCTTAAAGAAGCCGAGCTCCGGTACCCTCCATTGGAAAAATTAGCATATGCTCTCGTAATGAGTGTTCGAAAATTGCGACCATACTTTTTCGATCACTTTCGATTCGAGGTATTGACCACATTCCCATTCTTGAAGTCCTCCACCGACCGATCTGCGCAGTGATTACTCAAGTGGGCGGTGGAGTTAGGACAATTTAGCACTACGTTCGCTCCGCGAACAGCGATGAAGGGTCAAGTTATGGCCGATTTTATGGTTGAGTTGACATAACCACAAATGCCCGAAAAAGCTGTCGACCAACCATAGCATATGTATGTTGATGGCTCATCAACAAGTTCAAGACGAAAAAGCGTTGTTCTCATCAATAACTAGACAACATTCACAACAACCATCCGTTTTGATTTCCCAGCTACAAATAATGAAGCCGAATACGAAGCTTTGACCGCTGGACTACAGATGGCTATGACAATGGGAATTTAGAGGCTGATGATTTATAGCGATTCTCAGATAATCGTTTATCAAGTAACAAAGAAAGTCGAGGGGGAGAACAGATGCAAAAAAGAACTAAAAAAGAGTTGCTCGAGCATTTGAACAAGTTTTCATAGAACAATTACCACGATCGGGTAATTCGTTCACGATGCTTTGCACGCGCGCAACAAAGCAGAAGGAGTGATGAACACAACTGACATTGTGGTCGTCACAACTTGTTCGCCATCAGTTCCCAGAGTTATGATCGCCCAAGTAACAGGCGAACAGGAAACTTGGATGGCTCCAATCCTGAGTTACTTACAAAAGGGACTTCTCCCTGAGAATAAAGCACAAGCTACTCGCCTCAGATTACAATCTGCTCGTTATACTATCATAGACGAGCATTTGTACAAAAGAAGCTTCTCACTTCCACTATTGAAGTGTATTACTCCTGAAGAGGGTCGTGTACTTCTGGAGCAAATCCATGATGGAGTATGCGGAAATCATACAGGTGGTCTCGTCCTGGCACATAAAATAATCAGACAAGGTCATTATTGGCCAACCCTCAAAAAGGACTCGCTCGCGTATGCTCGCACGTGCCACAAGTGCCAGGTACATGCCCCACTTATTCATAGCCCACCTGAAGAATTAGTGTCAGTTTATAGCCCTTGGCCATTTGCTAAATGGGGGATCGATTTGATCGGCCCATTTCCTACTGGCACGTCGAGAGTAAAATTTGTTGTGGTTGTCGTTGATTACTAACTGATAATGGCAAACAGTTCGATGGAAGTGAATTCAGACAGAATTGTGCTCGCTGGGGAAAAAAAAGCATTACTCAACTCCGTATTATCCCCAGTCAAACGGACAAGTTGAAGCAGTTAATAAAATTATCAAGCATACCCTCGAGGCGGACTTGATAATTCGAGGGGGGATGAAATTTGAAGAGTTGCACGAAATATTATGGGCCTATCGAACAACTTTCGTAACATCAAGCTGCGGAGACCCCGTTTGCCTTGGCATTTGGTGCGGAAGTTTATACCCCAGAAATCAAGATTCCAAGTCATCGAACAATGACTTTTGGAGAGCACATCAATGACCAGCAAAGGCCACGAGAAAAGTGCACTGTTGGAAGAAAAAGAAGGGATAATGATTTCAAGAATGCCATGTACAAAAAGAGATCGAGAAGTTCTACAACTCCAAAGTCCGAACACGCAGGTTCAATGTGGGCGAGCTGGTTTTAAGACGAGCAACGGGGGTATCAAGTGGTGTGTTCGGCAGAGCATGGTAAGGTCTATTCAAAAGGGACAACACATTTGCCCGTTTACTATGTAAGCCAAGTGCTTAAAGAAGCCGAGCTCCGGTACCCTCCACTGGAGAAATTAACATATGCTCTCGTGATGAGTGTTCGAAAATGGCGACCATACTTTTTCGATCACTCGATCGAGGTATTGACCACTTTCCCATTCGCTGAAGTCCTCCAATCGACCGGATCTCGCAGTGCATTACTCAAGTGGGCGGTGGTGTTAGGGATAATTTGGCATTACGTTAGCCCTCATGAACAAAGAATGAAGGCCAAGCTATGGCCGATTTCATGGTCGAGTTGACATATCCTCAAATGCACGAAAAAACTATCGACCAACCATGGCATATGTATGTTGATGGTTCATCAACAAGTTCAAGAGCCGGAGCCGGTGTAGTTCTCATCATTCAACCGGACAAACATTCAAATGACCATCCGTTTTGAAAACTACAAATAATGAAGCCGAATATGAAGCTTTGATCATTTGGACTACGGATGGCAATGACAATGGGAATTCAGAGGTCGATGATTTATAACGATTCTCGATAATCGTTTATCAAATGTAGTGAAGTCTGAGGCCCGAGGCAGGAACAGATGATACCGACAAAGAACTAGCGAAAGAGTTGCTCGAGCATTTCGAACAAGTTTTCATAGAACAATTACCACGATTGGGTAATCTGCTCACGATGCTTTGGCACGCTGGCAACAATATGGAAGGATGATTAACACAACAACATTGTGGTCGTCACAACTTGTTCGCCATCGCCATCGTTCGAGTTATGATCGCCCAAGTAATGCAAAGAACAAGAAACTTGGATGACTAAATCTGAGTTACTTACAAAAGGGACTTCTCCCTGAGAATAAGGCACAAGCTACTCGCCTCAGATTACAATCTACTCGTTATACTTTCATAGACGAGCATTTGTACAAAAGAAGCTTTTCACTTCCACTGTTGAAATGTATTACTCCTGAAGAGGGTCGTGTACTTCTGGAACAAATCCATGATGGAGTATGCGGAAATCATACAGGTAGGCTCATCCTGGCACATAAAATAATCAGACAAGGTTATTATTGGCCAACACTCAAAAAGATTATCACGTATGCTCGTAGCGTGAAGTGCAGTACATGCTCCACTTATTCATAGCCCACCTGAAGAATTAGTGTCAGTTTATAGCCCATGGCCATTCGCTAAATGGGGGATCGATCTGATCGGTCCATTTCCTACTGGCACATCGGGAGTAAAATTTATTGTGGTTGCCGTTGATTACTATACTAAATGGGCAGAAGCCGAGGCTATTGTCAAAATCACCGAACAAAGAATGTGGAACTTTGTTTGGAAAAATATCATTTATCGATTTGGACTTCCCCAATCATTAGTAACCGATAACGGCAAACAGTTCGATGGAAGTGAATGCAATTGTGCTCATTTGGGCATAAAAAACATTACTCAACTCAGATATCCCCGATCAAGCGGACAAGTTGAAGCCGTTAATAAAATTATCAAGCATACCCTCGAGGCGGACTTGATAATTCAAGGGAGGATAAATTTGAAGAGTTGCACGAAATATTATGGGCCTATCGAACAACTTTCAGAACATCAACTGCGGAGACTCCGTTTGCCTTGGCTTTGGGTGCGGAAGCTGTTATACCCGCATAAATCAAGATTCCAAGTCATCGAACAATGACTTTTGGAGAGCACATCAATGACCGGTAGGCCGCCAGAAAAGACACTGTTGGAAGAAAGAAGGATGAAGGCTGATTTCAAGAATGCTATGTACAAAAAGAGATCAGAGAAGTGCTACAACTCCAAAGTCCGAACACGCAGGTTCAATGTGGGCGAGCTGGTTTTAAGACGAGCAACGAGGGTATCAAGTGGTGTGTTTGGCTGAGCATGGGAAGGTCCGTTCAGAGTTATAGAACGTTTGCTAAACGGGGCATATGACTTGGAAGACCTGAATGGAGTCCCATTGTCCTACTCGTGGAATGCGTCAAATTTGAAAAAATATTATCAATAGTGCCGAGCATAGTCGGCCAAACAAAGTCATCCACACAGCTGAAGCGACCATAGTTGGCCGAACATAATTGCCGACATAGCTGAAACGAACACGAATGGCCGAACATCATCAGCCATTCAGCTAAAACGAGTAGGACAATCCTGAAAGAAGAACACATTATGTTCGACACATATCTTCGAGGGAAAGAAATCTTGACCAAGATTATCGAAGGCGTAAGATACGTGTCAGAACGAGTCATCAACAGAAGATACGTGTCAGAACGATTTGACAAGTGGTGGCAACCGAGTAAGGATGAGTCAATCTTTGAACAAGAGCTGGCAAAAAGCTGAACAAATGTCAAAAGGGGGAGCAAAAGTAAGAGGGCCAGCACCAGCTAGCTATGCCAGCACTAGCTTGGGATAGTTCTATAAATAGAGGCATATTGATAGCTGAAAAAAGCAGAGAAAAAACAGATGAGGAAGAAAAAAAGAAAAATACTACAATTCTCAGAAGAAAGTTGGTTCAGTATGCCTCCAGACGAAGAATCCAGTACTCGATTCAGCTATCATTCTCTTTGAATCAAGCATATCGGCCCTGGTACGAGATTTATACCCCATATGACACTCCGAGCACAGGTTGAAGCTCGTTGCAGACTCAAGATGCTCGGCAGAGTCATGGTTGCCACTCACGTTACTCACTTTGCTTATGCGATTAGTAAATCACTAGTCCCCATGCATCCCCAAAATCTCCTCGAAGGGAGGGATGTCATAGTGTCCTTTCGAAGCAATATCGCGGATGCCAAAGCATCTACCGAAGGGGACGAGAATGGTGCGAATTTGAAAATTTTGCTTACGACCGCTATAAAGAAAGCAGAGCCGCCACATATCATATCCAAATGCCAAGATAATCACGGCTTGTCGGGAGGGACAAAAGCTTATGTTGCTGCTGCTTGAGCATGTTACTAAAGAAGGGTAGACAGGATGATGTGCCACATGCTTGTCAACATCAATTCCACGGACAAGGTGAGGCCAACAACACCAGTAGTATTCACGTCCGAGCCATCTTCCTCGTCCAGGATAGTATCATCAACTTCGATCCCTTCAGGAAGAATGGAGAAATCACACATATCGTTTAAATCTGACATCGGAAGATTGCGATCTGGTGGATTGTCGATCAGGTACTGCTGGAAACTGGATATGAGAGGGGCAATTTGTTCGTCAGTGAGTGCATGGCGAGCAGACCGGATAACATCAGCAAAGGCACATATGTAGGAGAAGTTGGACATGGAATCAACATATTCTTCATTGTGCAGCCTTGAATTTTCGAGACCCAAACGAGTGTTGGTCTCTTCAACAATGATGAGTTGTTGGCCGAGCACATTCCTCTCACTTTCCATGGCCTCGACGCCAGCACGGACTCTACGAAGCTCGACATTCATCTCCTCCTGAGCTCTTCGTATGCTGACCACCTCCTCCTGAGAGTGATTTAGTTCCTCCTTTGCCTGGCGAGCATCCTCCTGAGCCTAGCGAGCATTTTCTTGAGACTGGCGGGCATCCTCCCGAGCTTTGGCGAGCATCAGTGCCGGGGATGCTCGTCCCTCGAGCCAACCTCAGTTCATCCTGAGTCCTGTTCAGCTCGCCCACCATTTCTTCGAAATTCCTGATCAGAGCCAAGTAGTTGGCATGAAGGTTGGCGGACTCAGCATAAACTTTTTCAAGGACGACCATAGATTGGCCCTGGAGTACCAAGCCGAGTCGCATGTTTTCCAGAGGAGTGGGACCCATGGTAGACTCTTCCAGATCAGTAGTCCATGCTCGAACAGGGGTCTGACACGCCTTTTGGACATGCTCGGGAATGCCCGGAACCTTGCGAACACTCGGCGAGCAGAAGTAGTTTTTCAAATTGGGCATCAAGGGCGCCAACCTGCTCAACCTACATATACACCCGAGCAAATAAATATGACAAAGCGAATAAAATTAACCAAAAAAGAAGTAAAGTGAACAAAATGTACCTATTCGCACGAGCCGGATCCCATCCCAAGAATGATTTATCCTCAGGGGACCGAAGCTCAGGATTCAAAGGAGTCCATGATCGGGGTCCAGCAGGAGGTGGAGAAGATGTGCCAACCTCCATTTCAACAATTTATGAGATCGACCCGACCCGGAGGCGGCCATTTGACCGCCTTAAATCTGGTAAGTCACACTATCGCGGCATCAGTGCTCGTTTGAGCATGTTCGCTCGGCATGCTCGTCCGAGCTTGTTCGCTTGGCCCCTGCTCGCCGGTTTCCATCCTTGGTCTCTTCGGCGACGGAGCCTATTCGCTAGTCCCCTGCTTGGTCGAACGAGTACTCCTTTGCGGTCGGCTTGATTCCCCAAGCCCGAATCGCGGATCTTTTAAAAGGCCCCGCCCTTTTCGCTTTCCTCTGTTTGCGGTTTGAGCTTCCTCGGCTTGAATCCTAGCTAGCTCTTGGGGTCTTTTTCTTCGAGCCATCTCAGTATGCTCGGATGTACTCACGACAACAGTCATAGCAGGGAAAGCTATAAGCAAAACAATTCATTATGTAAGAAAGGATAACAGCGAGCAAATAGGTACAAAACATATGCAAGGAGGTTAGGATTAATGACAACAAGATGGTGAGGGGGCACGAACAAGCCTCATTTTTTCCTTTGATCGGCGGTATTCAGGGTTTTCACAGATCGTTCCTAGCGAGACTCGAGATCAATTTGTCAAACGCTACTAAAATAGCCGTCGTTGGTCTCCTTGTCCGTCGCAGCTAGAATCCCTGAAATAAAGAGTAAGTTAAAATCAGTTCAAATTGAGGAACAAAAGACACAAAATCACTTACTTCGGTACACCCGAAGTCAGTGGGGATGTCTAAACGAGCATTTGGTTCGCTTCCAGAAGCCGGGCTCTTCCAATCGCCCCCAACGAACCAAATTTTTTCCTTCCAATCACTGATTTTGTTCGGCACATCCTCAATGATTTTGTTCACCAAAATTTTGCATTTGGCATTCGTCTGCATGAACAACCACCCATGTTCGCCCTTCGGACGTGTCAAATGCACCAAACGAGCAAGTTCAACTGCTGAGGGATAATACCTAGTCTTAATTTTGCCGAACAAAGTCAGGAAGCTCATGATCATATGCCACCCGTTTGGCTTAAGCTGCGTGATGATGATATTCCACTCCACGAGCAAACGGGTGATGGCCGGATGGAGGGGGAATCGAAGGCCAGCTTCCATTGTGTCCAAATTCACAATGACACAAATTTGGTGCGCCCGTTTCATCGAGGACTGGTGCCCGAAAAAAAGACATCTTTAGGGGTTTCGTAATTTCTATGCAGCTGAGCGAGCATATCTACATCAATTATGCTCGCTATCTTGCTCGCTGGGTACTCATTTTCAACCCTAATCCTATGAGGTTGCTCGGGCCAATCAAAACTATAACGAGCATTATACTCGTTATATGTTGGACTATGAGGACACCATTGGTATATCAAGTTAATTTTGCTCATCGCCTATCCCTATGTTCGATTCGGTTACATTTCTGACCATCAAAATTTCCCCCCCTCACAATATCGTCATTCCTATCTACATCAACATTATCAACAGCCCTAGACCTAATTTGAGTTTGGGCCAAAGAATCGTCACTTGAATCATCCGAGAAATCACTACGGACCAAGTCCCTATCTAATTCATTAAGGGCTTCGTCGGAATCGGAGGAAAGAACGACAAAGCGGTTGCGAACTTGCCAGCGAAAATCGAATCTGAGACATTCGTCTCGGTGCATTAAGCGTCGCTACGGGGATTCTAAGAGGGGGAAAGAAGAACTATGGTGGTCCGATTCTGGGGGAAGCGAAGAGTTTGAGCAAGAAGCCATAATCGCAATGAGAGAAAGAAACGGTTACGAAAGCAAGATCCTTCACGAAATGATGAAGCCCTCCGTAAAAATTTTCGAGACACGGAAAAAGATTGAAAGACAGAGGCAAAGAGAAGAAGGAAAGAGAAAAGGGTTTAAGGCGGTGAAATGAGGTATATATAGATACCGGATTCAATTTTGAAAATCTGGCACAGAATACGAAACGACATCAACTATGGCCCAATATGATTATAACAGTCGGGCCCCATGTTGAATACAAAGCGACCCGACTGGGGGGTATTGTTGTGTTCGATATAATAATTCAGCATTAATCGAACACGTAAGAGCGACACGTGTAATATTTATTAAAATAATCATGCCCGATGGACAAGTGTGCCCGCCGCTCGTCGACCAAACAAGTTTGTTCGACCAGCTCGCCACTTGTCTCCCAAAGCAAACATACTCGCCATTCAGATCAGGAAAGAATGAATCAAATAAGCTAAGCCAAGAGGGCTCAGACAAATCTGAGGGCTCAGACAAGTCTGAGGCCACGAACAAGTTTGAGGACTCAGACAACCTAAATGCTCAGACTATCCTGAGGGGTCAGTATGCTCGCAACTCAAATATCCTGAAGACTCGGATAATCTGAGGGTCAGTATGCTCGCAACTCAGATATCCTGAAGACTCAGATAATCTGAGGGTCAGTATGTTAGGTGCTCAGACATCCTGAGGGTTCAGATATCCTGAAGACCCAGAGATTCACCTGAGGGGTCAGTATGCTCGCAGCACAGACATCCTGAGGGTCAGTATGTTCGCCACTCAGACATCCTGAAGGGTCAGAGTGCTCGACACTCAGATATCCTGAAGACCCAAACATCCCGAAGACCCAGACATCCTGAGGGCTCAGTATGCTCGAGGAAGACAGTATTCCACCATAAAACTGACATGAATAAAGGGGCGAACAAAACATCCAGCCGAGCAAAATATTGATTTGGACGACCAAAAAGGTGCCTTATAGACAAGCAAAAGCGAAGATCAACCTAGAAGACGGAGTTGGAAAGGTGGCAGCATCACGAGAGTTCTTGCATGGCCCGGAGTCTCTAGCTCATGCTTGCCAACCCAGCTCATGCTTGTCAGAGTGCTATAAGTAGAAGAAAAAACAACAAGAGACAGGTTACAAAAAAAATTCCCAGAAAGAGTTACACACACATAAAAAATCCCCAGAGAGGTGAGGTACAGAAAAATTCGAGTGATCATCCACACATGCAGGAACCCTAGCATTCGTATGTTAACTCTCCAAATCATCTTCATCTGTAACGATTCATCTTCATAAGGTGTATCAAATATTGTACGTGTAAAGCTCGCAATACCACATCCTGACTTGGTATGCCCCCAGAGTAGTCATTTCCTGACGAACTGGGTCAACAAATTCATCTTATTTACAGTTTATTTTACACGTGCATGTTTTGTTTGTGAGTCGTTTCCGAATTAGCCACATCATATTCCCCAAATAATACGACTCGCGACAATTTTCTATTTGGTCCCTCAACAAATAGAAAATTACTTAATGGTTTCTATGCATATAAAGCCCATAATTATTTAATACTCATATTAGCCCATAACTTAAACTTTAGTGGATCACTTTAATTGGGCCGGAAAAGAATCAATGCGACTTCGATACCCTATATCTTGGGCAATAATATTAATTGCACGACAGTTGCTAAATTAATACAGAGAATCATGTGCTTGCTATGTCTTGCTTGATTGGTCCCCTTGGTGGGCCCGGAACCTTTATCATACCAAATCTTGCAAGTGGAATTAATTTTCCGGTATGGATAATAAAGATGGGTTGTCCTTACTCCAAGGATAAAGATATTAATTAATATAAAGCTTTTCAGTGGCTTAATTAATTAATGGACTAAATAATCTTAAACACGGGAGATAATAACCGGGAGTCATATTACCATAATATGGGTTAAGTTGGATAGTGCAATATTAATTATATAGTGGCATTAATTAATATTAATGGACTGAATTATATTGTGGCTCAATATTGGAATTCAGAAGCCCATTGGAAGGTTCATCTTAATTCTCCTAAAGGCCCCTCAAGTAGCCCAATTATAGTCCAATAAATAAAAGTTGCTTAAAATAAAATAAACTATTGTTGCATTATATTTCCTTATTTTTTTGAAAATATTAAAGAAAAGAGGGAGAAGAATTTTCTTGAAAAGATTTTATGGAAAGGAGATAATGTATTCTTGGAATACAAGATTATCACATAAATTCAAGAAATCTCCCACTTGGCTTCTTTAATAGGAAATTTTTGAAAATTGTAGGGCAATAATAGGAAGAAGGATTTTCTTGATTTTCTTGGAAAGATTTTATGGAAAAAGATATGTATTCTAGGAATACAAGAATATCTCATAAATTCAAGAAAGATCCAATCTTGAAAGATCTCCTATTATTTTCGAAAATATTAGGCTAAATAAGGGTGTGAGATTTTTGTGGAAAAATACACATGGAAAGAAGAATATATGAGATATATTCAAGATTTCTTAGAGATCAAGAAAATATCTTTCCTAACCTCTTTTTGGCTGAAATTTTTGTCCAAATCCCTCTATATAAATAAGTCTGAAAATTCAGTTTCGATTATACAAAGTAAAAAGCATACTTTTCAGTATAATCCCAACACACAGAAGATTAAATTAACAGTCCCTTGTAACTAAAAGTACGCCATTCACGACCTAGATGGAAATGAACAACCCATCACGAAAGGTTGAGGTGTAAGGCTCAGATTGGTTTGTCTTGACCAAGAGATTACACTAGTGCATGATCGATGCAATTGAATAGGACCTCTGAGGAGGATAAATTCTTTGAATCGAACAAGAAAGAATTAGACCTCAGTGGTTCGTTGTTTCTTAACCTTCGTCCCTTAAATAGGATCACGTGGGATTGGTAACTATTGCTTTGACTTATCATGGGTAGCGAATCAGAGAGATTCAATACTTTTTATCTTAGGCAATATTATTGGTCACATGTGATTGCTAAGATTTAATCTGAAGAATCGTGTGCAAAACGCTTGCTTGATTTGCCCCCTTGGGAGGTTCATAAGCTTTATCATACCAAATCTTGCAAGTGGAATTAGTTTTAGGTATGGATAATAATGTTGAATCGTTTCTTGACCAAGGACAAAAGATATTAATTAACGGAAAGCTATTTTGGTGGCTTGAATTAATTAATGGGCTAGATAATCTTAAACACGGGAAATAATGACCGGGAGCCATATTGACTGTAATATGGGTTAAGATGGATAGTGCAATATTAATTATGTAGTGGGATTAATTAATATTTATGAGCTTGAATTATATTGTGGCTCAATATTAGATATTCAAGGTCCATTAGAAGGTCCAATCTTAATTCTCCTAAAGGCCCCCCGAGTAGCCCAACAAATAGTCAATAACCGAAAAAAGGTGATTAAAATAAAATAAATATTATTGCTTTTTTTTCCTCTATTTTTTTCGAAATTTATGGATAAAAAGAGGAGAAAGATTTTCTTTGAATTTTGTTATGGAATGAAGATATGTATTCTTGGAATACAAGATTATCTCATTAAATTCAAGAAATCTCCCACTTGGTTATTCATGAAGGAAATTTCGAAATTTTGGAAATATAGTGGGAAAGAAAGATTTTCTTGATTTTCTTGAAAAGATATGATGGAATATATGTATTTCTTGAAATACAAGAATATCTCATAAATTCAAGAAGATCCAAATCTTGGAATCTTGCATTCTAAAATTTTCGAAAATATCCATAATTGAGGAGGTGGGATTTTTTGTGGAATATTTAATTATGGGAAAAAGAATATAGGAGATATATTCAAGATTTCTTGGTGACCAAGAAAAGTCTTTTCCCACATTGATTTTCTACAAGAAATTTCGACCCCTTCTCTCCTATAAATAGGGGATGATTGTTTCATTCCCAAAGACAATTCCATGTGCTGGAAAAATTAGCAAATCCTCAAAGGTGGTGCAACAAAGTTTATTTTTTCCTTTTGTTAATTGTTCGACAAGTGTCCTTCCACCGGATAGTTGAGCAAGGGCTAAGGGAATACTTGGGAAGTCCTTTTGGTTAGTCCGTCCGGTAGCCGAAGTCCTTTATCATCCCGAGAGAATACGTTCACGTAAACCCGTAGATTCGCATCGTAGGTTTTACGTGGCTTTTTATATGCATGATATGTTGTTGCAATTATTATTTGAATTAATATAGGATTAATTCATGCTAGTAATAATTAAAGAATTAAATTTGTATTTAAATATTCATCCCGAATAGATCTGTGCAAATCATTCCCCAACACTGTGATCTGGTATCACTAAATTAACTACAATGTAACACGTACGAATTATTGAACATTTATGCAGTAAATATATGTAACATTCGATAATATTTAAAGCATCAGTGATAAACAATTTATTTCAGTAGATAAGTCCGAAATTCAGTTTTGATTATACAAAGTAAAAAACATACTTTCCAGTATAATCCCAACAATCTCCCACTTATACTCAAAGTCTCCTTTTAAGTATACTACAACATGTCTCGTGTAGTTCATAATTCGTGACATCTAATGTCACCTACACGAACCTAATAATTTCTCCCACTTATACTCAAAGCAGATTGGCAACGGTCTTGACACCCATTCCTTCCACATGTCTCCCGAATGTATTCATAGGCAGACCCTTTGTGAATAGATCTGCTAGGTTGTCTTCTGACGCTATCTTTGCCACATCTATATCTCCTCTCTTAACGATATCTCGTATAAAATGGTATTTCCTTTCAATGTGTTTGCTGGCTTTGTGGGCTCTTGGTTCCCTTGAATTTGCAACTGCTCCGGCATTGTCACAATAAACAGTGAGTCTGCTGGGCAAATTCGGAACCACATTCAAGTCCACTAGGAAGTTCTTGAGCCAAACCGCTTCTTTCGCTACCTCGCAAGCAGCTACATATTCGGCTTCCAGGTAGAATCTGCGACGCATTTCTGCTTGACGCTTCTCCATGTCACGGCTCCTCCCCCCATGCAAAACACACTACCGGAGGTAGATTTTCTGGAATATATGTCTGATTGGAAATCCGAGTCCGTGTAGCCGATGGGGATTGGATTATCTGACTGATAAATCAACATTCTATCCCGAGTTCTTTTCGAGATACTTGAGAATGTTTTTTAATCGCCCAATCAATGCTCTTTCCCGGGTTACTTTGATATCTTGCCACCATGCCAACGGCAAAGCAGATATCCGGTCTCGTACACAGCATTGCATACATAAGGCTTCCGACAGCCTAAGCATAAGGAATGCCTCTCATGTCATCTATCTCCTTTTGCGTCTTAGGGCACATTTTCTTAGATAGATGGATTCCATGTTTGAAAGGTACGAAGAATTTCTTGGAATCTTGCATGCTGAATCGTTTCAAGACAGTGTCTATGTATGAAGCTTGCGATAAGTTTATCATCATTTTCTTGCGATCTCGAGTAATCTTGATCCCAAGGATGTGTGCGGCTTCCCCTAAGTCCTTCATATCAAACTATTTTGAAAGCCATGCCCTTACGCCCCGATAACACCTTTACATCGTTGTCGATGATCGAATGTCATCTACGTATAGTACTAAGAATACCAATGCGATTAAAACGCTTTTTTTGTACACACAACTTTCGAACTCGTTTTGATCGAACCCATAAGACTTTATAACATGATCAAAACATTGGTTCCAAGCTCTAGATGCCTGTTTGAGTCCGTAAATGGACTTCATGAGTTTACAAACTAGGTGTTCTTGGCCTTTTTCAATGAAGCCTTGGGGTTGTTGCATATAGATCTCTTCATCAAGACTTCCAGTTAAGGAAAATTTCGTCTTGACATCCATTTGCCGATTTCAAAGTCGAGATCTTGCAAAGAATCGATAAGAGAATTCGGATGGACTTAAGCATGGCTACGGGCGATAAAGTTTCCTCATAATCGATCCATTCTTTCTGAGTATAACCTTTCGCCACGAGTCTTGCCTTGAAGGTTTCCACCTTCCAGTCCGGTCCTCGTTTTCTCTTATACACCCACTTGCAACCAATGGGTTTGACCCCATTAAGTGGCTCGACTAGCTCCTACTCTGTTATGAAACATAGAACCCATTTCAAACTTTCATTCTTTGTTTTGCCAAGAATCTGATCCTTGTCTTGGATTGCCTCATCATATGTCCATGGGTGCGATTCGTCTCAGACGGGAATCAAGTCCAGAGGACTCTCCTATTCCCATGAATCTCGGGCTATTTCACAACCCTCCTACTACGACGAGGCTCCGATTGTGTAATTGTGTCATTTGGTATATCATCTTGTACTGTTGGCATTGAGGTTAGCCCCCTTAGCTCATTTAAGGTAATCTCACTTCTGGGTCTTCTTTCGTTCATATAGTCTTCTTCCAAAAATCTAAAGTGGGTGCTTATTACCACCTTTTGATCTTCGGGACCATAGAACATACACCCTTTTGTTCCATCGGGGTATCCCACAAACAACCTTAATTCTGATCGAGGATCCAATTTTCCGGCTTCCTTGTCCAACACGTAGGTCGGACACCCCTAAATCCTCATGTGTCTCAAACTAGGCTTGCGCTCGGTCCACAATTCTTTGGGAGTTTTGGGAACCGATTTGGATGGCACCAAGTTCAGAATGTAGGCTGTTGTTTCCAAGGCATGACCCCCCATAACGACTTGGGAAGATCCGCATAACTCATCATAGATCTAACCATTTCCAAAAGAGTTATGTTTTTCGCTCTCTGCAACCCCGTTTTGTTGAGGGGTTAAAGGTGCGATTAGTGGGATGCAATCCCTTCATCAGATAAGTAGTTCAAAAACTCATCGCTGAGATATTCGCCTCCACGATCGGATTGTAGAGACTTGATACGTTTTTCCCTATGATTCTCTGCTTGAGCCTTAAATTCTTTGAATTTCTCAAAGGTCTCAGATTTATGCTTCATAAGGAAAATATAACTGTACCTTGAGTAATCATCAATAAAAGTGAAAAAATACTCATAACCTCCTCTTGCTTTGGTTGACATTGGACCACATACATCTGTGTGAACGATTTCTAACACTTCTTTGGCTCTATTCCCCTTGGCTCCAAATGCCCTCTTGGTCATGTTACCCTCCAAACATGATTCGCAGGTTGGAATTGGTTCAACTTGGAGAAACTCCAGTGAACCATCTTTCACCAACCTTTGGATCCTCTTTGGATTTATATGTCCCAATCTTAGATGCCATAGAAGTGTCTCGTTCACGTTTGATGAACGTTTTCTTTTCTCGGAAATAGTTGATGTGTTATAGGATGCATTTCGTGAGTGGTGTGCACAATTAATTCTATAGAGATTATTCGACCAATGTCCCATAATAGATACACTCATCATTTCAAGAAATGATGTCATTCTTATTAGAAGAAACTTAGTGTCCTTTAATCAAATTTTAGAAACTGAAAGTGAATTCTTTTCAAAACTGGGAACATAAAGATAATCTCAAAAAAACTTCATCTTTAAAAGACAGGTGCATTTCTCCCACTGCTTTAACCACTACTCATGTAGAATTGCAATATCTGCTACTTGCGTAGTATTGCAATAACCGTTACTATCGTAGCATTGCAATATCTGCCACTTACGTAGCATTGCAATAATTGCTACTTTCGTAACATTGCCCAGTGTGATGAGAATCTCACTCCCACTAAGTTGCCGGATCAGTTTGAACCCGTGAAGCAAATATGATTAGTGGATCTCGTATCAACCACTCACGAATGAGACGTATACGCCGCTAAACAAGTTTCAACAACTAGTGCGTGAGAATTACCTTTCTTTCCGTCCCTTTTGGGGTTGGAACAGGTAAACCTCCATTTTCCTCTTTCACCGCAGCTTAAGCACTTCCTCTTTGGATTTTTCTTGACACCACAAGCATTCCTCATCTTAGCATTGCTCTTGGCAACAGTTGAGTTTTATTGCTTATGGCTTTTGGTCCTCTTCTTTTTCTTGCCTTCCCTTGGCCTAGAAAATGAAGACTTACCACTTGCCGTTAAAGCTTGAGTTTGGTGCCCCATCAATATCTCTGCTGAGACCAAAGCTTGCAACAAATCAGCTAGTGAGGCCAAAATGCTCAGAAACTTTTGGGCAGAGAGTGAAATACCAAATTCATCCGAAGTTTCAGATTATAATGCTTTTCGAGAATCTCAAGTTTGTTCAGATAGGCCATCTATTTTGAGGATGTAATCCTTACAGGTTTGCCCTCCACCATTTTCGGCGACGTCATCTCTCAAGAAGGTGATCGACGAGTCCCGCATTTTGATTTCGTCGGTTGGCTCATCCGATTTTTGGTGTGTTAAGAATCCACTTGTGCTTTTTGTGCGATTAGGACAATTATAATTTTTCGTTTCCAATCAATATAGTTTTTGTTGGTCCCGGTAAACGAAGTCTTACACGTGTATGGGGGAATGCGTGTTCGATGATTTTAAAACTTTTTTCTTCGAGGTCACTTGGGTCGATAATCCTAAAGATTAGGTTCGAGAAGCCCAGATCGCTCTCCGAGTCAAAGTCTCTTCGAGACAAGTGATCCGAGTCGCTTTTCAGATACCTCGGATAATCCCAGCCCAATCTCGAGTGTCGAGAGATCCCGAGTTGCTTGGATCGATAACTAGCTTATTGAATCCTCGGAAGAGAGTTCGGTTTGATAACTATCTCTGTTCTAGCTACTCGATCATCTTGAATGGTTGGCCCTTAGATTATACTCGTTTTAAGCTTTTCAAAAAAAACCTTCCCTTTATGAAATAGTGATTAGGTGTGATTCACTTATGCAACTTCGATTGGATTGATTCCAATCGAATATCGGTGAAAAGTATGCTTTCAAAATCAAGTCAATGCAGCAGTTAATACGAGATAAGGAAAGCAATAAAGAACACAAAGAAGCTTATAGTGGTTCGTAGACTCAAGCTCCTACATCCACTCTCTCTCGACTCTTGAGAGAAATTCACTATCAACTTCGAGCTTTCGACTACCCGTAGAGTTTACTTACTCAACTTCGGTCTCGAGTTTTTCGACTACTCCCGTAGTTTACTTTACTCAACCCGACCTTGAGTTTTTCGACTACCTCCGTAGTTCGGTTTTACTCAATCACACACAAGCTTTCGGACTACCCCCCAGAGCTTACTAACTTCTCCTCTAGAGTTTTTCGACTACTCCGCGTAGTTTACTAACTCTTTACAACTCTACTCACCAACAAACACACTCCAACTACCTTCTCAAGGGTTTGGGGTTTCTCGGTTGGTTTCAACTAGGATGAGATATCCTTTTACAATGAAGCACAATGCAAAGGGTTAGGATATCTCGACTAAGCTTTGGATAAATCTTATCAAGCTAGGCTTAGTAAAGTGAGCTCTCTTCAATATAGAAGCACTTGGGAAATTCAAGGTATTTCGAGTGCTTTAACTTTTGCAAGAATAAGTTTGAGCTCTTGAGTTGCGTATAAATTTCCCGTAACCTTACAAAGTAGAGGGTCACCAAGATTTATAGGCATACACCAAGGTCACTCTTTGAAAACTATCCGTTGGAGAGATAGCCGTGAGTTCCCTCTTATGGTGTGTGAGAAACGGCTATATTTAGGGTTTGAAACTCCCTAACATGTTTTAGGCAATAGCCTTTCATGTAGCCGGTCTTCACTTTTTTGCAGTCTGGAACTTTCGTACATCTGACATCTTTTTTCGACTTCATCCTTCATCGGTGTCGGTATAGATGGTGATGTCGTCTTCCTCTTTTTGACTTTTGTCTTGATTAAAGGTAGACACCTTCAACGGCTCTTTTTGGTTACAAACTCGAGTTTGATATAACCTTAACAATACTTCGACTTAGTTCCTTTTGCTGCGTTTGAATGTCTTGGCAATATCTAACTTCTAAGGCATCGCGTTTCTCTCGATATTGCATCCTTGAATGGATAGATATATTGATTGCCTCGAGAACATTCGGGGTTCATATTGAGCATTGATACATTCTTGAGTCTTGATAATTCTTGTGCTTTCGATATTCTTGATCTTGATTTCTCGGTCTTGATCTTGCGTCTTGAGTCTTCTGCGTCTTGAGGTCTTCGAGTCTTGATTTATCTTGGTGATATCTTGAGTCTTCATCTTTGAGTCTTGAGTTCTCGATTTCATCTTGAGTCTTGATATCTCGATTTTCATCTTGAGTCTTGAGTCTCGATTTCTCACTAAGTCTTTAGATTCTCAGTTTCATCTTGAGTCTTGAGACTTCTGTTTCATCTTGAAACCGGTTTTCTTGGCTATCTTGAGTTCTTGAAGTCTTGAACCTATCCTGAACTATATCTGGCGACTATACATTTTGCGAGATAACATCCCGAATACTCTAAAACCGAATCGACTCAATTATCAAGATCATTACGAACATGTCATTTCGGGGGTTTTGGGATCTTAATCAAAATCATATAATCTTTTATTAAATTCATCTCCCAACAATTTCCCCCTTTTTGATGATGCCAAAACCTATCTTGTTACAAATACATAACCTATACTCAGGTTTCAGTTTATCCTATCACAAGATTGGTTGTCTCTCAACAATTTTCGAATCGGAGAATCTCTCAATACATTAGAGAGTTTTTCCAACACTTAAGACATTGAGTTATTTCTTCAAGAATGAATCTCTTTAAGTAGTTCATTACTAAATACTTAAACAAATTTCCCATATCATCATTCGGTTAGTTCGAGACATACAATCAAAGATATCAAAATAAAAGACATGTAAATAAGATAATAAGGTATTATCTTTTGAGCATAATGATAAATCTTCATTGATGATAAGTATACCATTACAGATTACAATGAGATTTTTATCAACAAAATCAAAAAGACAAAATTTAAATATTACAGAATCTTACGAGTTCTTTGATCTTGATCTTGATTCGCTCTTGATTTTTTCATTCTCGACTTCATCACCGCACCTCCGGGTTGAACATTCGAAAAAATCTTTTCTTGACTCATTCCTCTCCTTGATGATGTCCGGATTTGTTCCTGTTAATCCCAACCGACCAAAGATCTTGAGCAATTTCTTGCGTAATGGCTTTTCATTTACCAAGCCATTACCAAGTCTTGGAGGAGGATAGGAATATGGACGGGGCTACTATCTGTACTCCACCTTCATCTGCAAGGTTAATCCAGCCTTGGAGATACTTTGGATAGAAGGTTAGAAGATATTCAATGAAAGCTTCGTTCTGATCTGAGCCTTCCCCTCTCCATTCCCCGAGAACATCGTAATTGAACGAAGGTTCTCTTCACTTCTTCCACATGTCATTGAGTTTAATGGGCATCCATTTATCAACGTGGGGGCCACTTCAGCGCTTTTCGATGTTCCCTTCCTCTTGCTCATAAACTTCACGAAGTCACTCCTTCGCTTACGCTCTTCGTCTATCTTCTTTTCGATCACAGAGCGCTCACGAGACCGGCGGCGAACTTTCTTAGCTTGTTCTTTTTGGAGTGTCTTGAGCATCTCCGGGTGTTGAAGACTTTCTTACGAGGTTGAGACTCAGATTCTACGCATCTTCATCATCCGAATCAGCTTTCTGGATTGGCTTAGAAGAAACGCCACGCTTGCTTACTGGTTGAACAACTCCCAAGGCTTTCCTCTTCATAAGCGATTAAAAAGACCCAAACCGCTTGTTCCAACCTTAGTTCTAGCTTTTCGGTTTCTCTCTTGCAACCTCAAGCATGGTTTGCTCGAAACTTCGAGTGTAGATGGGCTTCTCCACTTGAGGCAATTTCAATTTATCAAGAGCTTCAACTTTTTTAAGGCTTTGGCTAGATTGTACATTTCAAAGATCTTTTCGAGCCTTCTTCTCCAAAGTACGTGCCATGAACTTCCGAGGTCTTCACCTTCCTTTTCCCCTTCCCGCACCGTAATTTGGAAGAAGTCTGGAGAGAGTCAGTGTCCATGTGATATCTTCTTTCTTTGCTCACAAAGCCGGATCTCTCCCGCTTCTTGATCTTGCTCATCTTCCATTCTCCCGATGTGGTTCTTAGCCACGAAAGTTCTTCGAATAAGTGGGCAACCGCGGCGGAGAGTGCATCTTTAAGCATCTCTGTCATCTTGGTCATGAAAGACCGAGCTCATTTCCTCAAACAGCCAGATTTGATCAAGACCTCATTTTTTCTCTGCCGGTTTCACCTCTAGAAATTGATCGATTCACGGTGCTTCTGTTTCATTTCAAAGACTTAACTCTGCGTTGACTCCCTCCGACTTTTCATTCAACTTTTTCTTCCATGGAGGTCATCCGAGTGGTCGAATGTTTTTGTATCTGCGATTCGAAGAATGGCTAAGACCTTCCATTGTTCGAGCTTGATTGGCCAACGTTTCTTCCATCCGAGCAATTTTGATCGCCATTGGCTCAATCTTCTCAAGTTTCTCCATTACGGGAGTGAGATCAATCTCGGGAACCTTCGCACCTTCTGTCTTTGTTTGATCATCTGAGCTTCAAACTTCATCCCGAGCTCCAGTCTCAATTGAGCCTCGGTCATTTATCGACAATTCGAAATTAAAGATAGTACTTTCATTAACTTTGGCATAATTGTTAATAGTGCGAAAAAGGTACTGAAGAGTGCTAAACCGATCTAAGGTTGATCGACAATGAAGTCTCTTTTTCCATTTGAGCCCGATCCTCAAAGATCTCCATGTTGGTCCCCATCTCCATCTTTGGATTTGTCTCATTGCTGGGCACCAACTCACCAACTTCAGTTGTTTTTCTTCTCGACTAGCTTCCTACGAACCCGGCTCATCAAAATCGAATTTTTCATCATGAGCTTTGTCTTCCGAACCTCGAGTCGGTCGGGAAGAAGGTCGTCTCCTCATTCCCGGTCTTCCCCTCGAATGCGGCAATATCAAGCATCTCGGGAAGAGTCTCGATTGAGGATATACCGCTTTGTCGTCCTTAATCAAGAAAACATCTTGCAAATCGGGGTATTTTGAGCTCGGGGAGAATGATCCAGGATGAACCGTTCCCCCTTGCTCCTCTCGCCTTCTTCGGCCCTCGCCCTTCTTCCATCTCGGGCTCTACGGTTCAATAGAAGCTTCGCTAAGGGAAGCAAGTAGATCACTCTGGAGCTCATCAAGAATATTTTGCTCCCGAGCCTCGAGAAGGTGTCCAAGTTTGTGCATTCAGTCCTCGTTTGCATCTCGAGTGGGTTACGAGGCCTGGTGGCATATCCTCAATTTGAGTGCGAGTTGACTCGTCGGTCCGAGCTTGCACATCTTGGATCGACTCGAAGTTTGGCTCTTCTGTGCGAGCCTCAAGACATCCGAGGTAGCATCTCGAGGTTCGAGCTCCTTTAAAATTTCTGAGAAATTTTATCCGAACCGAGTGATGTCTCGAGCACCTCGGAGAAGACTCCGCTCCTCGGGATCGATCCTGTGTCCTAGAGATAACTGAGCCAACACTTGTAATGGCGAACTCGAGCGGTTTTGCCCTCGGGTTGTATCTCCTCAGAATCATTTGCTACCCCGTCGGTGAGAACCACCAATCTTTTTAGCGCTTTGGAGCAAGGTCCTTCCGCTTCATCGGTTTTGCTCCTTGCTCCATTTTTGCCTCCAATGTAACCTTCCCCCGGTTTGTTGGGTCTCTTTTCAAGCCGCAGAAGGTGATTCCACCTTCTTTTCTCTTTTCCTCGAATGGCTCGCTTCTTCCAAAGAATGATGGGCTTGAAGAGAATTTTGGTTTTAGGGAATGGGGTTGAATTGGCGAAGATATCCTCCTCCTCTCGCACATCTCCAAAATATAAGCAATTTTTTGGTGGCATGGTGGATCTTGCCTTTCATCGTGATTGCCCCATTGACCCTTTTTATGACCTTGGCTTGCTCCGTCAACATCCGAATTAAAAATTTCGGCCGGTTGAAGTCGGTGGTAGGAGATGCCTCGATCGCCTCCATCAATCTGAGCCGGGTACTAATCGCTCAAAACTCCCAAGAAGACTCATGATGCACTTGCTCACAATATCCATCAAAGACACGATATTGTGGCTTTAGATGCCTCTTATGCAATGTCGCCTCAAATTTAACAGGATTCTCAGCAATCCTATCTAGGTACTCCTGCTCTCTACCCGACATATACATCGCAGGATCCTCTCCTCTATCACAGAGCTCAAAAACATCATTCAGATTTTTCGGAATTATGTACAAATCCCTCTCAAAATCGACGTATTTTGACGAATGCTCTAAATGTGATATGGTAATCGAAGAATGCATACCATCTTCTTCATCTATTCTCAAATTACAGATGAATTCAATTACCTCTTTTGCGAACTCCTGGTCTGGCCGGCTTGCGACTAGATGGGTGAGTTTAGCCAGTCAAATCATATGCAGAGCCTCCTCTTCTGGCTTTGAGTTGGTTGTTCTTTCAAGTGAGACAACGAACTCGTACCACGGCTTGTTGGTAATAGCTAATTTCTCGAACAAGGTTGGGGCCATTTTAGAAATTGATTTAAGAATTTGAAGTTTTAGGGTTTGGAGATTTCTGGGCAAAGGGATTTTTAATTGCAGAGGATTTGGGAACGAAGGGTTTGATAAAATTTTGGCTTGAATGGCTTAAAGGGGTATATATAGCCGAGATCGTGGAGAATCATGTTGGTTAGGTGAAAAAAAGCGGTTGAGATTAATCTCGATTAATCGGGTATCTGAACCGACGATCTCTAAAAAGTAAGCCGCCAAAATATCCTCATTGGTCAATAATGTGGCGTAGTATTAAATATTTATTGACCTTCTTTGGAATTTAAAAACGATCCCGCCAAAAAACATTCCTCGGTGTTTTGTATTTATTGCGAATGATTCTTGAAGTTTTACTTGAGCAATAAATGAGTCGCATGAGTCTTTACTTCTAGAGACTAATTTCCCTCTATCGGTCTTCTTGAAAATCGTCCTTGATAAAATGTCGATAATATCGAAATCTTGAATGGGTTCAAGATACTCTTGAAATAATCGACCTTCATAAATCTGAGCCTCGAGACTCGGTTTCAATATTTCCATTTTATCTCGAGTTTCTCAAGAGAATTTCGAGAAAGCTTCATGCATCCGAAAAACTTCAATTTTTGATTTTACTCTATACACTGGTTCTAACATCCCTAATTCAATCGAAAGTTCACGAAATCTTGATTAACCCAAAGGTTTAGTCAAGATATCGGCTCTTTGCCTATCGGTATGAATTTTCTCCATCCTTATGTCCTTTTTCTCGACATGATCTCGATGAAGTGATGTCGATATCCACATGCTTGCATCCGGTGTGCAACACCGGATTTTGTGAAATAGCAATGGCACTATTGTTGTCACAAAATATTGGTACTTCATTGGCTTCAACTTTATAATCCCTTAATTGTTGTGCGAGGCAAAGAATCGAGAGCAAGCGACTTCCCGCAGACCATGTATTGACTTTTAGTAATCTTGGTTGCTCGAGGTCCATTTCTTTTGAAAACCAAGATATCACTTGCTTCCTAGAAATTGACAAGTTCTGTTGTGGACTTCATCAATTCTACAACCTCCATAGTCAAGATCCGAAAAACGGTTAATTCAAGGTTATCATCAGCTGGATACCATAATCCTCTATTCACTGTGCCCTTAAGATATCTTAGTATCTTTTTGGCAACCTCCATGTGACTAGTCTTAGGATTAGCTTGGTATCTTGCACATATCCCAACAGCAAATGTTATATCGGCCTACTTGGCTGTGAGATAGAGCAATGATCCAATGATTCCTCTATAATCAAGATGATTCACGACGATTTGCCTTCTGAATCAGGATCCATCTTGTAGTTAGTATTCATAGGAATCCTAACTGCATTGCAATTTTGTACACCATATTTGGCAATCAGATCTCTGGTGTATTTTGCCTGGTTGATGAATATTCATTCCTTTGATTGTTTCACTTGAAGACCTAGAAAGAAATTCATCTCTCCCATCATTGACATCTCAAACTTGCCTTTCATCAGTGTTGAAAACTTTTCACACAGCTGATGGTTTGGAGATCCAAAATGATGTCATCAACATATATCTGAACTAGTAAGATCTCTTCCCATCCTCTATCCCGAACAGAGTTCTATCAACGATCCTTTGACAAAACCATGGTCAAGAAGAAACCCGAGAAAGAGTATCATACCATGCTCGGGTGCTTGCTTGAGACCATACAAAGTTTTTTACGAGCACTGTAAACTTGGTCATTCATTTGAAGCCGGAGGTTGTTCCACATAAACCTCTTCTTTAAGCACACCGTTCGGAGAAATGCACTTTTCACATCCATTTGATAGATGTGAACTTCATGTGGGCAAAGCATATGCAAGAAACAATCGATGGCTTTCTAGTCTTGCAAAGGTGCAAAGGTTTCATCATAATCCAAGCCTTCTTCTTGGGAATAACCTTGTGCAACTAGCCTTGCCTTTGTTTCTTACAATGTTGTTGTTTTCATCTCTTTTATTCTTGAAAACCCACTTGGTTCCAATGACATTGTGCCTTTCGAGGTCTATCTACCAACTCCCATACTTCATTCCTTGAGAATTGATTATTTTTCATCTTGCATAATGATAATCCAATAAGAATCTTGTAGAGCTTCACCAATCTCGTGAGGTTCTTTTTCTCCGAAAGGAAGCAAATGAAAAAGTGCACTCTCACCATGGAACCTTCTTGTCTTAACACCTTGGTTAGATCACCCACAATCTGACTTGTAGGATGACTATCTAACCATTTCCTTCTTGATGTTCCCCCTTCAATAATATCCTCAACATTTGAGATGTTAGGTTCAGTTAAATCAGCAAACTCAGGGAACAACAGAAAATGAGAAAGGGAATCATCTTCCTCAGGGGAAATTCTATTCAGAACATTGTCAGCGACATTTGTTCCCCTTTGGTTGATAGATTCAGAATTTGCCTCATTTGTGACCACATCTTCATTGGCATCACATACCGAAGTCCGGGCGGGTGTCTGTTGATTGGTCACCTTTGGAGTGTTGGTTTTCCGAGGCTCACCATCCCGAGTTCCATCCCCGAACTTCCTTATTCGAAGTCCGAGTCACTCCAATCATAGAATGTGACCGACTTCTTCTTTTCAGTTCAATTGGATGATTTATCTTTCATTTTCAGAGCTTAATCTGGTGATCCTCTTAGTCAGTTCATCTCGCATCATGTTCTGTTTCTTCTTAACACAAATAGATTCATCAAAAACAACATGAGGTGTTTCCTCCACAATAAGAGTCCTACAAGGTTGTAAACTCGAAAGCTTTTTATCGACTTGAGAATATCCTAAGAATATTTCCTTCATCGGTTTTGAAATTTAGGTGATTCATTCTTTTATGCCATAACCAAGCTGGTATATGTGGAACTTTTTTAGCAACTAAACATGTATCTTTAGGAGCGAGAACTCCAATCGGACAAGATACACATTCCCTTTTCTTGTACCGGTCCAAGAAACTTTACGTGATGTATCATCTTTTACAAAACATAAGTTTTTAGAGAACTCAACATTGAAACCCTTATCACGAAATTGGCTAATTGAAAGCAAATTATGCTTCAATCGAATACATATGAAACACCATGGATATGAATCGAGTCGATTTCCAAAGTTCCATATCCTTGATCAATCCTTGGAATTATCTCCAAAAGTGATATGTGGGCCTCTTTTGTTCAACATAGTCATTTGAGTGTCTTCTTGTATATCTGTCATATGTCTTGAACATCCTTTGTCAAGATACCAAATATCGGAGCTTTTTTCATCTCTCGCTCATCGATTGCCATGTGATCATTAGTCGGTTTAGTGCCCTTGTTTTCCTCCCGAAAAAGCAGATCAATTCTTAGGTACCCAATTTGTGTAGGGTCCAACAAGGTTAGATGTACCTCCGGAATCCAAATCTGGTTCGACAACTCTAATCACTTTAGAGTGGCTAATTTGTCTTCCATAAACATCAACATACACATCTACTACTCACGGGTGCCTTAGCGAACTTTACGTGTATGTGTGCTAGCTTTAGCATGAACATGGGCTTTTGAATTCTTCTTTGGTTGGGCCTTTTGTTCAGATGCTTGGGATTTTGTGTGGCCGGTCTAAATCTTTGTTGACTTCGGGTTGAGATAACCTTTACCTTTAGGCAAGTGAGGTTCAGGTTATGCATCTTTGAAATCTGGGTCTTTCAATTGTACTTAGGACTTGGTCTCTCTTGGGTTGGGAATGTCTTGTTGAGTGCTTCTCATCCGAGGATTCCTCCGATGGTTCGATGTGGAGCCTTTCAGATTTGCATTCTTAGCATGAGGCTTTGAAGTACTTGTCGAAACTTTCCAACCGACCCTTTCGGGTTTTCTAGCCTTCACCGAGGTTTGGGCTTTCTAACATGATCATTCAGTTTTCTTTGAAACCATAGGTCCTTTTCCTTGTCTACAACCTTGGGCATTACTTGACTTGAAGTGTAGGTGCAATTGGTTTTACAAAGATTGTCTTGCTACATGATCAAAGATTGAGATGACCTTGTGAGGTTCCCCCGGAATGTATCAATCCGGTTTTTATAGTGGCGAGATATCTGGTAACTCTGAATTTCATCTATCACTTTAGATGCTTTATTCAATAGAGTTAACTTCTTCGTGCACTATCCTCACGATTCTGTAGAGTTTTATGCTTCTCGAGAGGTCATTGAACTCGATTCGATTAAAGTGAATCTCTTGATGGATTTCTCTAGCTTTTCGATTAGGGACATGATCAACTTCTCTTTCTTTCTCGAGAGTTGTACTTTCGAACATCCAGTTCATCAATAGTTCCCATTAATTGAGAAGTGATCTCGGTTTTGCTAGAGTCTTTCCATTTTAGATTTTCAAAGATTCGATTCTTATTCGCTCTTGAGTTTTATTTAGCGTCCTTGCAAAACAAAGATAGTCCTTCATCGATTCTCAAAAGAATCCATCGGTCAAAATAGTTTTTAAATTGGAACTTGAAAACTCTTGTGCTAGTGTAGGAGCAACAACAGAGACGAAGAGTTTACCTCCTCAATGGCCATCGGACGGATGTCATCACTTTCCTTTGTCGAGAATATCTCATCCGAAGAGCTAGATCTCTCCTCGAGTGTTCTTCTTCCGCAACCATGGCCTTTTTTTGCTTGAGAACTTCCGGTCTTTTTTTAGCTTGTCTTTCTCTTCTCTCCTTAGCACTCAACTCTGGACAATCATCTTTGGAAGTGACCTTTCTTTCCGCAATTATAGCATCTGTTGGCATCATCATCCCGATCATTTTCTTCTTTGGACTTGGAGTCCTTCTTTCCGGATGAAGATCCTTGACTTTCAGTCCTTCTTCTTCTTCTCGGTTGATCGTCCTCGGGTTTCTTTCGTACATGTGGTTCTGTAATAGCTTTTTGTATTTTCCAAATCTACTATTAAGTCTGTCAAACCTCCTTGCCATCGATCTGCTAGCTTTTCCTCAAGCTCATCGATGTTTGGCATGGGGTTCTCGAACTCTCTAGTTTTTGAGTGTTTTATCTTTTGGCTTTTAAAGCCACATTCTTACTCGATGAAGAATCATCTTTCTTTGTCGACCTTTTTGGATTTCTTATCAATTACAAATTCATAGGCTTTTTCATTTTCGAGAAGACTTGTTGGTATGGCATTGAACTAATGTTCTTGGTGTTTTCAATCACCCTTTGCATGAATATCCCATTTCTTAGAAAGACCTCTAAGAATTTTCAATGCCACTTTTCTTTGTGGATATTTCTTTCCAAGTGCGTTTAGATCATTCATGATGCTAGTGAATCGACTTCCAATTTGTCTATTGATTCACCATCATCCATTTTCAAAACTCGCCAAACTTTCCAATTGCCACGAAAAGTTTGTTTTCTTTTATATGATCGTGCCTTGGCACATAACAGCCTAGTGTATTCCATATCTCTTTAGCAGATATTACGGAGAGATCATTCCCATCACACCATCATCAATTGTCTTTGTATAGTGTGTCTTTTGCAATGTAGTCTAGATTGACTAACTTTTCTCCTCGGGAGTTAGTTGGTCATCAGACTTAGGAAATTCTGCTCTAGGATCAATTCTCTCCTCTTCTGTAATTCTAGGATTCACCACAGTAAATTTGAATGGTCCTTGAGAAATCACTCTCCACATACGCTCATGTTTGGAATACGAGATGAGCTGCATTCTCGATCTCCATAGATCATAGTTCTCTCGAGAACATGAGAAGTTTTTAGAAGACATTTTTTCGATCTTTTGAAAAGAAAAAATTTGAAAGAAATAAGATCGATTCGGATAGACCACAAGTATTTTTTAAAATAAAAATTTGGTCAACACAAATAGTGGTCAAGTTGAACCCTTTGCTCCGATACCACTTGTTGGTCCGGTGTAAATGAGTCTTACACGTGTATGGGGGAATACACGTGTTCAAATGATTTTAAAACTTTTTTCTTCGAGGTCACTTGGGTCGAGATAATCTTGAAGATTAGGTTCTCGGAGAAACACAGATCGCTCTGAAGTCAAAGTCTCATCGAGACATGGATGATCGAAAGCCGCCAGATACCTCGAGATAACCCCAATGAATCTCGAGTGTCAAAGATCCTGAGTTGCTTGGATCGGATAACTAGCTTCTTTGAATCCTCGTAAGAGAGTTCGGTTTGATAACTATTTGTTCTAGCTCTACTCGATCGTGGAATGGTTGGCCCTTATATTATACCCATTTTAAGCTTTTCTTTGAAAAACCTTCCCTTTATGAAATAGTGATTAGGTTGTGATTCACTTATGCAACTTCATTGGATTGATTCCAACTGAATATCGATTGAAAAGTATGCTTTCAAAATCAAGTCAATGCAATGAAGTTAAACACGGATAGGAAAGCAATAAAGAACACTTGAGTTATAGTGGTTCGAGAGACTCAAGCTCCTACATCCACTCTCTCGACTCTTTAGAGAAATTCACTATCAACTTCGAGCTTCGACTACCTCGTGGTTTACTTACTCAACTTCGTACGAGTTTTTCGACTACTCCACGTAGTTTACTTACTCAACCCGAGCCTTGAGTTTTTTTGACTACCTCCGTAGTTTACTTACTCAATCACACACAAGCTTCCGGACTACCCTCGTAGCTTACTAACTTCTCCTCTAGAGTTTTTCGACTACTCGCGTAGTTTACTAACTCTTTACAACTCTACTCACCAACAAACACACTCCAACTACCTTCTCAAGGGTTTGGGGTTTTCAGTTGGTTTCAATTAGGATGAGATATCCTTTACAATGAAGCACAATGCAAAGGGTTAGGATATCTCGACTAAGCTTTGGATAAATCTTATCAAGCTAGGCTTAGTAAAGTGAGCTCTCTTCAATATAGAAGCACTTGGGAAATTCAAGGTATTTGAGTGCTTTAACTTTTGCAAGAATAAGTTTGAGCTCTTGAGTTATGTATAAAATTTCCGTAACCTTACAAAGTAGAGGGTCACCAAGATTTATATAGCATACACCAAGGTCACTCTTTGAAAACTATCCGTTGGAGAGATAACCCGTGAGTTCCCTCTTATGGTGTGTGAGAAACGGCTATATTTAGGGTTTGAAACTCCCTAACATGTTTTAGGCAATAGCCTTTCATGTAGCCGGTCTTCACTTTTTTGCGATCTGGAACTTTTCGTGACATCCGACATCTTTTTTATTGACTTTGTCATCCTTTGTCGATTGTCGATGGTACTGATGTCGTCTTCCTCTTTTTGACTTTTGTTTGTCTTAAAGGTAGACACCTTCAGCGGCTCTTTTTTGGTTACAAACTCGAGTTTGATATAACCTTAACAACACTTGACTTAGTTCCTTTTATGCTGCATTTGAATGTCTTGGCAATATCTAACTTTCTAAGGCATCGCGTTTCTCTCGATATTGCATCCTTGAGATAGATATATTGATTGCCTCGGAACATTGAGTTCATCTTGAGCATTGATACATTAATATTGATTGCCTGCCGGAACATTCGGGTTCATCTTGAGCATTGATTACATTCTTGAGTCTTGATAATTCTTCTTTCGATATTCTTGATCTTGATTTCTCGATCTTGATCTTGCGTCTTGAGTCTTCTGCGTCTTGAGTCTTCGAGTCTTGAGGTCTTCCGAGTCTTGATTTATCTTGGTGATATCTTGAGTCTTCATCTTGAGTCTTGATTCTCGATTTCATCTTGAGTCTTGATATCTCGGTTTTCATCTTGAGTCTTGAGTCTCGATTTCTCCTTCGAGTCTTTAGATTCTCGATTTCATCTTGAGTCTTCGAGACTTCTTTTTCATCTTTGAAACCGGTTTCTTGAAACATCTTGAGTTCTTGAGTCTTTAACCTATCTAACTATATCTCACGACTATACATTTTGCGAGATAACATCCCGAATACTCTAAAACCTGGATCCGACTCAATTATCAAGATCATTCTGAACATGTTATACTCAGGGGTTTGGGATCTTAATCAAAATCATATAATCTTTTATTAAATTCATCTCCCAACAGTTTCCATACATATTGTATTGACTTTAAGTATATTAACAGTGGATTTAAAAGGTTACGACATGCTGAACTGAAATAAATAACTATATGCATAAGCACAAGTATATCACAAGATTCGATCACATGCATCATATTAAAATCTCAAAAAAAAAATATGAACATGCATCAGTCAACATCTCAAAACAATTTAAATAAGCCACGTGGGGTGGGTCATTATTTAAACACATTCAAGCAGGTTACAAACAAGAACGATTACAAACCTTTAATATCCAGATTAATAGTTGGCTCACTTGACCAATATAAAATCGACGGGGACTTGAGGAAAGTATATGCATATCAATTTTATACCTAAGTAATAACCATGATTAAATCTGATTATTATTTCGCTTTGATCGAGCCTCGTGGGGAGGGTCATCGTCGCCACTAGTAATAATCCACAATCATCCATTTGGAATTCATTCATGTGAAAGCTAACTTTTGACCGTCCCGTGAGGGGGAATTTCTCCAAAAGAATTCACAAATAAATAAATCATGGAGGTCAAAATTAATTCAATTTTATTTTCCTAATAAAATTGTCAATTAATTATTTAAACATACTTAGTAATTTTTGACGGTGAGATCTTTCATTGGGTAACTCTTATGCAAACACATTTAAAACAAATTAAATAAAGCATAAGATAACACAATAATAAATCAAGCAAAGCAGAAAAATAAACATATTGGGCACAAATTATCCAATTGTCATGGTTTGATTTTTCTTGGCTTGATCTTGAAGAAAAACGCCGTCTTGAATTTCTCCCACTTTCGATCGTCTCGAAAAAGCACTCCGTCACCGAAACCCCCCGCCGTAGCTTCGCGATCGGAATCTGCCGCCACTTATCCGACGACCACTCGGCCAAAGGCGCCCTCTGCAGCCCTCGACACACCTCGGCGAGCTTGCCTCGGCGTGCCTCGGACGGCGGCAGCGTACTTTTCGCCTTTATCCAGGCGTCTGTAGCGCTTCGCCCTTGACTCGCCTAGAACGTGGGAAACTTATCCAGCGTCGATGTCGCCCCGCCGCGCTGCCTCCGCCATGATCCGCTCGGCGCGTGGTGCCATGTCATATGCGCCCTTGGTCGCGAGAGAGCGATCTCGCTTCGATGCCGCACTACGCCCGGTTGGATTTTATCTTTAATTCTTCATCTCCCGTCTTCGTTTCCGATCGATTTACAATTTATTTACAAAAATAAATAAACCTAGATCTGAACTAGTCTATTACATTGATCAAATCAAACAAATCCCTAATCTGCTCGTGGATTTTCTCCACGAAGGCAAAATGAATCCGAATCTAATCGAATTAAAAACCACAATTTATATGCATGCATAAATAAACACATTAAATTCCATGACAATTGGATACATGCAAAACAGATCTAGCAATTCTACTATCTAATTTCAAATTTAATGTCGTGAATTAAATTACAATTTAAAATTGAGCCAAAAACCGTGGCTCGATACCGATTGTTGGGGAATAAGTTGCTGACGATCTATTCGGGGGGTGAATATTTAAATACAAATTTAATTCTTATAATTATTACTAGCATGAATTAATCCTATATTAATTCAAATAATAATCCAACAACAAATCATGCATATAATTAATTCACGTAAATCCTACGCATGAGGAATTCTACGAGTTTACGTGAACGTACCTCTTGGGATGGCAACGATCTGGCTGATTAGACTAACCAAAAGAACTTTCTAAGTATTCCCTTAATCCTTGTTCGACTATCCGGTGGTAGGACACTTGTGAACAATTAACAAAAGGAAAATAAATTATGTTGCACCACCTTTTGTGGATTTACTAATTTTTCCAGAGACATGGAATTGTACTTGGGAATGAAAGAGTCATCCCCTATTTATAGAGCATAAGTGGTCGAAATTTTGGGTAGAAAATAATGTGGGAAAATCTTTTCTTGATCTCCAAGAAATCTTGAATATATCTCCTATATTCTTTTTCCCATAATTATAATATTCCACAAAATCCCACCTACTCTTTGTTATGGAGTAATTTTCAAAAATTATAGGCAAGATTCCAAGATTTGGATCTTCTTGAATTTATGAGATATTCTTGTATTTCAAGAAATACATATCTTCCATAATATATTTTCAAGAAAATCTTTCTTGCCCTTAATTATCCAAAATTTTAGAAATTATCTTCATGAATAACCAAGTGGGAGATTTCTTTGAATTTAATGAGATAATCTTGTATTCCAAGAATACATATCTTCATTCCATAACAGTTATTGGACGAGGACTTGAGAATACTTGAGAAGGACTTTTGGTGGGTATCTAGATACTTGATTATGTCTGTCTCAGATCGTCTCTCCAACGGGTACGTTTACGTAAACTCCTAGAAATTCCGCATGCTAGGATCTTTTACGTGAAATATTATTTGCATGTTGTTGTTGGATTGATTATTATTTGAATTCATTTAGGTAAATTCATGCTAGTAATAATTGTTAATTTAAATTTGTGTTTATGAGGTCATCCCGATAGATCCTGGCAAATGTTATCCCAACAACATTTTCATAAGCAGTAGTAGGTGTCGAAACCGACTTCTCAACAGCAATGTCTCTAACCTTATTTCTCCCCCAAACTCAACATCCTCAAAGAACCCTTCATTTCTCGTCTCAAAATTGAACTTTTAGGGGGATCATAAAACTTAAAACCCCTTAATTTTTCTGAATAACCAACAAAGTAGCTGCTAACCATTTTTGGAGACCAATTTCTTTTCATTTGACTTGTAAGGCCTAGCCTCAGTTGGACATCCCCAACTATGAAAGTGATTTAGACTGAGCTTTCACCAAGTCTAAAGTCCAAAATGAGTTTTAACAGCTGCTTTAGTTGGTACACTGTTGAGAATGTAAGCTGCAATCTTTAGTGTTTCTCCCCAAAGTGTATTTGGTAAGGAAGAATGATTAATCATACTTCTCACCATATCCTTTAAAGTTTTTGTTTCGTCTTTTAGCTACACCATTCATGTTAGGTGATCTCGGCATGGTGTACTATAGGACTACTCCACATTCCTTTAGGAAGATAGCAAAAGGTCATGGATATTGTTCTCTTGAATCGTCATATCTACCGTAGTATTCACCCACAGTTAGATCTAACGAATTTAGTCCATTTTGCTGAGTTGAATTTCAAACTCAGCATTAAATATTTCGAACATGTCCAGTGCCTTAGATTTTTCATGAATGAGATATAGGTACCCATATCCTGAATAGTTTTTTTATGAATGACACAAAATATTGTTGACCATTCCAAGAAGTCGTAGGGAATGACCCACAAATATCCGTATATATCAATTCCAAGACACTATTAACTCTTTGAGCACCTTATATCTCCTGTTTGGTCTGTTTTCCTTTAATACACTCCACACATAGATTAAAATCTGAAAAAACGAGTGTGTCTAAAAATACCATCTGACTCAAGCCTCTGATTTTAGGATATGACCTAAGTGTTTGTGTCATACTTTAGTTGAAATTTCTTTATTTAACCTTAGAACAGACCAAGGTTAGATTAATACCTTTCTTTACACGTCAAGCTTGATATTTGGTACAATCCTTCCTTTTGTGTCCAGGTCAAAAGAAACAATTTTCATCCTCAGAAATTTTTTGTTGTTTCTTGTGTGTTGGACCCTTATCCTTAGCAGCTTTCTCAATAACCTTCCTTTTAATGTCCTTTCCCTTATCTTTGGAATTCATGGCCAGCTGAGCAACCCCAGATCTTTCTTGCTTCAATCTTTATTCTTCTTACACACAATATGAAATGAGCTCATTAAGAGTCCACTTCTCCTTTTGATAGTTGAAACTGACCTTAAACAAACTAAATTGTGCAAGAAAAGATAAAACACCAAATGCACAAGTAAGTTCTCAAACATCTCGAGTTTTAATGCACTTAATTTGAAGCAACTTGAGACATCTACATGATGTACTCCCTTATATTTTTCTTACCCTTATACTTCATTGAGATCAAGTTTGCCAAAAGCGTACTTGTCTCGACCTTATCCTTTTTCATAAAATGTTGCTCAATATGGGTAAGGTACTCACCAGCCATAGTGATTTCCACAAATGCAGTGCCTCGAAAGGCTTCCGAAGTGTTGCGCTTCATGATCTTTAGACTAACACGATTTGAGCGCTCTCACTTCTCAAATTCTTCCTTTCATCAGGAGAACTTTCATTCATCTGAGAAGTGAGTTGCTCTAGCCTTAGTGTGCAGTCAAAGATCAAGACAACCCAAAATAATTGAAAATTTATATTTTCAATCCTTAATATTTGAACCATTAAGCATGAGTATGTTGCTAAAATTGGCAGACATATAAGTAGCAAACATAATTTAAACAGAGAATATAAACAAATCAAAATAACTGTCATGCTTACATTATCCAGGTAAATAACCGATAAATTCAAATATGATGGCAACATCTCGAGGCACCGAAACAACTACCAGTTTCACCCTTCCGTAGAGAGAATACAAAATGTGGAATGAACGTAATGATGTTTGGGGACCATAACCCTAACTTATAGAATAAGTTTCCTATATTTTATATTTGGTCCCTCAACAAATAGAAAATCGTTTAATAGTTTTATACATATAAAACCCATAATTATTTAAAATTCATATTAGCCCATAACTTAAACTTTAGTGGATCATTTTAATTGGATCACTTTAAGACAACCATACACATTTAATTTGACACTTGGAAGCCCAATATGTTAGATTTTTCCAACATCTAACCCACAAACTCCCACTCTCCACCAAAAGTCTTCAAACCCATTTTCCCATTAGAACCCTATTAGTTCATATCATTTAGTCATTATTCCAATATTTGTGATATCTACCAAACTGCAGCTAGCTTAGCCAAATACTTTTATTCTTGCAATAAAATTTAATGATCTAACTTAATTTCTTAGTCCAATACAATACGATTGGGGGTCGATTGCCGTCCGCAAATTCCCCTTTTCGATTTGATATTTTATTACACATGTCAAAAATAGAAAATTGACACAAACCCCCCCCCCCCCCCCCCCTCTCTTTTTTTAAAGAATACAAACGGAAAACTCTGAATTAGAAAATGAATTATTACTATATTAAGGTGATTTAAAAGAAGACGACAAGGGGGAGGCGGGAATAAATGGAGGAAGATTGAGTGAGAGTCGCCGCATGGTGGACGTGTGTGCGCCCGATGTTTCGCCACGTTCTATGTCTCAATCAATCCCCACAACTCATTTAAAAAAGGCGAAATAATAAAATATAGCATATACTTTTGACTTCTCATCAATTTTATCACATATTTTTTTCTCTCTTCAAATTTAACATATATTTTTATTTAATATTAAAAAACATTTCGAATCATTATTTTCGACAAAATTCGTCTAATATGGTCATTAAAGGTCACTTGTCTTGCTGACGTGTACATATTAAAATATAATAAAATAAAAATATCACTAACTATAAGAGAAAACATGAGATATAAAAACATCTCAGGTCACTATTATTTAATTTTAGGCGGTGATATTTTTTTATATTTTTATTTTAATATTTACACGTCAGCAAAACATGTGAACTCCAATGACTACATCGAATTTAATTTTTGCCGAAAAATAATTTAATTTTAAATATTTTTAAATAAATTTGAGATAGAAAAATATATGCTAAAATTAATAAATTTGGAGAGAGGGAAAATATATGCTAAAATTAATGAAAACCTAAAAGTATGTGTTAGATTTGATTATTTAGCCTTTAAAAAAACTAAAAAAATCATATTATATCATGGCTAAGTCATGTATGCATCTAGATGCACCGTACACTCATAGTGTATTTTAAAATCGTTCAACTTATTATATTGAAAGATGCAATTTCTTTATACTGAAACGTGTAACTATTTTCATATTAATAGTTGCACGGTTCAGTGTAAATAAGTTACATATTTCAATATAACAAATTGCATGGTTCTAAAATACACTATGAGTGCACGGTATACTTGGATACACATGAGATCCACTCTTATATTATTCATTCAACATGTAAATAAGTCAAAAACTCATATGAGACACTTTTAAGCATAAATCAACACTCATCATTTTTAAAGTGTTAAAACGTCATATCTAAATTATGTTTTGTCTGATCGTGAAACCGTCGCATGCAAGTGTGCTTAATATAAAATTATGATTAATATTTATATAATATTATTATAGGATTTTTCATAATATGATGAATTAATAATTTTCTTATTTTTTTGTGGTTCATATGACCATAAGATTTACATTTGTTACGCAGTGTAATTGATGCACACAAATTTTATTAAAATATTTGTAACCAGTCCCGTTCCCGTAGCCTCTCTATACGGAAGAAAGAAAAAATACATTTACTCGTACCCACTCTAGGGATTTGGGCCAAAGAAAGATATTTTATGGGCCTATGACCAATAGGCCCATGCAAGGAGAAACCCGTTTACTCAATGTCGTTGATTCAAGTTATATACTGAAATATAATTTTTTTTTTTATAAAGAAACTTACCCAATCACAATTAGTTACTCCTCCATTTGTGTTCTGAGATTAAATTTTTTTCAAATTAATATTCACTAATTTACCTCTATTATAATTATATCTCAAAAAATTATCTCTTTATTATTTGATTTATTTTTCCCTAACACATATTATTGGAGAGTAAATCCATTAAAGATTTATGTTACTTAATTCTATATAAATGCTCATAGAGACCATTAATATGTAAAAGGTGAGTATTAAGTATAATCAAAGAATCTTACAACCCACTTAATTGGGCGTATTAAAAGGCGCTAAACTAATAGGGTCTGATGATATTATTTCCTGCTTATTTCTTTACTAGCACGTGACCCAACGAATTTCGCGGGATTGAAATAAAATTTAACGATATTATTTTAGAATAAATATTTTAAATATTTAATTAATTAGCTTAATTATAAAGAAACTAATTATATAGACTATATTATATCTTAAAACATGAATTTGATTATATGCTCGAAGTGCAAGACAAACTTATATCTTGACATCGACATGTGGTGTCATATACGTAAGAAGTCTCCACCATCATTTAATTCAAATTAACAAATTCATCAAATTAGAATAATGACATCAGATTAAATATACAAAACAAAATCTCTGCAATATAAAAAAAACTCCCTACAATATACAAAATAATTACACAATTGCAATAAACGTTCATAATTAATGCAGAACTCAAATTACTTACCTCAACACTCCTTACAATATAAAATTATTGATCTGCAACTACATATAAGATACATGGGCGTGAAGATATAGATATATATTTATAAATAAGCTTAGCATATATCTTAATAAATAAATAAATATGATATAAATAAGCAAAGCATATATCTTAAGCATAAGTGTAGCATATATATTAATAAATAAATAAATAAATAAATAAATAAATATGATAAGATTATAAATTTAATTTAAACAACTTTTAATGAGAGGGTACGATTTTAAAATGAAATAATCTGGTTGAATTGAGATTTGTATAGACTGTCGTGATTTTGACACATAGACTGAATCAGACTTGTCAATATATAGTATATAGTATTAAGAATTTAAGATTAACATTATTTACCTCAATACTCCCTGCAATGTACAAAATAATTATACATTTGCAATAAACATTCATAACCAATTCAAAACTCAAATTACTTTCCTCAATACTCATAATACAAATTTCATAAATATATCAAATAACTTACCTCGATACTCCCTGCAATATACAAAATAACTACTGAGAGAACTCCGTCTCATCTAAAAGCTCAAGCTTGTAGAGAGGGTCGGGAATAATCTATTTATTTAATTTCCCTCAACACTCCCCTCACTCGTGGGCTGAATCATTGTCTCTGCTCTCTGGAGAGGTGGCCCAACAGAGTGGACAATTTAAATGGGTGGAGTGCTTCCACGGGAATCGAACCCACAACCTGGGCTCTGATACCATGAGAGAATTCTGTCTCATCTAAAAGCTACACAATTGTAAAAAACATTCATAATCAATTCTGAACTCAAATTAATTTCCTCAATACTCCCTATAATATTAAAAACAAAATCATATTAAATATACAAAATAAAATCAGATTAACAAATTCATCAAATTAATAATCGCAAATTAGAAGAATCGTTATTAATGGAAAAGAAGAAACCCATCGAACTCAAATTACTTACCTCAATAATCACTGCAATATAAAAAAAAAAACTCATAATAAATATAACAAAGTTAGATTAAATATACAACATAAAATCAAATTAACTGTACAAAACATGAATATTAGGTGTGTGATTAAATATACAAAACGTATGAATTGGTGCGGGCGTAAACGTGTAAATTGGTGTGTGGGGTGTGAATATATAATAAGAACGCATGGGTTAGATATATTGTGTAGATATACTCATATCTTTTTAAATAAATATGATAAAATAAAAGTATTTAATTTAATTAGATAGATTAAAATTTTAACTTAAATAACTTTTAATGAGAATGCACGATTTTAAAACGAAATAATCGGTTGAATTGAGCTTTACGCAGATTAACGTGTTTTCGCAACATAGATTGAAACAGGTTTATCAATATATATAGTAATTATATATATATATATATATATATATATATACAATTAAAAGTTTAGTGATTGCTATAAACAGAAAAGAAGAAACCCTAAATATAAAATTTAATTTAATTACACATAATTGCAGTAAATATTCATAGCGAATTCAGAACTCATATTACTTACCTCAATATTATCCACAATATACAAACAAAATCATTAGTTTAATTACACAATTGCAATAAACATTTATAAGCAATTCATAATTCAAATAACGTACTTACCTCAATACTACCAGCAATTCACAAAACAAAATCAAATTAACGAATTCATCAAATTAGAAAAATCGCTATAATCAGAGAAGAAAAAACTCCTTCATAACCAATTTGAAAGTCAAATTACATACCTCAATACTCTCTATAAGATGGTCGTGATAGCTATGAACATAAAAGAAGAAACCTTAATTAAAAGTTTAATTTAATTACACAATTGTATAAACATTCATAATCAATCCAGAACTCAAATTACTTACCTCATTATTCTCTGCAATATACAAAATACAATCATTGATTCAATTATACAATTGCAATAAACATTCATAATCAATTCAAAATTCAAATTAAATTAGAGAAAGGGGTGATTAGATTGCATACCTCGACTATAGTTTTGGCAGGACATGAAAGCATAGCCCTAAAAATAAAAATTTATAGGCAGAAAATTTAAGTAGATGGATATATTTACTTCAATAGTTCATACAATTAAAAAAAATTCCCTGCAATATATAAAATATTTACACAATTGCAATAAGAGAAGGTCTTGCGTGAAATATTGCACACTAGTGTTATGTGCAATACAACATAAATAAGACAAAAATGGTCCAAATTTCGTGGGTCAGCGTGGACGAGCGGGTTGGGTGCGGGCAGTGGACTTCAGGTTGGCGCGGGCGCATATGTATATATAGAAAGATATATTTATCAAATATGTGTTGTAGCTTAGTGGTTCAGGTTTGGTGTTAATGAATTTGGTCGCAGGTTTGATTCCTACTGAACACATAATTTTTTTATTTTTTATTTTGTCAAATTTTTGTGTGTTATTACATCTATGTATAAGTGTTTTACTACATTGTTATATTGAAAAAACTTCATATCTTATGTAACACGTAATAAAACATATCGTAACACATAAATATTCATAAGGTAACATAGATCACAAGGTAACACAATATTGTTCATATGGTAACACATGAGTATTCACATAGTATTACGACGATATATGAACATTGTTACATACTACTAAAAAAACATTTGTTACTACATGAACAAAAAGTGTTATCATATGAAGAAAAAATGTGTTACCACATGAATAAAATCAGTACAAGTGCGAAAAGAAATCTCCAGTCCAAAATCACAGATTTAAAGAACAACTTGATGTGTTACTACATGAACAAAAAGAGTGAAAAGAGTGCAGATGGATCTGAATTTTATCACATATTTTGTGTTGAGGGGTAATCCAAACACCACACACATATTCTCTCTTCTTATCGCATAATCCACACCAAAACTCAAATTGAACAACCTTATTTCATCTAATGATCGGAGCGAAAAAAAAATTAGGAACGAAGAAGAAGAAAGCCCGTGAGATCCGCCAGAAGAGAAGAGGAAGAAGATGAAATCGACCAAGCGTCATTTAACAAGGCCGTGATGGAAGAAGATAAAAAAAAGCCCATTGGCCCACCAACAATCTGCTTCTAACCGCTTCATTGATCGCGAAGAAAAAAAAAATCTCAATTGCACATATCACTTATATGCAATATTGCATTCAAGTTTTTGTCTTGCAATAAACATTCATAACCAATTCAGAACTCAAAGCACTTACCTCAATACTTCATGCAATATAAAAATCCAAAATCAGATTAAATATTCAATACAAAATCAGATTAATAAATTCATCAAATTAGAATAATTGCATCAAATTAAATTTCCTGTAATACATTCAAATTACTTACCTCAATACTCCCTACAATAAAAATTAACACAAATCAAATTAATAAATTCCTAAAATTAAAAATATATATATATACAACACAATTATATATATCATAAGGGGGTGGGAAAGAATTGTAATCAACATAAATAACAAAGAGGCATTTGAGTTTTGACAAGGAAGAACCAAAAGAACCAAAAGGGTTGTGATCGAAAATTTTATCAACGTGAATATATATATATATATATATATATATATATATATATATAGTAATGATATAGAACCAACTATCTGGTTTTTTATGGAATCAGATTAATGACGTGTCATGCCAACTATTCCCTAAACAATGAACCATAAACCTTAAATCACGAACCATTCGGATCGGGTGAACCATGAACCACTCGGGCAGGGTAAAAAGAAAAAAATTGAATTGAATCGAAAAAAATAAAATCGAAGTAAAAAAAAAAATTACATTTTTTTTACCCGCCCCGACCCAACTCTCATTATAATCGAACTCGCCCGAGTAGTTCATGGTTCACCCGAATAGGCGAATGGTTCATGATTTAGGATTTATGGTTCATGTTTTTGGGAATAGTTGACGTAGATGACATCATTAATCCTGCTCCATAAAAAAATCGATAGTTGATTCTATATATATATATATATATATATATATATATATATATATATATATATATGATTTGATATATGGTTAAGCATATCTTTATAAATAAAAGTATTTTAATTATTAATTTGATTAGATAGATTAAAAATTAACTTTAAATAACTTTTAATGAGAGTGTCCGATTTTAAAACGAAATAATGTGATTGAATTGAGTTTTTTTGATCAGAAGTGATTTTTTTATTACGTAAAAAAAATCAGGTTACCAAAGTATCCAGTATTAAGATTAAGATTTGTTTCAGTTTTTGTAGCGGCCATATTACACTTTATTATTTCATATTTTCAGTTTGGTTGGTCATTTGTAAGTGATAAAAAAATAAAAAGACCAAATTGTCCTCGTGAAATTCAGTTTTTCCCATTCTACTCCAACACAATGTATTCGTGATTCTCTCCCCTTTCAAATCGCGAACCCACTTAGTATGAGATCCGCGATTCTCTTCCCACACAATTTTTCGGTCGCCACAGTTTTTCCTTTTTTCCATGGTTTGCGGCTCTCAACACCGATCTACAACTGAAAAGGGTAAGCAGTGTTTGGGTTGTATTTGGAATCCAGGGTTAATTTGTAGCGTTTTGGGTTATTTTTTCGGCTTAATTGGGCGAATTAGGGTTTATAATTGGTTTAATTCTTTGTAATTTTACGGTGTCATTCTTTATGGTTCAGAAATTTATGAAATTTGGGCGAAGTACAACGTATCGTTTTCTTAATTGGGTTTTCAGGCATTAGTTGTGTGTAGTGCTCGGACATTTGCAGCGTTTGGATGTTTTTTTTTGTGAGTATACCCTTTTCATTATCAAGCTTGCGAACAAATTTTTTGGAGGAGAGATTGTTGATTTGAACCGATTGGGGTTTTTTCGCAGCAAGGAAGAAGACTCGCGAAAGCGGCGGATTTCTGTGAAATGTGTTTCTTTCGAGTTTTTGGACGAGAAAAGGGTATATATAAGAGAGTGGGTATTTTAGTCAATATCACCTTAATAAGGCCGCCCTTAATCGCATGGATACTAAATCGGCCCTTTGTGGCCTGATCTATTATCTGCTGAGCCCGCTAAAATGAACGCGGGCCAGTATTATTTCTCAGGCCGCGACTTGACCAACCAAACATCTTAATCGGGCTCATAAGCCCATTAGTAAGCTGTAATACGGGATAATATGGGCAAGCAAACGGTAGAATCTTCAGCTAGTGCAAAACTGCACATAATTCCTTCAAAATATACCCTCTATAATTCCCGTGGACCTATTTAACTAAGATTAATTATCTTTCTCCAGACTTCATTTCGTTTTACACGTATTTATGCGGAAATATAAATTAAATATGTTTATGAACACAATTTTTTTATCTTCATCGTCCAACAATCACTTAATTACTCGAAAAAAGATCATTATATTTTTACTCACAATTAATTATGTTATTCATAAATTAACTTAATTTACCTTTCCGTAAAACATATCAAAACGAAATGAACACAATTTTAGTGGACTTAGGGAGTATTATACTAATTCCCAATCATAAAACACTGTTACAGGATGAACTCAGATATGAAATTAAAATGAATTCCATTAAAAACAGATTGAATTATACTAAAAATATACACACATATATATATAATCCAACAACTGACACCAGACAAATTAATCAAAAACAAAAAACTCATATGATTTGCCTTAAATTTGAGGCGAGAAGACGACTTAAAGACAAATCACATACACTCCTCTTAAAGTGTTACAGCGTCAACGCTCAAATTATGTCCCGTCTCACCGTGAGATCGTCTCCTGCAAGTGTGTCTCTTAATCAAAATGTCAGTGAAATCCTTTCCATGGCAAGCACTGAAGTTTAGAGCAAGATCCCTCCCATGAATTTTTACACGAATCCTGTTTTCCAGAATCTCCATCACAGCATTTGCAGACTACCCCAAGTGTTGCAAAAGTTTTATTTTGATGATTTTGGAAATGAAGTGGGCGAGCATCAGCTTTGCTTGTTTCTTGAACTGATACTAAAATTATTAGTAATAAAAGCAGCACCAACACCTTATGCATCCTACAAGAATCCATATATATATTTTTTAAATGTAATGGGCTAGATTTCTGAATTTTTTGATGTGTTTATGTTGGGAGATGTGAAATGGTTTATATATTGGTTTAGAAAAAGAAGATCAATTATTCAAGGAATGTGATCCAGTTGTTGGGGTGTTTTGACTTATGTGTAAAATCTAGAAAGCCACCTTTTCTAAATGAAAGGTACAGACTGAAGGAACTTCATTTTTGCCTGGAAGCAACTTCTTACACGGCTTCCGATTGGAAGCTTCTTGTTTTATATATTTCGTTAATATTTTTCAAGAACAAACAAAAAAGAATTGATTATTTATACTAAGTCATCATTCGGGTGGAAGTGTTCTGCAATTTCAGTGCAAAATCCAACCTTGATTTATTAGTGTAGATTTTGGCACACAATTTAATATTGAAACTGTCTTTTGATTCGGGCCCACCCAAACAGAGAAATAGTAGTTTAAAGTAACAAAAATAATCAGTTTGTTGTAGTTTTGTGAATTTATCAAGAGACACAGGTTATTATCATATTTAAAAATGAAAAATGTCAACATCACTTAAATTGAAGCATGTTTAAATTCATCAGAAAAATTTAAAGATTAATTCATATACTATTCAAAACAATTCCAAGAAACCGAACCACCTAAAGGCCGTTACATTACTAACCAATCAATTCTTTTGACCTACAATATATTTAATGTTTGAAGGAAGAATATTTAAACAATATTGATTGAAAATTTAAGTATTCGCCCAACGATAATTATTAATATGGAAATACGAATATATTAATATCAAGTATAATATATCCTGTCAAAAAAAATTCAAAGTATAATATACCACGCATGTCTAATTTTTCAGCAAAAACGTATCAATTTGGATTATATCTTCCCGTGCATACTTCTTAAACACATTGGGTGAATACAAGACGAGTCTAACAAAAACCGATCCCCAAAACGGGTGAAAATTTTTGTACAACAGATTCATCCATTGCCATCCCAACTGAAACTTTCAAACAAAGGACATTGTAGCAAAAACTGGAAAATATTATTTACTCACATCCAGGAAAACACACTCATTTACACTAGTTTCATTGCTAAAATACGCAATCCTACACATTATAATCATGATACGACCGAAATAAAAAGATTACCCGAGCAGATGGTCAAGACATAAAGTTTTCTTAGATAGATGGATTCCATGTCTGAAAGGTACGAAGCCTTTCTTGGAATCTTGCATGCTGAATCTTTTCAAGACAGTGTCTATGTATGAAGCTTGCGATAAGCCTATCATCATTTTCTTGCGATCTCGAGTAATCTTGATCCCAAGGATGTGTGCGGCATCCCCTAAGTCCTTCATATCAAACTATTTTGAAAGCCATGCCCTTACTTCTGATAACACCTTTACATCGTTGCCGATGATCAGAATGTCGTCTACGCATAGTACTAAGAAAACCAATGCAGTTCCGACACACTTTTTGTACACACAACTTTCGAACTCGTTTTGATCGAACCCATAAGACTTTATAACATGATCAAAACATTGGTTCCAAGCTCTAGATGCCTGTTTGAGTCCGTAAATGGACTTCATGAGCTTACAAACTAGGTGTTCTTGGCCTTTTTCAATGAAGCCTTGGGGTTGTTGCATATAGATCTCTTCATCAAGACTTCCGTTAAGGAAAGCTGTCTTGACATCCATTTGCCAGATTTCAAAGTCGAGATGCGCAGCAATCGATAAGAGAATTCGGATGGACTTAAGCATGGCTACGGGCGATAAAGTTTCCTCATAATCGATCCATTCTTTCTGAGTATAACCTTTCGCCACGAGTCTTGCCTTGAAGGTTTCCACCTTCCAGTCCGGTCCTCTTTTTCTCTTATACACCCACTTGCAACCAATGTGTTTGACCCCATTAAGTGGCTCGACTAGCTCCCACACTCTGTTATGAAACATAGAACCCATTTCAGCGTTCATTGTTGTTTGCCAAGAATCTGCATCCTTGTCTTGGATTGCCTCATCATATGTCCATGGGTCTGATTCGTCTTGTACGGGAATCAAGTCCGGGGACTCTCCTATTCCCATGAATCTCTCGGGCTGTTTCACAACCCTCCCACTACGACGAGGCTCCGATTGTGTAATTGTGTCGTTTGGTATATCATCTTGTACTGTTGGCATTGAGGTTAGCCCCCTTAGCTCATTTAAGGTAATCTCACTTCTGGGTCTTCTTTCGTTCATATAGTCTTCTTCCAAAAATCTAAAGTGGGTGCTTATTACCACCTTTTGATCTTCGGGACCATAGAACATACACCCTTTTTTTCCATCGGGGTATCCCACAAACAACCTTAATTCTGATCGAGGATCCAATTTTTCGGCTTCCTTGTCCAACACGTAGGCCGGACACCCCTAAATCCTCATGTGTCTCAAACTAGGCTTGCGCCCGGTCCACAATTCTTTGGGAGTTTTGGGAACCGATTTGGATGGCACCAAGTTCAGAATGTAGGTTGTTGTTTCCAAGGCATGACCCCAGAACGACTTGGGAAGATCCGCATAACTCATCATAGATCTAACCATTTCCAAAAGAGTTCTGTTTCTTCGCTCTGCAACCCCGTTTTGTTGAGGGGTTCCGGGTGCAGTTAGCTGGGATGCAATCCCTTCATCAGATAAGTAGTTCAAAAACTCATCGCTGAGGTATTCGCCTCCACGATCGGATTGTAGAGACTTGATACGTTTTTCCCTATGATTCTCTACTTGAGCCTTAAATTCTTTGAATTTCTCAAAGGTCTCAGATTTATGCTTCATAAGGAAAATATAACCGTACCTTGAGTAATCATCAATAAAAGTGACAAAATACTCATAACCTCCTCTTGCTTTGGTTGACATTGGACCACATACATCTGTGTGAACGATTTCTAACACTTCTTTGGCTCTATTCCCCTTGGCTCCAAATGCCCTCTTGGTCATGTTACCCTCCAAACATGATTCGCAGTTTGGAATTGGTTCAACTTGGAGAAATTCCAGTGAACCGTCTTTCACCAACCTTTGGATCCACTTTGGATTTATATGTCCCAATCTTAGATGCCATAGAAGTGTCTCGTTCACGTTTGATGAACGTTTTCTTTTCTCGGAAATAGTTGATGTGTTATAGGATGCATTTCGTGAGTGGTGTGCACAGTTAATTCTATAGAGATTATTCGACCAATGTCCCATAATATATACACTCATCATTTCAAGAAATGATGTCATTCTTATTAGAAGAAACTTAGTGTCCTTTAATCAAATTTTAGAAACTGAAAGTGAATTCTTTTCAAAACTGGGAACATAAAGATAATCTCAAAAAAACTTCATCTTTAAAAGACAGGTGCATTTCTCCCACTGCTTTAACCACTACTCATGTAGAATTGCAATATCTGCTACTTGCGTAGTATTGCAATAACCGTTACTATCGTAGCATTGCAATATCTGCCACTTACGTAGCATTGCAATAATTGCTACTTTCGTAACATCGCCCAGTGTGATGAGGATCTCACTCCCACTAAGTTGCCGGATCAGTTTGAACCCGTGAAGCAAATATGATTAGTGGATCTCGTATCAACCACTCACGAATGAGACGTATACGCCGCTAAACAAGTTTCAACAACTAGTGCGTGAGAATTACCTTTCTTTCCGTCCCTTTTGGGGTTGGAACAGGTAAACCTCCATTTTCCTCTTTCACCGCAGCTTAAGCACTTCCTCTTTGGATTTTTCTTGACACCACAAGCATTCCTCATCTTAGCATTGCTCTTGGCAACAGTTGAGTTTTATTGCTTATGGCTTTTGGTCCTCTTCTTTTTCTTGCCTTCCCTTGGCCTAGAAAATGAAGACTTACCACTTGCCGTTAAAGCTTGAGTTTGGTGCCCCATCAATATCTCTGCCGAGACCAAAGCTTGCAACAAATCAGCTAGTGAGGCCAAAATGCTCAGAAACTTTTGGGCAGAGAGTGAAATACCAAATTCATCTGAGTTTCCAGATTATAATCTGCACTCAGAATCTCAAGTTTGTTCAGATGGGCCATCTATTTTGAGGATGTAATCCCTTACAGGTTTGCCCTCCACCATTTTCAGCGACGTCATCTCTCGCAAGGTGATCTGACGAGTCCCGCATTTTTGACTCGTCAGTTGGCTCATCTGATTTTGGTGTGTTAAGAATCCACTTGTGCTTTTGTGCAGTTAGGACAATTATAATTTTTCGTTTCCAATCAATATAGTTTCCATACATATTGTATTGACTTTAAGTATATTAACAGTGGATTTAAAAGGTTACGACATGCTGAACTGAAATAAATAACTATATGCATAAGCACAAGTATATCACAAGATTCGATCACATGCATCATATTAAAATCTCAAAAAAAAATATGAACATGCATCAGCCAACATCTCAAAAAAATTTAAATAAGCCACGTGGGGTGGGTCATTATTTAAACACATTCAAGCAGGTTACAAACAAGAACAATTACAAATCTTTAATATCCAGATTAATAGTTGGCTCCCACTTGACCAATATAAAATTGACAGGGACTTCGGGGAAGTATATGCATATCAATTTTATACCTAAGTAATAACCATGATTAAATACAGGATTATTATTTCGCTTTGATCGAGCCTCGTGGGGAGGGTCATCGTCGCCACTAGTAATAATCCACAATCATCCATTTGGAATTCATTCATGTGAAAGCTAACTTTTGACCGTCCCGTGAGGGGGAATTTCTCCAAAAGAATTCACAAATAAATAAATCATGGAGGTCAAAATTAATTCAATTTTATTTTCCGGAATAAAATTGTCAATTAATTATTTAAACATACTTAGTAATTTTTTACGGTGAGATCTTTCATTGGGTAACTCTTATGCAAACACATTTAAAACAAATTAAATAAAGCATAAGATAACACAATAATAAATCAAGCAAAGCAGAAAAATAAACATATTGGGCACAAATTATCCAATTGTCATGGTTTGATTTTTCTTGGCTTGATCTTGAAGAAACGCCGTCTTGAATTTCTCCCACTCGATTGTCTCGAAAAGCACTCCGTCTCGAAACCCCACGCCAAGTAGCTCGCAGTCGGAATGCACGCCGCGATCCGCCGCCACTTTCGGCCACGCCTCTGCCTGCGACGACACACTCGGCAGGCTGGCCAGCCCGGCCTCGGCAAGATGCCTCGGCTAAAGACGCTACAGACCAAGACCAAGAGTCTGGCATTTCGCCCTTTGCTCGGCCGTGGAACCCGGCAGCAGCCCGCGTCCCAATGTGTGCCAGCAAGACGCTTGCCTCCCTCGCCTTGATCCCATCACAAGACGGGTGCCCACGGCGCTTTGCCTTCGCCACGTCGCGGCGAGGCTCGATCCGCGCGATGCACGCCACGCCGCGATTCGATTTTATCCTTTAATTCTTCATCTCCGTCTTCGTTTCCGATCCGGTTACAATTTATTTACAAAAAATAAATAAACCAAGATCTAGACTAGTCTATTACATTGATCAAATCAAACAAATCCTAATCTACTCGTGGATTTTCTCACGAGGTAAAATGAATCTGAACGAATCGAATTATAACCAACAATTTATATGCATGCATAAATAAACACATTAAATTCCATGACAATTGGATACATGCAAAACAGATATAGAAATTCTACTATCCAATTTCAAATTTAATGTCAGCGAATTAAATTACAATTTAAAATTCAGAGCCAAAACCGTGGCTCTGATACCAGTTGTTGGGGAATAAGTTGCACAGATCTATTCGGGGTGAATATTTAAATACAAATTTAATTCTTATAATTATTACTAGCATGAATTAATCCTATATTAATTCAAATAATAATCCAACAACAAATCATGCATATAATTAATTCACGTAAATCCTACGCATGAGGAATTCTACGAGTTTACGTGAACGTACCTCTTGGGATGGCAACAATCCGGCTGATTAGACTAACCAAAAGAACTTTCCAAGTATTCCCTTAATCCTTGTTCGACTATCCGGTGGTAGGACACTTGTGAACAATTAACAAAAAGAAAATAAATTATGTTGCACCACCTTTGTGGATTTACTAATTTTTCCAGCACATAGAATTGTACTTGAGAATGAAAGAGTCATCCCCTATTTATAGAGCATAGGTGGTCGAAATTTTGGGTAGAAAATAATGTGGGAAAATCTTTTCTTGATCTCCAAGAAATCTTGAATATATCTCCTATATTCTTTTTTCCATAATTATAATATTCCACAAAATCTCACATACTCTTTGTTATGGAGTAATTTTCGAAAATTATAGGCAAGATTCCAAGATTTGGATCTTCTTGAATTTATGATATATTCTTGTATTTCAAGAAATACATATCTTCCATAATATATTTTCAAGAAAATCTTTCTTGCCCTTAATTATCCAAAATTTTCGAAATTATCTTCATGAATATCCAAGTGGGAGATTTCTTTGAATTTAATGAGATAATCTTGTATTCCAAGAATACATATCTTCATTCCATAACAGTTATTGGACGAAGACTTGAGAATTCTTGAGAAGGACTTTTGGTGGGTATCTAGATACTTGATTATGTCTGTCTCAGATCGTCTCTCCAACGGGTACGTTTACGTAAACTCCTAGAAATTCCGCATACTAGGATCTTTTACGTGAAATATTATTTGGATGTTGTTGTTGGATTGATTATTATTTGAATTCATTTAGGTAAATTCATGCTAGTAATAATTGTTAATTTAAATTTGTGTTTATGAGGTCATCCCGATAGATCCTGGCAAATGTTATCCCAACAACATTTTCATAAGCAGTAGTAGGTGTCGAAACCGACTTCTCAACAGCAATGTCTCTAACCTTATTTCTCCCCTCAAACTCAACATCCTCAAAGAACCCTTCATTTCTCGTCTCAAAATTGACATTTTAGGGGGATCACCTAATTATATAGACTATATTATATCTTAAAACACGAATTTGATTATATGCTCGCAGGTGGGCACAAACTTATATGCACATCGCTTATGTGGCGTGCCACGTATGCAAGGTCTCCACCATCATTTAATTCAAATTAACAAATTCATCAAATTAGAATAATGACATCAGATTAAATATACAAAACAAAATCTCTGCAATATAAAAAAAACTCCCTACAATATACAAAATAATTACACAATTGCAATAAACGTTCATAATTAATTCATAATTAATGCAGAACTCAAATTACTTACCTCAACACTCCTTACAATATAAAATTATTGATCTGCAACTACATATAAGATACATGGGCGTGAAGATATAGATATATATTTATAAATAAGCTTAGCATATATCTTAATAAATAAATAAATATGATATAAATAAGCAAAGCATATATCTTAAGCATAAGTGTTGCATATATATTAATAAATAAATAAATAAATATGATAAGATTAAAAATTTAATTTAAACAACTTTTAATGAGAGGGTACGATTTTAAAATGAAATAATCTGGTTGAATTGAGATTTGTATAGACTGTCGTGATTTCGACACATAGACTGAATCAGACTTGTCAATATATAGTATATAGTATTAAGAATTTAAGATTAACATTATTTACAATCAATACCCTCGCAATGTACAAAATAATTATACATTTGCAATAAACATTCATAACCAATTCAAAACTCAAATTACTTTCCTCAATACTCATAATACAAATTTCATAAATATATCAAATAACTTACCTCGATACTCCCTGCAATATACAAAATAACTAGTGAGAGAACTCCGTCTCATCTAAAAGCTCAAGCTTGTAGAGAGGGTCGGGAATAATCTATTTATTTAATGTCCCTCAACACTCCTCACTGTGGGTGAAATTGAATCATTGTCTCTGCTTCTCTCCGGAGAGGTGGCCCAACAGAGTGGACAATTTAAATGGGTGGAGTGCTTCCACGGGAATCGAACCCACAACCTGGGCTCTGATACCATGAGAGAATTATGTCTCATCTAAAAGCTACACAATTGTTAAAAACATTCATAATCAATTCAGAATTCAAATTGATTTCCTCAATACTCCCTATAATATTAAAAACAAAATCATATTAAATATACAAAATAAAATCAGATTAACAAATTCATCAAATTAATAATCGTAAATTAGAAGAATCGTTATTAATGAAAAAGAAGAAACCCATCGAACTCAAATTACTTACCTCAATAATCACTGCAATATAAAAAAAAAACTCATAATAAATATAACAAAGTTAGATTAAATATACAACATAAAATCAAATTAACTGTACAAAACATGAATATTAGGTGTGTGATTAAATATACAAAACGTATGAATTGGTGCGGGCGTAAACGTGTAAATTGGTGTGTGGGGTGTGAATATATAATAAGAACGCATGGGTTAGATATATTGTGTAGATATACTCATATCTTTTTAAATAAATATGATAAAATAAAAGTATTTAATTTAATTAGATAGATTAAAATTTTAACTTAAATAACTTTTAATGAGAATGCACGATTTTAAAACGAAATAATCCGGTTGAATTGAGCTTTACGCAGATTAACTTGTTTTTGCCACATAGATTGAAACAGGTTTATCAATATATATATATATATATATATATATATATATATATATATATATATATATATATATAATTAAAAGTTTAGTGATTGCTATAAACAGAAAAGAAGAAACCCTAAATATAAAATTTAATTTAATTACACATAATTGCAGTAAATATTCATAGCGAATTCAGAACTCATATTACTTACCTCAATATTATCCACAATATACAAATAAAATCAAAATCATTAGTTTAATAAACACAATTAAGCAATTCATAATTCAAATAACATTTTACCTCAATACTACCAGCAATTCACAAAACAAAATCAAATTAACGAATTCATCAAATTAGAAGAATCGCTATAAACAGAGAAGAAAAAACTCGTTCATAACCAATTTGAAAGTCAAATTACATACCTCAATACTCTCAATAAGATGGTCGTGATCGCTATGAACATAAAAGAAAAAACCTTAATTAAAAGTTTAATTTAATTACACAATTGTATAAACATTCATAACCAATTCAGAACTCAAATTACTTACTTCATTACTCTCTGCAATATACAAAATATAATCATTGATTCAATTATACAATTGCAATAAATATTCATAATCAATTCAAAATTCAAATTAAATTAGAAAAAGGGGTGATTAGATTACATACCTCGACTATAGTTTTGGCAGGACATGAAAGCATAGCCCTAAAAATAAAAATTTATAGGCAGAAAATTTAAGTAGATGGATATATTTACTTCAATAGTTCATACAATTAAAAAAAATTCCCTGCAATATATAAAATATTTACACAATTGCAATAAGAGAAGGTCTTGCGTGAAATATTGCACAATAGTGTTATGTGCAATACAACATAAATAAGGCAAAAATGATCCAAATTCCGTGGGTCATTACGTGGACGAAAGCGGGTTTGGTCTTGGCAAATGGACTTCGAGGTTTGGCAAGATTTGTATATATAGAAGGATATATTTATCAAATATGTGTTGTAGCTTAGTGGTTCAGGTTTGATGTTAATGAATTTGGTCGCAGGTTCGATTCCTACTGAACACATAATTTTTTTATTTTTTTTTTGTCAAATTTTTGTGTGTTATTACATCTATGTATAAGTGTTTTACTACATTGTTATATTGAAAAAACTCCATATCTTATGTAACACGTAATAAAACATATCGTAACACATAAATATTCATAAGGTAATATAGATCACAAGGTAACACATTATTGTTCATATGATAACACATGAGTATTCACATAGTATTACGACGATATATGAACAGTGTTACATATTACTAAAAAAACATTTGTTACTACATGAACAAAAAGTGTTATCATATGAAGAAAAAATGTGTTACCACATGAACAAAACTAGTACAAGTGCGAAAAGAAATCTCCAGTCCAAAATCACAGATTTAAAGAACAACTTGATGTGTTACTACATGAACAAAAAGAGTGAAAAGAGTGCAGATGGATCTGAATTTTATCACATATTTTGTGTTGAGGGGTAATCCAAACACCACACACATATTCTCTCTTCTTATCGCATAATCCACACCAAAACTCAAATTGAACAACCTTATTTCATCTAATGATCGGAGCGAAAAAAAAATTAGGAACGAGGAAGAAGAAAGTCCCGTGAGATCCACCAGAAGAGAAAAGGAAGAATGGAAAATCTGACCGCGTCCGGCTGCGCTCGTGATGAAAGAAGATGAAAAAGCCCATTGACCCACCAACAATCTGCCCTAACCCGCTCCGCTGACCGCGAGGAAAAAAAATCTCAATTGCACATATCACTTATATGCAATATTGCATTCAAGTTTTTGTCTTGCAATAAACATTGATAACCAATTCAGAACTCAAAGCACTTACCTCAATACTTCATGCAATATAAAAATTCAAAATCAGATTAAATATTCAATACAAAATCAGATTAATAAATTCATCAAATTAGAATAATTGCATCAGATTAAATTTCCTGTAATACATTCAAATTACTTATCTTAATACTCACTACAATAAAAATTAACACAAATTAAATTAATAAATTCATAAAATTAAAAAAAATATATATATACAACACAATTATATATATCATAAGGGGGTGGGAAAGAATTGTAATCAAGATAAATAACAGAGAGGCATTTGAGTTTTGACAAGGAAGAACCAAAAGAACCAAAAGGGTTGTGATCTAAAATTTTATCAACGTGAATATATATATATATATATAGAGAGAGAGTAATGATATAGAACCAACTATCTTGTTTTTATGGAACCAGATTAATGACGTGTCATGCCAACTATTCCCTAAACAATGAACCATAAACCCTAAATCATGAATCATTCTTGGATTGGGTGAACAACCATGAACACTTTCGGTAGGGTAAAAAGAAAAATTGAATTGAATGAAAAAATAAAATCGAACAAAAAAAAATTACATTTTTTACCCGCCCGACCCAACTCGGCCATAATCGAACTCGCCCGAAGTGGTTCATGGTTCACCCAGGCAGAATGGATTCATGATTTAGGGTTTATGGTTCATGTTTTTTTAGGAAGGAATAGTTGGCATGACACGTCATGATCCTGGTTCCATAAAAAAATCGAGATAGTTTGATTATCTATATATATTATATATATATATATATATATATGGGTAAGCATATCTTTATAAATAAAAGTATTTTAATTATTAATTTGATTAGATAGATTAAAAATTAACTTTAAATAACTTTTAATGAGAGAGTCCAATTTTAAAACGAAATAATGTGATTGAATTGAGTTTTACGCAGACTGGAGTGATTTTGCCACATGAGCAAAATCAGGTTTACCAGTATCCAGTATTAAGATTAAGATTTGTTTCAGTTTTTGTAGCGGCCATATTACACTTTATTATTTCATATTTTCAGTTTGGTTGGTCAATTTGTAAGTGATAAAAAAATAAAAAGACCAAATTGTCCTCGTGAAATTCAGTTTTTCCCATTCTACTCCAACACAATGTATTCGTGATTCTCTCCCCTTTCAAATCGCGAACCCACTTAGTATGAGATCCGCGATTCTCTTCCCACACAATTTTTCGGTCGCCACAGTTTTTCCTTTTTTCCATGGTTTGCGGTTCTCAACACCGATCTACAACTGAAAAGGGTAAGCAGTGTTTGGGTTGTATTTGGAATCCAGGGTTAATTTTTTCGGCTTAATTGGGCGAATTAGGGTTTATGGTTGGTTTAATTCTTTGTAATTTTACGGTGTCATTCTTTATGGTTCAGAAATTTATGAAATTTGGGCGAAGTACAACGTATCGTTTTCTTAATTGGGTTTTCAGGCATTAGTTGTGTGTATAGTGCTCGGACATTTGCAGCGTTTGGATGTTTTTTTTTGTGAGTATACCCTTTTCATTATCAAGCTTGCGAACAAATTTTTTGGAGGAGAGATTGTTGATTTGAACCGATTGGGGTTTTTTCGCAGCAAGGAAGAAGACTCGCGAAAGCGGCGGATTCATGTGAAATGTGTTTCTTTCGAGTTTTTGGACGAGAAAAGGGATATATAAGAGAGTGGGTATTTTAGTCAATATCACCTTAATAAGGCCGCCCTTAATCGCATGGATACTAAATCGGCCCTTTGTGGCCTGATCTATTATCTGCTGAGCCCGCTAAAATGAACGCGGGCCAGTATTATTTCTCAGGCCGCGACTTGACCAACCAAACATCTTAATCGGGCTCATAAGCCCATTAGTAAGCTGTAATACGGGATAATATGGGCAAGCAAACGGTAGAATCTTCAGCTAGTGCAAAACTGCACATAATTCCTTCAAAATATACCCTCTATAATTCCCGTGGACCTACTTAACTAAGATTAATTAATACTCACTCCTTGTACTCATTTCGTTTTGACATGTTGTACGGAAATATAAATTAAATATGTTTATGAACACAATTTTTTTTATCTTCATCGTCCAACAATCACTTAATTACTCAAAGTATCATTATATTTTACTCACAATTAATTATGTTATTCATAAATTAACTTAATTTACCTTTCCGTACAACATATCAAAACGAAATGAACACAATTTTAGTGGACTTAGGGAGTATTATACTAATTCCCAATCATAAAACACTGTTACAGGATGAACTCACATATGAAATTAAAATGAATTCCATTAAAAACAGATTGAATTATACTAAAAATATACACACATATATATATAATCCAACAACTGACACCAGACAAATTAATCAAAAACAAAAAACTCATATGAGACGGTCTCATGCATGAGACGGGGTACGACTTAGCACAAATCACATACACTCCTCTTAAAGTGTTACAGCGTCAACGCTCAAATTATGTCCCGTCTCACCGTGAGATCGTCTCCTGCAAGTGTGTCTCTTAATCAAAATGTCAGTGAAATCCTTTCCATGGCAAGCACTGAAGTTTAGAGCAAGATCCCTCCCATGAATTTTTACACGAATCCTGTTTTCCAGAATCTCCATCACAGCATTTGCAGACTACCCCAAGTGTTGCAAAAGTTTTATTTTGATGATTTTGGAAATGAAGTGGGCGAGCATCAGCTTTGCTTGTTTCTTGAACTGATATTAAAATTATTAGTAATAAAAGCAGCACCAACACCTTATGCATCCTACAAGAATCCATATATATATTTTTTAAATGTAATGGGCTAGATTTCTGAATTTTTTGATGTGTTTATGTTGGGAGATGTGAAATGGTTTATATATTGGTTTAGAAAAAGAAGATCAATTATTCAAGGAATGTGATCCAGTTGTTGGGGTGTTTTGACTTATGTGTAAAATCTAGAAAGCCACCTTTTCTAAATGAAAGGTACAGACTGAAGGAACTTCATTTTTGCCTGGAAGCAACTTCTTACACGGCTTCCGATTGGAAGCTTCTTGTTTTATATATTTCGTTAATATTTTTCAAGAACAAACAAAAAAGAATTGATTATTTATACTAAGTCATCATTCGGGTGGAAGTGTTCTGCAATTTCAGTGCAAAATCCAACCTTGATTTATTAGTGTAGATTTTGGCACACAATTTAATATTGAAACTGTCTTTTGATTCGGGCCCACCCAAACAGAGAAATAGTAGTTTAAAGTAACAAAAATAATCAGTTTGTTGTAGTTTTGTGAATTTATCAAGAGACACAGGTTATTATCATATTTAAAAATGAAAAATGTCAACATCACTTAAATTGAAGCATGTTTAAATTCATCAGAAAAATTTAAAGATTAATTCATATACTATTCAAAACAATTCCAAGAAACCGAACCACCTAAAGGCCGTTACATTACTAACCAATCAATTCTTTTGACCTACAATATATTTAATGTTTGAAGGAAGAATATTTAAACAATATTGATTGAAAATTTAAGTATTCGCCCAACGATAATTATTAATATGGAAATACGAATATATTAATATCAAGTATAATATATCCTGTCAAAAAAAATTCAAAGTATAATATACCACGCATGTCTAATTTTTCAGCAAAAACGTATCAATTTGGATTATATCTTCCCGTGCATACTTCTTAAACACATTGGGTGAATACAAGACGAGTCTAACAAAAACCGATCCCCAAAACGGGTGAAAATTTTTGTACAACAGATTCATCCATTGCCATCCCAACTGAAACTTTCAAACAAAGGACATTGTAGCAAAAACTGGAAAATATTATTTACTCACATCCAGGAAAACACACTCATTTACACTAGTTTCATTGCTAAAATACGCAATCCTACACATTATAATCATGATACGACCGAAATAAAAAGATTACCCGAGCAGATGGTCAAGACATAAAGTTTTCTCCAACGTTTGAAAGTCAGAAATACAGCCTATATATAATCTGAGCCGTTGTGGAAGTGCTCCAAGTCCGGGTGAATCCCTCTTCCGCCACGTGTCGGTGGCCTTCTGCGCGTCATTTATTACACATTATTTATACATATAAGCAATGCTATATACACGAAAGCCCTAATATAAGACCTAGTCATGCACGGATATTACAAGAATAAAATACCTTACAAAACGATCTGGCTCGAAACCAGGTACATCAGGAGGTCCAAATGGATCAAACCGGGCACCAGGAGGCACACCCCTGCATCATTAAGGGAATAAACATGATGAGTCATTCTAAAGATTGGCCATGGACATAAAGACACATAAATAAGTGTGGATAGATAAAAGCTGGTGTGGGGGATAACTCACGGTGGAGCTCCAGGAATGCCAGGTTGACGAGGTCTGCCTCCAAGGAACAATGGATCATTGGGGCCTGCAAGCAAATGAGAGACAATTTAGATAAATTCGATAATTTGTTGATTCTCGATCAGTCATGAAGAGGGCATTAAATATATACCGATTAGCATGCCTCCAGGCCCTCCACTACCAAAAATATCCCTGCAAAAAGTATAAATGATTTTAGCTATCAATAGATGTGGATGCCCGAATAAGAAACTTCAAAAAAAAAAAAAAAAGACTTTACGAGGATAAGGTCCCCATTTAGCAAAGGTGTAGTAAAATAGTAAAATGTAAACCTGGAAGGATACATTCCAGCTCCAGGCCCGGGAAAGAGGTCGCTGCCACCAGAAACAGGTATTGGAGGAACAACATATCTACTAGTCACAAAGAGATAATAAGGTTAATTAAAAACTCAAATGACCTCTTATATTCACAAACATTAAATACGATTAAATGTGCTGGAGTCTCGTAAGTCGTAAGTAGTCACAATTCAAATTTAAAACCTCTTTTTATATCTATACAGAAAATAAAAAAGTGTATGTGCTCATTCCTAAACAAAATAAGAAAAAATAAAGTAACTGAACTGAACAACAAAAATAGAAGATAAAACAGACAGTAAAAGATGTATTGATCTTCTAGGCAAGATTGTCAAAGAGAAAACTTACCCTTGATATGGAGAAACATAACGGTCGTCTGGGACATCAAATCCCATCCCTGACCTATCTCTGTCTTCTCTCATACGTGTCTCAGAGCTACGAATCATGTGACAAGCAAATTAAGAAACAAATATAATGATTGCAAAAAAAAAAAAAAAACGTGCAGGAAACTTAGATCAATAGAAAGCAACATCAATAAAAGAAAAGTGAGATTCACCCACATCTAGCTAAAGATGGTAATATAACTTATAACAAGGACCAACTACTTAAGAGTTCAATTTTTTTGCAACATTCAATCAACGCATGTTAAATGTTTTTAGCTAAAATAAGACAACTTTAATTAAAAACAACTACCACATGATTAGAAGACCTCCATGATAAGATCAAAGCATCTGTAAGTAAACTAGAATAAGACTAATAGAGTCCATAATACTTGTGCCAAAAAAGTTGAGAGACTAAGCCAGTGTAAAATCACAGAAATATCGATAACCATCCAGGCAGATCTATTCAGTCATTTCGTTAGGAGATACACAATATAGGTCTAACAAAGCATGCATAATCACGTAAAGTGAAGAGTGATTAGCCGATTACCAAACTAATAACAAAGAGCTTACCTTGAAGGCTGATTTGACACTTTAGCAGCTGGAGCACCATCCAGTTTATCTAAAATTTCCTTATTTACTTTCTCCACCAGTTTCCCCAAATTCTTGTACTGTGAAGCATAAGTTGTCCCTTCAATCTCTACATACTCCGCAGTACTATTAAGACAAACAATAGTTAGCCAAGCAAATCGATATCAGCTTATATAACAAAAAGCAACCATTAAGCAAGCATTTCATTTATTTGTTACTTACTTGAGTTCAAGATGCAAGGGCTCCGAAGCACCTTCCTTTAGAACATCAACAATCAATGTACTATTCATAACAAGAGCCTTCACTAGAACTCTTTTGGAACCCTTTACAGGATTCGAGTATACGAATGCATAATTTTCTGGAAGTGAGTTCCAATCGTCCAACCCTACTTCATCTACCAAATCCAGATACCATGAAAAATATTTCACATATAAGGATCACTAAATTTAACACTCCAATAAAAGAAGTAGGACTCTATTTAACACTCCAATAAAAGAAGTAGGACTCTAGTATACACAATTTACATACAACATCAACGCGTATTCGAATACACAAAATCATGGGAAAAGAGAATATACACTTTCATGAATTTGATAAATTGTGAAACAATTGGAGCATAATTTGGTAAATTACCTGAGGTGGAGACAGACATAAAATCGTCGCCAAACGCGCGAGCACCGGTGGCGTTTAGGACGAAGCCGGCGGCGGAAAAGGTCGCGTGTACGGCCAATGCCAATTTGTCGTGGTCGTTGCCGAATTGAGGCCGCGCCGCCCGTATCACCGCCATTACTGACTGCTCCGTCGCCATAATTTTGTTTCTTCTCCGCTGTGTCGGTTGGTTTTGGTTTTGGATGTTGCTAGAAGAATGTGCTCACTTTCTTCTTCTTCAAGCCTAAAAAAAGAAGCCTATATATGTTTCCTTTGCCTCTTAATGGGCCTGGAGCATCAAATTAAAGAGATACTAAGCCCATTTAAGTTAATTGTGAGGCCTCTTGGATTTATTGGGCTCTATTGGACCGTGATTACATAATTTAGGCCCATCTGTATTAAATCTCAGATACACGAAGACTGCTTTTATTCCATGGGTTAAATTAAATTGATCATGTTGTCAAAAAAAATAAAAATTAAATTGATCAAATTTTGTCACTCTTGAATTGAAACACGCCACGTGCGCTTAAAATAACAAAACCTAAGTTTTTACAAATACCAATGCTGGATTAGAGTTTTATTGTTGAGGAGATATTTTTTAATTTTTTAAAATAGTAACAGTTATGTGCTTGTTGTAGTATTGAAAAAACTTGAGTTTGTAAATGTCAATAATATCTGAAAGTACAAAAGTCAATTAAATTGTATTGTTATATGAGATTGACTAATAAACAAAATAATTGTTTACATGTTTGTAACTTAATATGTACTGCTCCCTCCGTTCCGTGATTACTGCAACAATTGTCTTATTTGGACTTCCCAACATTATTGCAACACTCCCAAAATGGAAACAAACATAATATTAATACACTCACAATTACCCTTATTTTATTCCATTCAAACCCACTTTATTCCACTATGCTTAGTTTGCGGTCCAATTTGTGTTTTGCAATCATCTTGGGACGGGGGAAGTATGATTTTTGAAAATATTCAAAATTTCTCAATGTAAAACAACAATAACTTCTCACCATAGAAGAATAGGGCTGGTTAACGCTTTTGTTCTTGCGTTTAACTAATCTATTATACTTGCCATTAAATTCGTAATGCATGCATACTATGTTATTGCTGGAACCTAATTAGCTAGATTATTAAGCTTCAAATAGACTAATGTTGAACCAATTTACTCTTGATTCATTTATTAATCACGTAAAACCTCACTAAAAACGAGTCTGCCCTCCTGATCAAATTGAAATTATTGAATGTCACAATATTTAATTTACGAGTTAATATTACAATACATACAACAATCATCATGAGTACAGAAATCAGCTAGATTCTAATTTCTTTTACATTCTTTCTTCCACATGATGTATCATCGGAATGACAAGCAACATGTTGCACATTTTTCCTTCGAGTTGCACGGATGTAACAAAAAACCGCCACCAGAAAACCGGTTGCTAAAATCCCAATAATCACTCCGCCGCCGGCAATCGATATATCGACCGACCGGCGGTGGCAGAGACGGACCCAGAAATTTTATCGAGGGGGGCCCAATTTATAATATAGTGTAGTTAAATGCACTTTAAAAATTTTATATATTTTCGAAAATTATTTGGACTAAACATCTTTATATTAACAGAGTCGAATACATTTATATGTATATTGAAAATGTGAATTATACATATTCTTTCTCTATTTTGTTACCCCTTTCTCACCTAAAAATCAATATTTTATTTATAGAGTGTTGATTTTTACAAGGATTAGTAATAGTGGTGTATAAATGAATACGAAGACATAATACTTTTGTTTAAAGGAGAGAGATTACATTCAGTATGAGATAGTTTTTATACATGATATATGGTATAATTTATAACACAAATAATACTCATTCTTCCAAAATATTAGAGCGTTAATATACAATTTATGCTTCGCCTTACTATGAGACTGTCTCATACAGGTGTGTCTTAATTATAAGTATATATATATAAGAAATTCAAGTGGGGTCAGGGGGGCCCAGTGACCCCCTGGCTCCAATGTAGGTCCGTCGCTGGGCGGTGGTAATGGTGGTGGTTGCTTCCGATCACCACCTCTTCTTCATTACCACCTTCAGATGGGCTCGGGCTCGAGCTGTGAAGATCATCATGGTTTCCTAGTTTTCGGGCTTCTACAGCCCAAAGAGCATTCACTAAGATCAAGCACAAAACAAGAACCCTAGTAGTCATTAATAACTTGTGCAACAAAGTTTGTAAAATGTGGATTTCTTGAATGTATTGCATTTTCTGATCGAGACTTACACGGAGTATATATTTGTGCATGAAATTTTTAAGTGGGGTCCAATTATTTTTATATTTTATTCATTTATAAGTCTATTGTGTGGATTTAGGGGTGGAAATTAAGTAATTGAATTAAGGGGAGATGATACACTTGGTGAAAATGAAGAAAAGTACATTTTGAAACTCGAGTCTCCACCGTCAAAGAGCTGTCCCAACAGTCGGATGCATTTCTTTTTGTACATCCCAATACAAATATTAAATTTATTGCCTAGGGATATAGAAACTATCTTTGCATTTTCTAATGTTATCACTCGATCTATTTTCCGATAGTTTTTTTTTTTATTAAAATGCAAAGATATACTCATGACTATTAGAAAAAGTTAAATAAACTAATTAATTCTATATTTCTCTGTAATTCGAACTTCTAGATGAGAATTTTTTTTTTTTAATGATGTTACCAAAAATATAGAGTGTCAATAATAATATCTCCCAACATATCAAAACTAGCTATAATCCCAGTCCCACCAATTTCTTCGTCATATTATGCATGATATATCATTTATATTAGTATGCAATAAATAATCTTAAAAATATATATTAAGTTGATTAAGTACTTCTGGAGCATACGTTAAGAACAAACGTGGCTCGGCCCAAAACCAAATTATTAGGAAAATGACGGGCTTAGGACTTCATATTTGCAGCGCAATTTTGAACTTCTGATCCAACCCATTAATGACCCAAGCCCAATAACACTGGGCCATTTAACTGAGTACTTGGCCCAAAACTATGAAAGGCCTATCTTAGACGACAAAGCCCAATTCATAACACCAACACATTTTCTGAACACTCCATCCTCATTTTCTCTCTGTCGCGCGCACACAGACTCGAGTGCCTATTTTTCAAGGTTTCTGCATAACAATTTGCAGGTGTATAGATTATGTCAATCCTACAGATGTCTCTCTCAATTCCAGTAACCCCACAATCTCTCTCATCAGCAAAAGCCCTCTCGGGGGGCCCGATATCAGCCCAATCCCTACGCCTCACCACAAAACTCTCCCACCTCTCCCTCACAATCCCAACCTCCAAACCCTACAGAACGGCTCCGATTCGAATGGGCGGAGGGCCGCGAACTTACCCCGGTGGGGTCTCGAAATGGCAGTGGAAAAGAATGCAAGCGAAGAAATCAAAGCAGCTGCTAAAAGCCCGTTTGGCCCGCGAACGCCAAATTTACGAGATGAGGAAACGGGCCGAGCTGAAGGCCGCTGTTTCCGAACTCGAACGCCCCTGGGAAACGGTGGAGAAGCCGCCGAATTTGTTCTCCGTGGGTGCTGATGAGCAGGTGAAGGTACTGGCGGATAGGTTTCAGAAGCCCGGTGGGCTTGATTTGTGGTCTGATAGGGACGGGCCGGAACTGTTTAGGCCCGATAATGGCTTGCCGTCCGCGAGGTTTTTCCCGAAAGGGGTCGTTCATAGCATTAGGCCGTATCGGAAAATGGAAGAATTGGATGCTGGGTCTGATGATTTTGAGAGCTCCGGTTTTGGGGAAGATTTAAGACCTACAGAAAATAGTGGATATGTAGGGAATTTGGGTGCACGAGGAAAGGGATATGATGGGAATTTGAGGAGCAATCAAAATGGTTTGAATAATGGAAGAAATGTGGAGAGAAGCTTGGAGAATGCAACAAAAGAAGGCGAAAATCGGAATTTTAGGGAAAGTACTAGAATTCATTCGAGTGATTCAGAAGGAAAGAATTCTGGGGATGCAAGATTCCATTACAGGGATGATTTTCAGAGCTCCGGTTTGGGCGAAGATTTAAAACCTAGAGAAATTGGTGGATATGTAGGGAAATTGGGTCCACGAGGAAAGGGATATGATAGGAATTCGAGGAGTAATCAAAATGGTTTGAATAATGGAAGAAATGTGAAGGAGAGAAGCTTGGAGGATGTAGCAAAAGAAGGCAAAAATCTTAATTTTAAGGGAAGTACTAGAATGCAGAATTCTGGGGATGCAAGATTACATAACAGGGATGGTAGGAAGAATCGAGGTACTGGTGGTACATATGGAGAAGTTTGGAGGAGTAACAGTCATAAGAAGGATCAAAATATGAATTTAGAAGTGTTTGATATGAGTTTGAGAAAAGATGGGAGCTATGGAATTGAATTGGAGAAATGAGATTTCGATTGATTCTGCCTTAATGTGATTTGAGGATCGAAGCATTGTGGAGAAAGATAGTGGCTTGTGAGTGGAAGCTGAAGATTGGGAACATAGTCAGGTATCATTAACCATTTTAGTAGATATGTATATTATTTTGAAGGCGTTAGCTTATTGATACGTTGAGCAATAAAATATGTGCAGAAGATGAATATATGATATTACATGTGTCATTCCATTTGTAGTTTGAACTGCTGGGTCCTTTTGAGTTTATGAATCCTTTTACGTGTAGTATATGAGCTTCACTAAACTATTGAAGCTATAAGTCAGACTACAATTCCGGTTTATTGTGAATTTTTTATTCCTGAGACACTGGAATGTGTAGTGTTGAATTTTCGATTTTCTTAGTAATCATTTGTTGCCAATATGATAAAAGCCACTAAGTGATACCACTGCGGAATAAGAATTTTTTAAATGGTAAGTGGAACTACTCATTCATGGGGAAAAAGGAAAAAGTAGGAAGATATGGACATACCCTGTTTGGACTCTTGAAAGTCAAACCTGTGAAGAGTTTGTGTAGTGTCTTGCTACCTTAATTGCTTGTACCCCTAAATTGTAAAATCGGATATTTGAGATATACTTGTCTGTATATGTTCTCAATGAGCCTGAATTGAGATTTTTTAGTTAGAAATTACTTGAGACTTGTAGATCCACACAGAAGATAAACTTGTTAGGAAAGAGACTTTTATATTAACTCACTGAAGATAAACTACCAGAAAATCTGGACATGGTCTCACATTCTTCATTTTACTAAAAGTCATAATGAAATAAGAGTTTTGAACTTGTTGTAGATGTCAATTTTCCTATCCAGTTATAAATTTATCTACCTGTTCAATTTGGTTCCTTGCTTTGATCCTAACCAAATATGTTTCCCATGATCACTTGTTATTTACTTGATTTGAAGGCACCCTGGGAGTGTTGCTACAATCACCATCCTTTATTTTTTCTCCTAGGCATCATTACACCACTATTTTTCCCTCTAAATAAACTTCAAGTTTCTATACAATCCACGTGGTTAAAATATGTGGTGGGGGATGGGCCGCACACTCGTTGTTTGACCTGCAAAAAAAGTAAACAATGGGCCACTATCTTCCCTCGCAATAAGTTGCATTTTACTCGTGTCTTTCCTGCGGTAAAGAATTCAAGTAGAGGTAATTGTGAACACTTTTTCTTAGGAAGAGTTCATCCAGAATATTCACTATGCCAGATCAGCTCGTATGAAGTCTTAATTGTCATGATTATAACAATAAAGATACACTAATCTTTTCCAAATCCAGCTGGTCAGATTTGATATCATGGCCATAAATTGGTGGAACAATGATTTTCTCTTAAAATATAATCCGATCAACGAGACATAAATGGAAAGTTATCACCAAATCTACCGCTTAGCCTTTCATTCTGCCTGATCTCTTATTAGTGATTCACTATGACAAAAATGGAAAGTTGTCACCAAAATGGATGATGCATCATGATCACACTCTGTTTACTGTTTAGTTTCAACTCTTCAGCTTAGTGCAAATAATGGGCAATATTTAATTGGTTATCCTGTATGATTTGCTGCCATTAGTGCTACCTTGTAGGGATCTCAGTGCACTTAATAGTTTTTTAAAAGAGTAATGATACCAATACTATTATAAACTAATACCTCTATCATTTAATGTTATGATTTCAGTTTACAAGTGTTATTATATTAAATTATAAGTGTAGTGGTAAAAATTTAATGATATTAATAAGTTTTATCGAATACCTACTCTAAAATTTATTATAAATAATACATGTAAAAAAATAATATTTTATTAAAAAAAGCCCTCTGGCTAGCCCACTACCCGCTGTGGGTTGGGTTGGGTTGAGTAATTTTCGACCTAAGCCCGCAGTGGGTTGGCTCGCCCAAACCCACAAAAATGTGGGTTGAAGTGGGTTTTGGGCCGGCTCGACCCGCCGGCCCGTTCTGAGAGCTCTACTTATGTTATCACGTTTTGTATGTGCATACGAAGACGTAATTTTCAACTTTCATGAAAAAGGAAAGAAAATATTCTTACAAGGTGCATAAAATTATGGATGAATGCAAAGCAGAATCAAAGTTTTGAGGGAGTGAGTGGAATTCTCTTATTTCATGCAGATGTTCCTTCTCATCTTTTCATACTATTTTGATGTTAATGTTGTATCATCATCAGTTGCTTTCAAGTTTCTGTGTGCCTATGTATATACACATACATATGTACCAAGTTTGATGCCGATTTTTTTTGGAGCTAGCTCATCAGCATAAACTTTTTGTTTCATGTGATAGTAAATTTATATTTGTATTGGGCTGCATAAAAAAAAACCGGTAAGCTACATATTAAAACTGTATATTTTTGTAAATATTATGTATAAACTTTTTAATAAAGAAAATGATTTTAAACAATTGTTTTCAATGCCAATACTCTATGGCTGAGGTGGTGGCAAGACTCAACATCGGTTGATTCGATTTTAGAGTTGAAAAACATTGAAATAAGTTTACTTTTGTAAATGGTATGTGTAGTCCCAGCATTTCGAAATGGTAAGAGTATCACCACGGTGCTGTGCAACTCAAATGTGACACCTAAATTGTATACATAGTTGCACCGCTATTATTCTGCATTTTTAAGATATGTATTAATTGCTTAATAAGAAAATATTAATTTAATAGTATTAATGGTTTAAGAAAAAATTAATAACAAATAATAATGGTACATGTTAACTACGAGTAATATATTTATAAGAAAGTTGGTGAAATACCCCGAGGTAAAACTTGATCCTGAGTTTATGAATTAATTAATTTGAGATAAAAAAAAAAATTTGAACTGGTCCAAGTTGTTCACTAGCCATGATTTAATATTATTATTTTTTAACAAAGAATTATGCAACTCGACATAAAAAAAAATATCAAACTAAATCACGTGGATTTAATTTTTAATCCAATTCGAAAAGACTACCCTAATTCAAAGCAAGAGTAAATGAGGGGTAAAGAGTATGTTTTTCTAAAGGATTTTTTTTTAAGGAAGAAATTAAGCAACTCGACAAATAAAGAAATATTAAACTAAATCACGTCGAGACAATTCTTCAATTCAATCTGAAACGTCTACCTTAATTCAAGCAAGAGAAAGTGTTTTTGTGTGTGTGTGTGTGTGGGTGGGTGGGTGTGGGGGTTGTTGGGGTTATACTGGAAAGTATGCTTTTACTTTGTATAACCAAACTGAATTTTCTGTCTTATTTATTGAAATAAATTATTTATCACTGATGCTTTAAATATCATTGAATGTTACATATATTTATTGCATAATTGTTCAATAATCAAGACGCTGCGTTACATTGTAGTTAATTTAGTGATACGGATCACGAAGATTAAATTAACGGTCTCTTGTAACTAAAAGTACGCTTGTTCATTTACCCAGATGGAAATGAACATTCCATCGTGAAAGGTTGAAGTGTAAGGCTCAAATTGGTTTGTCTTGACCAAAAGATTACACTAGTGCATGACCGATCTTGTTTGAGCAGACCCACAGGAGAATAAATTCTTCAAAGATCGAACCGGGAAGAATTAGACCCGTGGTTCGTTATTTCTTAATCTTCGCCCCTTAAATAGGATCGTGTGTGGTTAGTAATTATTGCTTTGACTTATGACGGGTAGAGAATCAATGAGATTCAATATTTTATATCTTGGACAATATTATCGATCACACGCGATTGCTAAGATTTAATACTGAAGAATCGCAATGCGAAAGTACACTCGCGTTTGATTTGCCCTTTGGGAGGTTCATAAGATTTATCATACCAAATCTTGCAAGTGGAATTTGTTTCCGGTATGGATAATAATGTTGAACCGTTCCTTGACCAAGGACAAAAGATGTTAATTAATGGAAAGCTATTTCAGTGGCTTGAATTAATTAATGGGCTAGATAATCTTAAACACGGGAAATAATAACCGGGAGCCATATTAACAGTAATATGGGTTAATATGGATAGTGCAATATTAATTATGTAGTGGGATTAATTAATATTTATGAGCTTGAATAATATTGTGGCTCAATATTGAAAATTCAAAGTCCATTAGAAGGTCCAATCTTAATTCTCCTAAAGGCCCCTCAAGTAGCTCAAACATAATGTCCATTAACTGGAAAAGGTGTTTAAAATTAAATAAAATATTGTTGCCTAATTTTTCCTAAATTTTCGAAAACAATAAATAAAAGAGGGAGAAAAATTTTCTTTGAATTTTGTTATGGAATGTAGATAAGTATTCTTGGAATACAAGATTATCTCATTAATTCAAGAAATCTCCCACTTGGTTATTTATTAAGCAATTTTTTGAAAATCAAGAAGAAAATAAGGAAGGAAAGATTTTCTTGATTTTCTTGAAAAAATGTTATGGAAGATATGTATTCTTGAAATACAAAAATATCTCATAAATTCAAGAAAATCTAAATCTTGGATTCCACTCCTTATTATTTTCGAAAATTCCATAATATTAGGAGGTGGGATTTTTGTGGAAATATTTAATTATGGAGAAAATAATATATTGAATATATTCAAGATTTCTTGAAAATCAAGAAAATATTTTTCCATCTTATTTTTTCCACCCAAATTTTCGACCACCCCTTCCCTATAAATATGGGATGATTATTTTATTCCCAAGTACAATTCCATGTGTTGGAAAAATTAGAAATCCACAAAGGTGGTGCAACATATTTTTTATTTTTCCTTTTGTTAAATTGTTCGCGAGTTCCTTCCACCGGATTGTTGAACAAGGGCAAGGGAATACTTGAGAAGACCTTTTGGTGTGTTCGTGTGAACGGGATCCATCTTCTCAACGGTTGTCACTCCGAGAGGTTAGTTTACGTAAACTCGTAGTAATTCCGCATGCGTAGGATTTACGTGAACTAATTGTATGCATGATTGGTTGTTGAATTATTATTTGAATTAATATAGGATTAATTCATGCTAGTAATAATTATTATAATTAAATTTGTATTTAAATATTCAACCAGAATAAATCCGGGCAATTAATCCCCAACAGGGGTATGGTTGGGGGGTTGGGGGGGGTGTTAAGCAACTCGACAAAAAAAAGAAAAAAAACTAAATCATGTCGAGCCAGTTCTTCAATTCAATCTGAAACCCTGATTCAATCACGAGAATGTGTGGTGAGGAGGGTGGGTGTGAGAGTATGTTTTCAAAAGGATTCAATATTATATTTTTTGGAAAAAATTAAGCAACTCGACAAACAAAGAAGTATCAAACTAAATCACGTCGAGTCAAACAATAAAATATCAAATTAAATCATGTTGAGTCGGTTCTTCAATCCAATTCGAAATGTCTACATGACTCAAGCACGAGAAGGGAGGGAGGTTAAGCAACTCGAAAAAAAATAAAAAATCAAATTAAATCACGTCGAGTCAATTCTTCACTTCAATTTGAAATGTTTACCCTGATTCAATCACGAGAACGTGTGGGGGTGGGGTGAGGTGGGGTGGGGAGGGAGGGGGGTTGAGAGTATGTTTCTCAAAAGGATTCAATATTATTTTTTAAGAAGAAATTAAGCAACTCGACAAACAAAGAAATATCAAACTAAATCACGTCGAGCCAACTTTTCAATCTAATCTGAAAAGAGTACAATTTGCAAGAGAGAGCGCAATTTTGTTTTTATCTCTCAGGATGTAGAAGCACCGTCGGGTGGGGGGGATGTTTTTCAAAATGATTTAATATTATTTTTTAGAAAGAAATTAAACAACTCGACAAACAAATGAATGTCAAATTAAATCACGTAGAGCCAATTCTTCAATATAATTCGAAACACCTACTCTAATTTAAGCAAGAGCAAGTGAGGTAAAAAGAGTATGTCTTGCAAGAGAGAGTGCAATTTTTTTTTATATCTCGAGACATAGAACCACCGTCTCACTAAGTATGTATTCATATCCGCAATATTAATCCCTAGCGATTGCTCTGATAGTATAAATTTGTGACTTAGAGTATTGTTTCTTTCTAAATTTCAGGTTCATTTCATTTGATTTTTCCCGTCGCATAGAAATGTTTTTGGAGGGATAAACTTTCATTACATGAAATGATTGCTTGGAAATGCCATTGTTTTTGGTATAGATAAAACAGTATGTGAACGTATCTGATCACTAGTTATTTCACAAGTAACAAAGTCAATTTGAACGAAATCTGAATAAAACCAATTAATCATCACGTGTATTCTCACCTGGGGTGGGATGATACTCATGAGTTAAGTTTGACTTTTCCGTCAAAACTTTATTTTCAAAATTAGCAGCACTTTGCAAGATCGCCCACTTTTTTATATGATCGAATTGGTGTATTTATTAGACCAAAAGTAAGAACTCTGAATCTCTGATGCTCAAATAATTACAAAAAAAATAATTTCAATACCTTAAAATAGAATATTGTTAAATTATGTGGTCTCATACCTTTGGATAATGACGATCTCTGTATTCATGAATCATGGGCATTATTAGGCTTATATGCTTAAAAAAAAAATAGAGATAAATGATCATAAAAGGCTGCATATTCTTAAACGAATTGTTACTTGAATCCAAATTGATTATCTCCAATTTTATTTCTAGTTAATTAATAATCACAAGAAAGTGTCTCCACAAAATAAATCATCCAGTAAAATGCAAACCACACGCAAAGATTTGACAATAAGCATAACATCTTGAAATCTTAGTTGATGCAAAATTGCCAAGTCCTTAACAAAGTCACTTTATTCGCTTTAATTCTATAAGAAAATTGATTGATCTCAATAGGGAATGTATACTATTCTTTGCTAGTACAAAAAAGGAGTTTTATCAATCACAAGAAAGTTATCAATTTCAACAAATTTTTTTAAATTCATCGAAAAATAGAAAATTATCAAACCACACGCGAAAAGATAGAATCTATCAATTCGAAGCTTATAAATTTTAAGACAATGTTTGGCACTAAAACCCTGAACACTAAACCCTAAACCCTAAAATGTCCTTAACCTTGAACCATGAACCTAAACCCGCTTTAAATTCGTAAACCCTAAAAATAAAAAAATAAGAACATGAAATAAGAATATGAAATATAAGTGTCAAACATTACCTTAAAATGTGTGAGTCTCAAATTGATAGTTTTTACCTTTCGGGCCCTGGATCGATAGTTTTTAATCTTCCAAGCCTTTTAAGATCTTAAATTGATAATTTTTTCATCTTTCATGCCCTGAATTGACATTTTTCCTAAAAAAAAAGAATGATTAGTAGGAGGAATCAAATCTTTTTTACTTCAATCTCAATCATTGACAACGAATGTCTATTAACAACTCCAATTATTTTATTAATTTGTCTCTCATTTGAGGAAAAAATAAAATTCAAAGGCGTTTAGCTCAAGACAATAGGATTCCTGCCTATATATATATGAGCCAACCAAAGTTGCCAATCTCAAGTATCTTGAGAGAGACTACTTTCTTCATTATCTAGTACTATACATCAACTTGTTTATTACAAGACAAATAAAAAAAAAAAAAAATGGAGATAGAGCAAAGCAATAAGCAAGAATCAAAGGGTGTGGATGAAAAATGGGTGCATGATTCCTCTCTTGATCATAAAGGAAGACTTCCTCAACGGTCTTCCACCGGAGCATGGAAGGCTTCTCTTTTCATTATAGGTAAGAATAATCGAATAATATAACTCCATTTTCGTTACAATTTCCATTTTTAGTAAAAAAATTGAACCCCATGTAGCAAAATGATGAATCTTGAAATTTTGATAATTTTCATTAAATTTTCCATTTATAGTAAAAATCTTGAACCCCATGTAGCAAAATGATGTTTCTTGAAATTTTGATAATTTTCATTAAGTTTTCCATTTATAGTAAAAATCTTGAACCCCATGTAGCAAAATGATGTTTCTTGAATTTTTGCTAATTTTTTAGTAAGTACCTAAATTTAGTACAAGTATGACTATGGTCGTGTTGCTTTTACTTGAAATGACATTTTTTTTTTTTATTTTTTTCCACAGCAATTGAGTTTAGTGAGAGGTTGAGTTACTTTGGAATTGCTACAAGCTTAATCATATACCTCACAAAAGTGCTCAATTATGACCTCAAAACGGCAGTAAAAAGTGTCAATTACTGGACAGGGGTGACAACTTTGATGCCCTTAATTGGAGGATTTTTAGCCGATGCTTATCTTGGTAGATTCTCAACAGTTCTAGTATCATCCATTGTTTATCTCATGGTAACACGATTTTTCCTTTCGTCGTTTCAGTTGTGCATATAAAAGTGTCACTGTCTTATCATAACGCAAACTTTTTGTCCTGCGAAAACAGGGATTGCTTCTCTTGACAATGTCTCGAGTAGTCCCAAGTTTAAAGCCATGTGCGGCCAAAACATGTGTCGCGCAACGTGGGGTACACAAGATATTCTTTTTTATCGCGATTTATTTGATCTCAGTGGGCACGGGAGGGCACAAGCCCTCTCTAGAGAGCTTCGGAGCTGATCAATTTGATGATGATCATCCAAGAGAACGAAGGGACAAGATGTCATTTTTCAACTGGTGGAACTCGATGCTTTGCGCTGGCCTTCTTCTTGGCGTAACGATCATCATTTACGTCCAGGATCATTTCAGTTGGGCTGCTGCTGATATCACTCTTACAGTTGTTATGGCCTTAACTATACTTATATTTTGCATGGGGAGATCGTGGTATCGTTTCAGAAAGCCGACGGGAAGTCCATTGACACCGTTGTTGCACGTTCTTGTAGCTGCTTTTGTTAAGAGGAAGCTTCCTTATCCGTCGCAGACTGATCATCTGTACGAAGTTCCTAAATCGGACAAGACTCAGGGGAGGCTTCTGTTTCACACTGATAAGCTTAAGTATGAAATTGTTTACAATCTTTATCGTTTTATAAGGAATCAGCACTACAAGAAAATTGACCTGTAATGACAGAAATCCTGTCGTTATAGCTTCTCTAGCTAAAAGTCTTTAACAGAATGACAGATTTTTCATCGTTCAGATCAATTTTCTTGTAGTGTTGATTCTTGGATGAAAAGGGGTTGTTGAATTGAGTGATTGTTACACTTTCTTGCAGGTTTCTTGATAAGGCTTCGATTCTTGAAAACGAATCGGAAAAACAGAATCCATGGAGGCTAGCTACGGTGACCAAAGTCGAAGAAATGAAGCTTATCTTAAACATGATTCCCATCTGGTTGACAGTTCTACCATTCGGTATCTGCATGGCACAAGGCTCGACTTTCTTCATCAAGCAAAGCTCGACTCTTGATCGTAGAATCAACAATTTCGAGATCCCATCAGCCTCAACATACGCCTTGTGTGCAGTTGGGATGATAGCATGCGTCACATTCTACGATAAGGCCCTCGTCCCATTTTTCAGACGAGTGACTAGGAACGAACGAGGCATCAACATCCTCCCAAGAATTGGGATAGGAATGGGCTTTTCCGTTGTGACAATGGTTACAGCAGCTTTAGTTGAGAGAAAAAGACTTCACATTGTGGCTAAGAATCCATCACAAGGGTCACTATCAATGAGTGTGTTCTGGCTAGCACCGCAGTTTCTGATAATCGGGGTTGCAGATGGGTTCGCCCTCGTTGGGTTGCAAGAGTATTTTTACGATCAGGTCCCTGACTCGATGAGGAGTTTGGGCATCGCGTTGTATCTTAGTGTGATTGGAGCTGCAAATTTTCTTAGCAGTCTTCTGATAAGTTTGGTTGATAATGTAACTGAAAAGGGCGGGAAAAGTTGGATTGGTAAAGATTTGAACAGTAGTCGACTCGACTATTTTTACTGTCTATTGGCTGGAATTACTGCTGGTAATTTGTGTGTTTATGCCTTTGTTGCAAGAAGATACTCTTACAAGAATGTGAGGAAGTCAACTTTGGCCGTTGTTGATTGTTATGTGGGTGATCAAGTTGGATCGATGGCTTAAGAAATATATGTATTCCAGTTTGGTGTTCTGATTGTTGTAGTACTGTTTGAATTGTTTATATGTATGATTGTATGTTTCAGTTAGGCATATGTGTTGTTTCAAATTTGGAATCAAGGAATGTTAGTATTGAATCTTTAAGACTTTTAGATTTGAATAAAGTCTATAATAATACCTCAGAGTTAATGGTTAGTTGGGGAAGAAAAATGTTATTTCAGGAGCTGAGCTTATTAATTATATATTGGAAGTAAAATGTTTAAGCTTTTTAAGTTTTTATCAAGTAGAAAATGGGCTTATGATGGCTTTAACAATCATTTATTTTGGGCTTCTTGTATGGCCCATTCTCAAGCTGTTAAATATATGTTGTGGGTTCTGTAGATGGCCCATTATTAAGTTATTATATATTTATTTTTTTGGTTTCTCAGATGGCTTTATTTATTTGTATTGAGCTCATTCGAAGGCCTATTCTTAACTTATTATATTTAATATTTTGGGCTCCTTTGGTGGTCCATTCTTAACTTATTTTAGGCTTAGATGATGGTCCAATTATAGCTTAACGAGGTTCACAATTTTTGTTTCCGAGAAACGGGAAGTTTTTTTTTTTTTCCCAAAACGTGATAAGATATTACTCCCTTCATCCATGAATCTTATGTCTAATTGACGTGACATAGATTTTAAGAAAAAAATATATAAAGTAGAAAAATTCTGTCTAAGAAAGGTGATATATAGAAAAATAAAATGATAGATTATTATTTTCCGTTTTAAGATAGACATTTATTTCAAATGTAAAAATAAAACTCAATGATCAATTTAGACCAAACGCGTCGTATTCCTTGTCTCGATGATCAAATAATAGAGCCATTTAGTAACAATCATAGTAGACCCAAATACATCATATTCATAAACCATGTGATTTAATTAAATTGGGAGCCATCAGCCTTGTGATTTTGTTTTAAGTCCTGTCCTAATATACTCTTATAATTCAAGTATGCCCCTACCCCTAGTATAACCAAAAGCTTTTGCATAATTGCATTAGGTGTGTAGTAATATTTTGCTTAAAACATTTAGTAATAATAGTTACAACAAGAATATGTGAAATTGATTAAAAAGTCTGACTTATATTACTAAAGAGTATTAATTGTGATAACTGAAGGGTGCGACTTTTTACTATTAAAATATATTACTCATAACACTGAAAAATATGACTTATATTATTACATCATGGGGTATTAGTATTGATAACCGAAGAACGTGATTTATATTATAAAAGAGTATTAGTCGTAATAATTGAAAGATCATGAATGGAAAAAAGGAACATATTTCAACATACCAGAGCATACCAACTCTAGTTACAAAATTCGATTTTTTTTTTCATAGTTTTTCTCTAATGACTTGCATGTGAATTCGACCTTTACTCCCTTTTTTTTCAGAACTTGTAACTAACAATTCTATTATTATTATGACGACCTCCACTAACATTAGACGAATGTGTTCCGTCTCCTAACGATATATTTTCTACCATATGAATACAAATTTTCAAGATAAATATGTTTTGTAGCATCCAGATGAATTCATCCCTACTTTATAATTTACTTTTTCATTTTAAGAACGAAAATGTATTGGGAAAATGAATTTTCTCCATTTGCTTAAATATTAATTACAATTTGTAATGAAATAAATTTATAGAAATGAACAAAAGGCAAACTTTCGGACGCCAATTGTTTTTCATGTGGCTCATCATTATTTCAGAATAATAACGTTATAAGTATGTATATATTATAATATTGCGTGTCTGTTGGTATCACTATCACCCACATCATTCTCATACTAATTCAATTTTTTGACATCACTACTGACACAATTCACCGAAACTGATACTCATAGTACTAAATTACTAATACTCTTCATTTCCCTCGAATCTTCGCTCACTAGAAAACCCCATGACTTTATCCAACCTTCTAATACTCTTCCTTTTCCTGAGCCCCACTGCCGCCGACCTTCCCGGCGCGTGGGACCTCCTCATCCCGGACGCCGGCATAGCCTCCATGCACACGGCGGTGACCCGATTCAACACCGTCGTCCTCCTCGACCGGACCCACATTGGCCCCTCCCCAAAACTCCTACCCGAAAATCGCTGCCTCCCCAACCCGGTCCATCCGACCCGAAAAGACTGCACCGCCCACTCCGTCCTCCTCGATTTACAAACCAACGACATCCGACCGTTAACAATTTTAACCGACACGTGGTGCTCATCCGGCCAGTTCCTCCCCGACGGCACCCTCTTACAAACCGGGGGCGATTTAGACGGGTTCAAAAAAATCCGGAAATTCACCCCATGCGAACCCGGTTCGGTCTGCGATTGGGAGGAACTGCAGGATGCGGAACTGCACCAGGGGAGATGGTACGCCACTAATCAAATTTTACCCGACGGTTCGGTAATTATAATTGGGGGAAAAACGGCTAATAGTGTCGAATTTTACCCTGAAAAGGAAATCGGTGCTCTGAAATTCCCCTTTTTAATTGAAGTGGAAGATAATCAGATGGATAATTTGTATCCCTATGTTCATTTGCTCCCAAATGGGGAATTATTCATTTTCGCCAACAATAAAGCGGTGTCGTATGATTATAATTCAAATACCGTAACAAAAAATTACCCAATTCTCGACGGCGGCCCGAGGAATTACCCGTCGGCGGGGTCGTCCGCGATGCTGGCTTTATCCGGCGATTATTCATCGGCGACGGTGGTTATCTGCGGCGGAGCAGAGTACGGGGCGTATTTACAGAGGATGTCGGATAGTCCGGCCCACGGGAGCTGCGGGCGGATCGAAGCGACCCGGCCCGGTGCGGTTTGGGAGATGGAGGATATGCCGTTCGGTAGGATTATGGGCGATATGGTAATTTTGCCCACCGGAGATGTTTTGATTATTAATGGAGCTCAAGCGGGGACTCAGGGGTTTGAATTGGCGTCCAACCCGTGTTTGAACCCGGTTCTGTATCGACCGGATCAGCCCGTGGGGCTCCGGTTCATGACCCTGAACCCGGGTTCGGTTCCCCGGATGTATCACTCGACGGCGAATTTGTTACCCGACGGGAGGATTTTACTCGCCGGTAGTAATCCGCATTACTTTTATAAATTTGGTGATACTGAATTCCCGACGGAATTGAGGATCGAGGCGTTTTCGCCGGAGTATTTATCGCCGGATAAGGCGAATATTCGTCCTAATTTGGTGGAGTCGCCGGAGAGAATCGGTTACGGCGAGGCGTTCGAGGTTGTTATGACGGTTGAGTTGCCGGTGGTGGGAATAGTGGAGGTTAATTTGGCGAGTGCGCCGTTTGCGACGCACTCGTTTTCGCAGGGGCAGAGGCTCGTGAAGATGTCGGTGGAGACGCCGGCGGCGGACGCCGACGGGAGGTACAGGATAAAGTGCACCGCTCCGCCGAGTGGGAAGGTGGCGCCGCCGGGGTATTACATGGTGTTTGCGGTGAACCTTGGGGTGCCAAGTGTGGCTAAGTGGATGCAAGTGGCGGCTTGATTTTTTTTATGGAAAATTAACGTTTGGATTTTATTTTTATCTATTTTTAGGTTAAAGTATTATGCGAAAATGTAAGTATGTTGACAATATGGTCAATGTAAGTAGATGAAAAATAAAATTTTTGAATTACTTGCATTTTTTATATAAAGAAAATGTGATGAAAATGAGTACAAGAACTATTATCTAATTTAACCGTTTGGAATTTTCCGTGCGCGCGCAATGTGTATATTTTATTTGACAGCTATCATATTTCCCACAACGGCTATAGTTTGAGAGAATAATCTGATAGTTCAATTAGTGCACAAGTACGGAAAATTACTCATTATTGGAATATATTATTGGGTTTTACGATTATACTTATATAAAATGTCACCCTACCCCACAAGTTCAATAAAATTCTCTTCCAAAAGGATGACAAAATTATTTGTTTAATTTTGTACACAGGATAACTGCAAATGCGTGTTCTAAAAAGTAAATATTCTTGAGTTTGTCCTCATATCGAATCATTTAAAATTAATCAAACTTGATTCAACCAATTAATTAACCATTATTTTCTCATAAAATAAAGGTTTTTGTTGGATACAAATTAAATGATAAAATAATATGCCTGTCCTGAGGTTTTTAGTGCAAAACACAGTGTTATTTGGAGGAAAATGTGCTTAGTTGCATGATGATACCTTTTGAGATTATTGGCATTTAATAAAGTTTGTGGAGTTTCTATTGGCGTGGAATAAAAGTGAAAAAGATTATATAAAGAGAAGAACTGAAAGTTGCTTTACGTTTACGATTCGAAACCGTTGTTGGAATCATTCCACATTAATTCTATTGGCATTAAATAAAATTAACATTGTTGTATGTAAATTGTTAAACACGATATAGTTATATAACATAATTAAAGTGCTTATTATGGTGAGTTCAAATTGCAAGAGGTTTTGACTTTTGAAGAAAAGTTTTGAATTTACAAGTTAAAAGTCCGTTTATCATTTGTTTTTTTCCTTAAATTGAATTATTGTCGAAAAAAATGGCACGATTACTAATATTTTAGCCATCTACATTCCGTGAAGTTAAATTGTTTCGTATGTTACTTAGAGAGCTTGGCGAACTACTACGATCTATAGATTCCCCATCCATCTATATCCAATCCCAATGAAAATAGAAGTTAGTCGCTTCCAACTTGTCTTGTTGATGTAGTCTTTTTAGTTTATGTAATCGTCGGTCTTCCACACGCATGCGTCCCCCAGAATGCATCCTTGGTTCGGGATGAAGCCTTCCCCAAACTGTATCAAAATCGAAGAACCAAAATTAGAACCGATTTATATTCAAAAAAAAAAAAATTAGAACCGATTTTATAAGAATTCATCTTGCAAGGATCGAATAACAACCATTACATTGGGTTGGGAAGTTGGCAATTGAAGGACTGAAGAATCTCAACCCTGCTCTCAAAAGAAGAATCTTAACCTGGCCCAATTAATCTAGAAATGCAGCCCATATGCAGCCCATAAAATAAATAAATAAACTACCTACTTTAAAAGTGGTAAAAACAACCATATATTCACGTGGGAAATCTTCCGCGAAACTTTCTTATAAATCTGATTTCATAAGATGAAAATTTCTTTTTATCACTAAAAAATTTAATTATTTTACAAACATAGTTAGAGAATGAAAATTACTGAAATAGAAAATGTGGCATGAAAACAACCCGAGACATAGTGAAGGGCGTAAGATGCAATCGTAACATATATAAATACATCATGGTCTCTTTTATTTACAAAACTGTTGCATAGTAACTTCGTTACCCACATTTTTTTTCCAGTGCAACCGTAAAATTGCTTAAATTACTGAAGAAATTTCGTCTCATTTAAAATTCCGAAGTTGTATAGAGAAAATTTGAAATTAATTCGTTTATTTAATTTTCTTAACACTCCCCTTCACTCGTGGACTTAATTATCTTACTCAATCATTGGGAAAAAATTCATCGAGTGGACAATTTATTTAATATGGGTGGAAATTGCTTTCAGTGGGAATCGAACCCAAATCGTGAGCGTGAGCCTGAAGACTCTGATACCATGAAAAAATTCAATCTCTTCTAAAAATCTGAACATGAAATGTGAAATTAATTCATTTATTTAATTCTCCTAACAATTACTCTTTCCGTCCTAATTTTGTTTGATCAAATATTGTAAACACGGAGATTAAAAAAAAATAAAAATAATAGTATTAAATGGTATAAAGTGAATTTGATGTAAGAAAATAATAGTATTAAATAGTGAATTTGATGAAGAAAAATAATAGTATTAAATAGTATTGAAAGTTGCTTTATTTTCTTATTAAGAAATGACCAATCAAAATTAGTACAGCTATTTACGAAAAGTGATCAATTAAAATTAGAACAGAGGGAGTACAACCTGCAAAAAATGTGTGCATGAACATTACTCCATATTTCGAGTGGCATCCAAGAAATGACAGCTACTTTGGTAGATTATTATACAGCTATATAATCAATTCATAGGCATTGTATGGTGAATTTTACATACATGGGGGTAAATCCTTCATCCCTTTCTGATCATTATCAGCATCTTGAAATTTACTGATCATCATCAGCATCTTGAATATTACATAGGCATCCATGAAAGAATATATTTCAAAGTGAGAGATTTACTAATTCAGATGTTTTGCCCTTTTCTCTGGTGTAACTCACTCATCAAGATGAAGAATCATTTGTATTGAATCATGTTCACCCAACAAAATCATGCATAATCTGACCATCAATAATATCTCTTCCAAACTGTCGATTTTGCGCCGCGAATCCGCTCACCACATACCCCTGATCGCCATGCGAATCCAGGCCGAAACGACGAGCAGCATTTATCGGGTACGAATCAGACAATCCAACACCGTTCTGATGAAGACCGAGAGTCAAAGAAACACCACCAATACCACCACCACCACCGTTGCTCATGCCGAAGTGAGCACTATGCAATAGATTATCATACGATAACTTCATATGCCCCACGCTTCCTCCTTGATTTTCAACCGGATCCTCTCTAGTTCGTTTCAACGGGAACTCCCCGGTTCTCTGGACCGAGGTGGATGCATTTTCAGACTCAATCGAGCAGTTCGTCAGGCAAGTGATTGTTGATCGAGTTGGGATGCTGTTCCTCTCTTTGGGACGACTTTTGGCCTTGTCGAGTTTCTAGCGTGTGTATCTCCTCCACCATCGGCTTCCAAAGCCTTACTCTTGCGTTTATAAACCAATTTGAAACCTAGTCCATATCGAGATCAAGCGTATATGTCACCTAAATGCCCATTTTTAAGACATGGAAAAGCACATTATAATACGAAGACGAAAAGCAGTCATGCACCTGATTCCTCGAGAGACCGGTCTGTTTCGCCAACATTAGTTTGTCGGTATCAGTTGGATAACTGTAACAGAATAGTAACATCTAATTAGTACTAAATACATCAAAAAGTTGTTAAAGAATATGGGTGAGGCTACTCACTCCCCAATTTTGTCAAACTTTGTCAAACCTATCTAAAAAAGTAAAAATTAATTACCCTTCTCATAAACTGTCATTATGCTTTTTAATGATTATATTTTCCATTTTAAGCTTGCTTTCTTCTAATTCTTGATCTTGAAAATGATAATATAGCATTAGTGTATTTAACTAATTCTCAAAATTGAAAATTACAAGAAAAACATTGGGCATTTTTTAGGATATGAAGTGTGAGGGGTACATTTAGCTTTTCTGAACATGTTGAGCAAGTTGAGCATAAAATACATATTAGAAGGTCTACTTACGGATGGAGAAAGTGATCGAATAACCAAGCCCGTAGGACTGTAACAGCACGCTCGGGAAGTCCTCGTTGCGGACGCCAGACAGGTTGATCGACAAATCCAGCATGAAACAGTCGTTGGGCATAATTAGCACGTCCTGAATTCTCGGGTCTCTGAGTTTCATCCCTCTCGGAGCTGCTTATTTTTCCATGAGACTTGGATGAGAACTGCAACTGATCATTAATGGCGTTCTTTAAACATCTGAAATGTTTAGACATGGCCTTCAAAGCCAAATTCGCAAATGGGGCTGCATTGCTCAGTCCAGCAACAGATTCGAATGCTGCTACAGCAGCCTGCATCTGTTGGTAATACTGCTTGTACCTCTTGTACACCTGACCAAACAACGACCTCATTCAAACATTTTATTAACGTAATTAAAAGCTTGATCGAGTAATTTCATTGCAATTTGAGACAACAAATTAATAAGAATATCGTTCATGAATATCAGACACAATTGATATCATGTATTCTTCATTTTTAAATTAAAAAGTTTGTAGCATGTGGACCTTGACTATTTCCCGCAATTAATGATGCATCAACCTCATCAAGATTCAAGACCACTATACAAGGCAAGGCAATAAATTGCTAGAAAGAGTCATTAAAATAATCAACTAAGCATATCAACCTCATTTCACGACTTATTTTTCCATGCGACTTGGATGAAACTGCAACTGATCAGTAATGGCGTTCTTTAAAAATAAATGTTTTTTCAAAGGTTGAATGGGGCTGCACTCAGTCCAGAAAAGATTCAAACGCTGCTACAGCAGCTTGCATCTGCAACCTGCTTGTACCTCTTGTACAAGAAAAAATCATCACGTGTTTTTATTAACGTAATTAAAACTTGATTAAAAGTAATCCCACTAAATGATAGGAGACACAAAACAATTGAGAATATCTAGCATTACATGTAAAACAATTGATATCATGTATTCTTTATTTTTAAATAAAAAATCCCAAATGTGGACCTAAGAGAATCTTTCAATTAATGATGCATCAACCTCATCAAGATTCAAGAAAAAGCAAGGCAAGGCAAATTCATCTAAAAGAGTCATTAAAAGATAAATGATATACTTTACTAGATTAGTGTTAATACCATAATTGAGGTGACAAGGTAAAAGAGGGGAAAAAAAAAGGACAGAATCATATCCTCCCACTAAATATACGAAGAACAACAAAATATAAGTACTAATTAACACATTTCAAGTACAATTTCATTAGCCATAAACTATCTCAAAATCAAACTCCACCATAAATTAACTCGTTCTAGAGAATAAACCTTTAAAATGATTCTCGTAATCATACTTTGAACTTAAAAAATAAGGTTCATGTTAAGACATTTGTAAGCACCAATCGTTGCGCATATATTCCCTTTATTAAATTCATTAATAATTCTTCCACACCAATCATACAAGAATCTTCATAACAAGGAACAAATTTCAGATGGATACAGCAATAAAGATCCAATTTCTCAAACACATGATCAAATTATATGGTTTTTTTATGCCACTAAATCATAAACATGCATGGTATCCACAATTAAATAAGCAATTCTAATTACAATTAAAGATCAATCACACAAGTAATATATACAGGATAATAATAATTGGTAGACAAAGTCCGCATATGAAAAATTTAAAAAATTGAAAAAAATTTTAATTTACAACCAAATACAAGAATCTTAATAATAAGGAACAAATTTCAGATGGATACAGCAATAAAAATCCAATTTCTCCAACATGGTTCAAATTATATGCCACTGATTCATATCATAAACATGCCTGAATAGGCCATAGTTTAGGGTTAATTATAAGTAAATGAAAGAGGTTGATTTACAGGATAATAATTTTATTAATTAATTAATTAAAAAATACCTCATCTAGCATGGAAAGCAACCTGGATTTCTTCCTGGTTTGCTCACTCCCATCACCACTGCAATTAACCGAATCGCCACTCAAATCAGGCGGGTCCAAAAGCCCCGAATCCGGCCCGTTTTTCTCCGTACAAATCCCCGTACCTACATCGCAAAGCTCCTCCAGCAACTGGTGGGCGGGTTTCAAAAACCTCGACCCTTTCAACACGGAAGCGTAGCCAGTAAAAGGACCCAACGGCACAGAGCTTTTCGACAATTCAATCGGCGCCGAACAACCCACCATTATTATTATCACCACCAAAAATCGATGAGGAATCGTGGAGATTCAATTCGAGCGGGTGGTGCGAGGATAGAGACAACAAAAGGCTTTGATTGGTGGCGTAGCAGTGAGGCGGCGCAGCGTACGCATACGCGTTCGAATTGTTAATATATTGAATGGAGCTAGGGTTTAGGCGCGGGTCGAGGAACATGTGATTCACGTTGGAGACGAAATTCATCAAATTCATGCCTTCTTTGACGCCGGGGGTTGAATTTAGGGGGAGATTATAGGTGTGGCGCAGGTTAGCGGGGGTTATGAAATCGGAGGGGGATCGTAGATTGGGGGGGGCTAATTGTGCGCACCCTTGGAGATTATCGACGACTCTGAGCTTATCCCTTCGGCTCTGCTGTGGGACATGGTATGGTTCAAATCCTTCAGCCATGAGTACAAGTCACTGTTGCACGAAAGAAAGATAAAAGTTAAAGAGATGGGGTGATGATGAAATGAGAGGCTGCAGCCATCATAATAATATATGACGATCCACTCTCTTTTTTTCCCTCTCTATATTTTGTTTTGTTAATTTGTTTTGTGAAAAATTGGGACTGGCGTTTGAGTTTCGCCTGGGGCAGGGTTATTAACAGACAAAATCCATACAGTTGCGAAGTTCAGCAACAGTGGAACTACTGTTTACTCTGTGTATCCGTGTGTGAGAGAGAGAGAGTGTGACTGTGTGTTATTCAATCATGTATTCATATGCCATGCTTTTTTTTACGTGAATATCTTTCACTGCAATATCTATCTACGTGAGATTAATGCTGGCTTATGAGAAAGTTGAGCTTTTCAATATTAAATCGTTTATGCTCAGTTAAAGTAAGTTCGTTTTACTTGACTTTTTGACTTGTTTTAAGACATGTTTTAAAACTTTAATGAATAGTAAAAATATTTAAAATTTAAAAAATTGAGTCTTGAAACTTAAAAAAAAAAAATAGATATTTTTAAATTTATATAATGAAAATATATTAAAAAAAATCAAAATGGAACAAAAAACTAAATAATTAACCATTAACCATATATTTTTGGTGTTGAAGCATGAATTTTATATTTTATAAAATTATATATTCAATTTTATATTACATTCATCAATTATAAAATTTAATTGAAAATTTAAATTTTTGCATCTATACAAATTTGCACACTAAATTTTGTCTAAAAAAAAGCACTTCTCATCTCTATTTTAGAGAGTGCAAACACCACCTTACTTAACTTTAAGGAGTGATGGAAATTATATGGAAAACAGTGATCCTAGAATTAGTGATATTAGATATTTTTAAAGTGCTCAATCTAAGAAAATATTATGGTCAACATTTTTCACTGTACATCGATATTATTATTAATGCAATATTTGGTGTATGGTTAGTAGCGGAGTCACGTTGGGCGTGGAGGGGGCCATGGCCCATCCTAGTTTTCTTCCTCCAAATAATATATATGTGTGTTTAATGTTAATTACGTATATATGTCAAGTGGTTGTACGTAATATGCATGAGTGTTTAATGTTAATTATGATATATATGTCAAGTGGTTGTACGTAATATGCATGAGCTTTGTGTAAATAAGACGGTTGAAGCTTGAATATGTACCGGATATTGGGTTGGTTGCTCTTAAATATGCATCAAATTAGACCATATATAATTAATAAAAAATATATATGTATATATCATATAATTAGCTTAATTTATATATATTTAGTATGTATAAATCTTAGTTTTTTCGTTTTAATTAGTTTTTAAATTGAATAAGTTTTTAATAAAACTTGTTTATAGTATGTAATTTATATCATTATATTTATATCAACTGATATCATTGCACTTATAAATTAATATTTATAACATTAAAAACATTAAGTATAATGGTACAAGTTATAAGTGTTGTGGTATCAATTTCATACTATGAATAAGTTTTACATAAAAGTTTGTGTTTTCTATTTAGTCTTTTATTTATTATAGCTATTTTTCCATTTTTTTTTATTAAAAAAAAGAAAAATTCAAATAACTTTTCTGGTGGTGATGTTTCACCGATCTAAAGATGATTTGAACTCTGTTTTATGAAAATTAAAAAGCATCATCTCTCATGTTGGGTGCTTATTGGCACATAAATCATTAGATTATGTGTAAGAATTTCTTGACCAATACGCATATTTTAAAATATTTTAAATACAAAAACTTTAAGGCTCCATTTGGATGGATGGATTTGAAAATCCATGGATTTTACACATAAATCATACTCTTCAATGGATTTGCAAATACTTAAATTTGAGAGTTTAGGGAAAAGAGTTAAGGGGGAGAGGAGGAAGGGGTAGAGATGAGGGGATTTCACAAATGACTAGGTTTTGTAGATGATTTGAAATCCCTCCATTTTAAATTAGGTTCTCAAATTAATTTATGAATAGGTGTTTGAAAGTGATGATAAATGTATGAAATCCATGAATTTCCAAATCCATCATCCAAATGGAGCCTAATAATTTTTATATTTTGGCCCTCCTCACCAAACAATTGCTCCTTTTTTATAGACGGTGAATCACTTCTTCCTATTTTTCATTCAAAACATAAAATGGAATATAAAAAATGACACATACGATATTTTTTGGTGTTGAGTTCGAGTTCTCTATTTTAAAAGTGCTCAATGTAACATACATTTCATTTATTTCTTACACATTCTTGGAATTTAAGGCAACTAAATAGAATAAATGACAAATTGAGATAGCTCAAGTGGTTAGAACACTACTATTTATTTTTAAGAGATCATGAATTCGAGTTATTTGCCTTAAAAAAAAAATTCATATGAGACAGTCTTATACATAACATGAACTACAAATTGGCATTAATCAACGCACATTCCTTTTTTATCCATTCCAAATTATATTCTGTCTCATTATAAGATCATATCACCCAAGTGTGTCTTTTACTTAAATTAATATTTACATCAAGATATTTATTTACTTATCTTCATGATCAAATACAATTTAATGGGAAAATTAGTAATAGGTATAATTTTTTATGCAAATTACTAATATGTACAAATAAAATTGCATATATAGTCAAAATTGCACGCGAAAGTACAAATGTATTTACATATATACAATCTTTTTATACTTACTAATAAATTACAATCCTGAAATATAGCTATTAGTAAATCGCCCCAATTTCATTAGGAAGTTAAGCTAGGGTTCAAATTGCTCGATTATCTCAATTTATTAAATAGTTCATTTATATATAATATAAAATTTAATACTCCCTTCTTTTGTACTAAGTGTTATTTTAGTATTTTTAGTGAAATTAAGAAGATATATATTGCCTTTCCAAAAAAAAAAAGTGGAAGGAGGATATATATTGATAATTTTTTTATTTAATAAATATTCTTTTTACCAATTTTTATGATTTTTGTTTATTATAAAATATTCTCTTACACATATTTTAATAATTAGGATTATTTTTCTAAATTTAAAATAAGGGCAAATTTGAGAGAAATCGTGCAAAAAATGCTAAAAGGACATTTAATATTGAACAAGAAAGAAAAATTAAAAGGACACTTAATTATTTATTTAAGAAGTTCAAATGACTTTAATTATTAACATAAAGTATAAAACTTAAGAATACCATTCTAGGATCTATAATCCTAAAACTGATGGCCATATACAATATTGCAATATCATGATTGTTGCTTTGACTAGCTAATTTGTTGCAAGTAGAATAACTATAATTAGTAGCATGATTAATTTATGAATAGGTGTTGTTAAGGTAATATATGCTGGAAAGCGCACGTAAAGCGAGATGCTAAAAAATAAGGCTGAATTTGGGCACCACCACATTGGCTTCGTGATGCTGGGGTGCAGGGCACTGCCCAGCACCCTCAACCTGCTGTCACGTGTCTTTGCGCCCCCCCCCCCCTTTCCACTCTTTTTTATTTATTTATTTATTTTTTTCAGTTTTTTTTACTTAATATCTAAGTTTATTACTTTTTTCAATAGTTAATATAAAACTACAATATAAGTGTGATTTATATTACTAATTTTGTGATTTAAAATTGTAAAGGGTGTGGACTTAAATTTAAAACTAAAAAGTATATTTTTCATAAAAAGTGAAGGGTGTGAATTTTATATTATTAAAAGGGTGTCGAATGATAATCAAAGGTGTGATTTATATTACTAAAAAAGATGTCTATTAAAAAAAAAAATAGAGCAGCTGTTGAAAAGTTCACAACATACCAACTCTTTAAGTTTCAATGCAAATGTAAAAATACAGATTTGATCATACACCTAGCAACATTATACAATATATAAGGTCTCCACCATTATTTAATTAGTTTCTTTAATTAATTCAATTTTCTTATTAATTATATAAACCTAAAACCCTAAAATATGAACCCGAAACCTATGAACCACTCGGTCGGGTAAACCATGAATCACTCGGGCCGGGTTCGGGTTGGGTAAAAAAAATTAATATAATTAATGGAATTGGATAAAATATAGAATACATTTAAATGAGAAGATTAAATTAATTAAAAAAGTTAACTAAATGATGGTGGAGATTTTATGTGAGTGTGCCACATTCGATTTAACATATAAATTTACGCCCAATCTGACATATGATCAATATTGAAAAAAAATATAATAAATATGTAATTATGATTTATTTGAGTTATAAAATTATTTTAAACATTAAATAAAAAAAAATTGGAAAAAAAAAAAGGGATGAGGAGGGTTAACCACGTGGCAGAAGGTGTAATTCCACCACACTCTATCCGCCAAACAGTTGCTTTTTAGTATAGTGTATCACTTCTTCCTGTGTTTTGATTAAAGACCGAAATGATTGATTGAAATAAAACCTTATCTTATTTTTCCCCTTATTTTTTAATCACTATTTTACTTCGACTTTAATTTTTTTGGGAATAAAATAAACATCCAAGTGTTTTTGCATTCAGTTAAGTGTTTCAGCATGTTTTGAAACTCTAAAATAAAATAAAATAAGTATTTCTTATTCGCAAGTTATTTTTCAAAACATGTCCTATGTGTTGTAAGGTTTTTATTGAACAGTTGTTCAAATAGTTTTAAAAAATTAAAATCAATGTATCCATCAGTTTCAAAAAAATTCCGATAAAAAAGTATAAATTTAATTACACCTAGCAACATTATACATCGGAACCAAATGAATGATGGGACTTAATGATATTTTTTGTGTAGGACCTGCTTTTCACAATCTGATAGAGACAGTCATATTGAAAACTAAGAGATGCTCATTTTGTTACTGCTCCAAACAAGGAAATTATACTATTTGAACAACTGGAAAGAGGTATACTTTTATTAAGTACTGATGATATTTAATGTTTTCTAATTTCTAAATCAATAAATAAACTTTTAAATAAATCTAGACCTAATATGTTTATTAAAAACAAAGTGCAGGTCCCTAACGTTAGTGAATCAACGATTGACCAGCAAAAGAGGTTCGTAACTCTCTTAACTTTAATTATTTATTGCCATAAAGAAATCAGACATTGCAATTTCTGCATGAACCTACCTTTTGTAAGTAACATCAATATTTTCAAAATTGACAGCCATAACCAAACTTTCACTATGTCACAATGGCTGATTAATGTATGCATCTTTCACTGATTTATCTCTAAGAAAATTTAACTGAAACTATGATAAAGTTTCTATGTGTGCTTTGAGATTACGGTGAATTTTGGAAATTCGGATTGAGAAGTTGATTGTATCAGATTATGTGAAGATATGTGTGTAGATTTATTATATAATTCCAAACTAGAGTACGATATAAATATCAACGTGTTAGATTTTTTGGTGAGTACCATAACAAACATAGTCCGAGCATTGTTAGGTTCCACCTATATGTACGAGTTTGATTTATTTTAAAGTTGATCAACCACCCGTTAATTGTCCAATAAAATGGTTGGATTGAACAGATCCAAAGTGATTAGGTTAATTGAACGGTGATAGTAAAACTAGCAAGAAGGAGTATAAGATAAAGGAAATTACTTGAGGTAATCCATTCCTATGATACCTCGTAGTCACTGACCTAAGAACGTAATGAAAATTAAGTAGGAGAGTACATATTAAAGATGTATTATTCGGGGTTTATGTTAGGATATTATTCTTATGTTTATAGATATTATGAGATTAATACATGACGCAAATTTAAAGGATGTAATAGAAGATGTAACATCATTATATAACAGGAGATCCTGACCGGATACTCCATACTAAAGTTTCATCCACATTCTTCAATATCTCGAGCTTACGGACCCATAGCACCTTCTCCAATTCAAGCGTGAGGACATTGGAGATCAACGCTCGCTCGCTTGCAGCATTTTCGAACATGATCGATACTCCACACTAAGTTTCATCCTTACGGACCCATAGATGACGGATAACCCCATATAGAGGGTGTAGTGGAAAATTCTCATTAAATCCCAATAAAGGGAGCAACATGTCTCGAACCCAGGATCTATTGATTTAAGTAGTGGTGCTCTAACTACTTGATATAAGTCACTTTGACATTTAAGCTAAGCCATTTTGACATAAAAATGTATTATTGGGTATAATGTTGGGATTAAGACGTCATGCTGACGTCCCCATTTCCTCCCTCACACAAAATACACGCACTGAGTATTAATAGTTGACAGTGGTACAGTAAATTGAACTGTAGATGGCAGCTACGCCTAATTTAATAATCAAATGTAACGTCAGCATAAACTTTTATTAAATTCCCCCCGAATTTGGCGTTGTTTCATAACACCGGGACTTGCGTTTATGGCTGTAGAGTTGAGTGCACAACAGAGGGGGACGGATAGCCGTCGGATTAAATTACTGGAGTTCGTAACAGACGTTGATTTAGCTGCTGCTGTTATTGTCAAAGTTGGGGGCCCATTAACTGTCAGTAAAGGCCTGTACCCCCTTAATGGGCTACTTGGAGTAGCTGCTGCCTCGGGTTATCGTTTTACTGTGCTTTCATACATAATACAAACAAATCGTATTTCTCACAACTTAAAATTCATAGAAGAAATATATATTTTTTTTAATAATTGTCTTGAATTCAAATAAAATACTATTAAATTTGTTTATAATTATAGATTTTAATTTCTAATCACGATATTTTATACTAAAAGTTACCAAAATTTCTTAGGTGATACAAAGATTAAGGGGGTGTTTGGTTGGGGGTATTAGGAAGTATACTATGTGAATCAAAATCATAGTGTGTGTTTAAAATTATATTATTATGACTTTGATTCCTCCAAACTAAGAAATTTATTAAAAATATCAAATAAATGAGGTATAACTTTGATTACTTTCCCTTTTCATTCCTATTTAAATTTCATTCCTTACAATTTTACCAAGCATCCCCTAATTATTTTTCAAATGGAAATTAGACAGAAAAATTCCATTATCCGTAGACTGCGAATTTAATAATTCTTTATCGTCAAAGTTAATTATCGAGTTGACCCAGCAGGCACTGAGTCACTGACCTCCATTTATGATGCTTTATCGTCAAATTTAATATTGGATATAAGATATTTGGTGCTCAGATGTAATTGCAAGAGAAGTATATGTATTGTTTTTGACTGTTTTTCAAATAATATGAAAAAATATCAATTCAGGGCTTGAAATATGGTAAATTTATTAATTTAAGGTCTGAAATATTTTTTTTATCAATTCAAGACCTGATATATAGAAAATTATCAATTCAGGGCCTGAAAAATAGAATCTATCAATTTGAGGCTTATAAATTTTAAGACCATGTTTGACACATATATTTCATGTTCTTATTTCATGTTCTTATTTTTTTTTATTTTTAAGGTTTACGGTTCAAGGGGGTTTAGGGTTCATGATTCAAGGTTTAGGGTTCAACGTTTAGGGTTTAGGGTTTAGTGTTCAGGATTTAGGGTTTAGTGTCAAACATGGTCTTAAAATTTATAAGCCTCGAATTGATAGTTTCTAATTTTTAGGCCCTAGATTGATAGTTTTCTATCTTTCAGGCCTTGAATCGATATAAAAAATCTTTCAGGCCTTAAATTGATAGATTTACCATCTTTCAGGCACTGGATTGATAAAACTCCAATAATATATATACTTGTGTGTGAGACGATTTTACGGTGAGACGAGTATAATATGAGCAATAATATTTTAATATTTTGAGAGGAGTGAATGTTGATATGTTTTAAAATGTATCATGTCTCGTACATTGACACACATTATTCGTATTCTTTGGTCTTGGTGAAGGGGGTGCAAGAATGATACGATTGGTAAAAGGGGATTCGTAGATTTTCAAAATTTTAGGATATGATACGGCGAGGATACGTCAATTTATTTTTATTTAATTATATATATCACCTATAATAATATAAAAAAATTACAATAATTATATATAACACCTGTAATAATACCAAAAGTATTTAAAACACATGTACTAATATGATAGGCCCGGTGGAAAACCCATGAAATGCGGAATAATCATGAAATGCATATAAAAACAGGGGTGAAGGAATGGTGATTACAGATTTTTGCGTGTTAAGCTCATGTGTTGTGTTTTGCTTATAATCGAATGCGTATGACAAGATAAGAACGTAAAGCAGTAAAGAACACAACAAAGTATAGTGGTTCGGAGACTCAAGCTCCTACATCCACTCTCGCATTCCTGGGAAATTCCTTTCAATTTGGACTTATCACCTCTCGGGTTCGTATCGGGACTTATCACCCTCCACGGGATTGCTTTTCTGAGATGTTTCTCGAGTTCACACTCCAACCGGGACTTATCACCCTCACTTGGGATTGTCTACCCTCCCTTTCGGGATTGCTAGATGTTTCCGAAGTTCACACTCACCTACAAACTTAACCGATTTGGGTAAGGTTTGTTTGGTTTCCAACTAGGTTGAGATTTTCCCTTACATTTGTTTAGCCTCAATGCTAAGGTTGGGAAAATCTCTCTAAGCTTAGGATACATCGTGGGTTGCTTAGATTGGGTTCTAGAACACTCTTGAACATATTTATATATCTATAGACTTGTGTTCTAGGGTGGGAATGCTTTGATTTGGCTTGATGGATGTTTCACGCATTTTTCCACACCTGATAATGAGGGAAGAACTTGTATTTATAGTGTGGATTTGAATGTTACCGTTGGATGGAGTCACATTCAAATCCATATTATTCTCTAGCTTTCTTTGCAGACTTTTCCAGGCTGGTTGTCTTCCTCTCATTGGTCCACGTCAGCTGATTCTAACGGCTATATTCCTCAGATTCCTCGCCTTGGAATCATTCAGGATTCTATGAGTCTCAGATTTCTCATCTGAGCCTCAGGTTTATCTGAGCCTCAGGATACTTGATTCAGCAGACTTCTCTTGGCCGGACCTTATACGATCAAAGCATCTCGACACTCAGTGACCGAGTTCGATTCTCGAATTCGAACATCGACCTTCAGTCACTTTGACTCATTTATCGATTTCTTCTTTGCGATCGATCGACTGTTGATCGATCAACACATCTTGAGATCAACATCTCGGGATAGCATCGGTCGAAGACATTAGGTTTAGCATATCAGTTTAGCACATGTGATCTCAATCACGTCTGATCTTGATCATCTGCTCATCTTCATATCTGATCTCGATCACGTCTGATCTCGATCAGTCTCATCTGCTCCTCTTACGATCTCAACCTTCTCTTACGATCTTACGGTCGGTTTCTTCGATCGATTAACATGCTCTTCGATCACCATATCTCCTGATCGTTCTTCGATCATCCGATCAGTGCATTTTCGGGTCATCCGATCTTTCGATCGGTGGCTTAACTTTTTCTTCTTCCGATTTTGCATTTCATCGATTAACTTCGGAACTCATCTAACTCATCGATCTCGATCGGTCTCGTTTCTGACCTCGCCTCGATCTCGATCATCTACGTCGATTTATTGAGTTCCCCTCAAGTTTCCCCTCAACTTGTTATATGTAGATTAGCTTCAATAACACAAGTTGATAATGTTTTGACATAATTCATCAAAACTAAAATATCCCAACATAATATCAAGAAATTCATCCCATAAGCAACAAAATAACAATTAAATCAAAATATCACCAATCAAATATCAAAAATTAAAAAATTAAAAAATTACTAGAAAATTAAGAAAACACATAAACCCTAGAAATTCCCCCAAATCAATTAACTGTACAATAATTGAAAAATCGACATACCTGACGGAGAGGGAGGTCGTCCACCAAGTCGCGTGACATTTGGTGAAGTCGTCGGCCCAAAGTCGCCTTTCAAGTCGAAAAATCGCCACTGGTTGAAGTCGTCACTTGAAGCTTATTTTCCTCCAAATTTTCTTTTCTTTTCTGTTCTGTGTAGTTTGTGCGTGAAATAGCAGGTTTAATTTTTAAGTTTTAGAAATTATTAGTAAGTTTTAAAAATTTACAAAAAAAACCCCAAATTTTAATAAATTATACAAACACACCCCGATACGTATCCGATATGCGTATCCTCGACACGGGATATGCGTATCTGAATAAAAAAAAATTGGGATTCGCCACGTGGCGAATCGGGTGCGAATCCCACCCCAGGCGAATCCGATACTGCATACTGCTCATTTTTAAAGAATTTGTGCATTAGAGACAAGAGAAGACATTATTTATTTGTGTAATATAATTATTTTAATTATATTAGTACAATGAAATAGAGTATAAGATAAGAACGAAATAAGAGGTTTCTTCTTCTTTTTTTTCAAATTTCTTACTCCATCATTGGAAGGAGATCAATTCAGCAGACAATTTAATATTGGTGGAGTTGTTGTTATTATTTTAATTTTTTTTCAAATTCTCTTACTACATTTATGGAAGGAGACCTATCGAGTGGACAATTTAGGGTCCACTTAGTTGGGGTAATGAGAATTATTTACATTAATAATGCTTAACAACTTTGGTACACCCGTAATGGGAATAGAAGTAAGTAATTAATTATTTTGGTACACCCGTAATGGGAATAGAAGTAAGTAATTAATTATCATACTTCCATTACTTAATTTCACTAATGTAATATTTCACTCTACCCTTCTAAGATGATACCCATTACTGATTTCTAACCAAGTACTTAATAACAATGCAATCAATAATTCATAGTGATTGACCCCTCAATTATACTCATTACCATTATCATTCTCTAGTCATACCAAGCGGACCTTTAATATGGGTGAAGTTATTTTCGGTAGGAATCGAAATCAGGATTTGAGTGTAAGCCTAAAGGCTCTGATACAATAAAAAATTACATCTCATCTAAAGGTTCGAAATTATAAAAAAATGTGAAATTAATTGGTTAATTTAATTTCCCTTACATACATTTTTAACTACTCCATATTGGGTGAAATTTAACTTTTGAGTTGTATATGTTATTTATCATTTTACCTCATGATCTAAAGTACATGTTTTTTTGCTAATCATAGTGGTTTGTACAATACTTTTCAAAAGTTGAACATTTTTACCTACGTGCCAATCATGTTATGCCATTAAGCAAGTTTAAAGAGTATAAGTATTAAGTAAAGTCATCAATTATTGGAAGATAGATAGGTCATTAATATGGTCTTTTTGGAATATCATGAATTTACGATAATGGTTCGCTAAAGCAACTTGGTCGGTCGTATAATCTTTAAAAAATGTTAAGCTATAAGTTCGCAAATTAACTTTCAGATCAAGGTAATTATCCCACATTTTAATAAGTCATTTGTTTAGCAGATTGTATCTTTGAACTAAATATTGAGTTATCAGATATTCACCGTGCAACTTAAATACTTTTAAACATTATTAACTGATTTTACTAAACTGTTACAACTATTTTCACTACATACAAGATTAAGACTTTTAAATATTCTGATAATTCTCTTTGGATAGTGTTATGAGTCTCATCCACCTTTTGTGTATTTTTCTTGCAAGAAATAAACTACATAAAGCTAAACAGCAAGCGAAATTTCAGTTGGATCCCTTAAAATTTAACATGATTATTTTATTAATATAAAGATAATCCTAAGTGATAAGAATTAGAAAAGAAAAAATATCTCCCCTCAATCACAGTGCTATAAGAATAGGAATTTTGTGTTACCACATGAACAAAATTAGTACAAATTTCAAGTCCAAAATTACATATTTAAATAATAACTTGATGTGTTACTACATTAATAAAAGAGTGTTACTCTATGAACAAAAGAGTGTTACTACATGAACAAGACCAGTACAATCGCGAAAAAAAATCTCAGTCTAAAATTACAGATTTAAAGAGGAAAAAGATGAACAAAAGAAGAGAAGGAAAAATCTTGAGACGTCGCGCCGTGAAAATCAATTGAGATCTGGTGCGTTTGTTGGAAACGCGAGGAAGAAGAAGAAATCTGGCCTCTGTTGTTGCGTGATGAAGAAGAAGAAGAACGCTTTGCCCTAACCCAAATCCGAAGTCTGACCTGCGAAAATTTTAAAAAAAAATCTCAATTCACCTACAATTGTGCATATCAATTATATGTAATATTGCATATAAGTTTTTACGGTGACAAAAACTTGTATGCAATATTGCATACAAGCCATATGTGCAATTATAGGTTCATTGGGTTTTTTTTTTTTTTTTTCGCAGGCCTGAAACACGCGGGTCGGGCAGGGCTTCTTCTTCCTCGCGTCGCGCAGCCGCCAGATTTTTTCAGTTTGATTTTCACAACGCTGCTTTTTCAGGTTCTTCCTTCTCCTCTCTTCTCATGTTCTTCTTTTTCTTTTTTCTCTTCCATATTCTTCTCAATTTCACAATCTGTAATTTTAGACTGATGATTTTTTTCGCGTTTGTACTGGTTTTGTTCATGTAGTAACACTCTTTTGCTCTTAGGGTAACACTTTTTTGTTCATGTAGTAACACATCAAGTTGTTATGTAAATCTGTAATTTTGGACTGAGAATTTACTTTTCCGTTTGTTCTGTGTTTGTTTATGCGTGTTGTGTTCGATATAATAACTCAGGATTAATCGAACACGTAAGAGCGACATGTGTAATATTCTTTAAAATAATCATACCCGGTGGACAAATGTGCTCGCCGTCCGTTGACCAAGCAAGTTTGTTCGGCCAGTTCGCCTCATGACGCCTAAAACAAACATACTCACCACTCAGATCAGGAAAGACGGAATCAAATGAGCTAAGTCAAGAAGGCCACGAACAAATCTGAGGACTCAGGCGGCCAAAAATACTCGAATATCCTGAAAGGCTCAGATATCCTGAGGGTCAGTATGCTCGCAACTCGATATCCGAAGGCTCAGATATCCCAAGAAGATGCTCGCAAGAACTCGAGATATCCCGAGGGTCAAGATCTTTCGCAACTCGATATCCCGAAGTCTCCGGATATCCCGAGGGTCAAGATATGAAGAACTCAGATATCCCCTAAAAGCTCGATATCCTGAGGGTCAGTATGCTCGCAACTCAGATATCCTGAAAAGCCCAGATATCCCCGAAAATCAAGATGCTCGCAAAGACAACTTTCAAGACTCAGCATCCCGAGGGTCGAGTGTTTGACACTCGGGATATCTCAAGACCCTAAATCCCGAGGGCTCAAGATGCTTCGAGGAGGACAAAGATTCCAAACACTAAAACCGACATGATTAAAGGCTTAACAAAGCATCCAACCGAGCAAAAAGATTAATTTGGACGACCAAAAGAGTGCTTTACAGACAAGCAAGCTCCAAGATTAATCTAGAAGACGGGTTGGGAACGCGGGCAATATCACGCGGATTCTTGCATGACCAAGTCTCCAAATTTATGCTTGCCAAACCAAATTTCATGCTTTTCTGGAGTGCTATAAAAGGAAGAAAAAAAAAAAGAAGAGAAAGGTTCGTAAAAATTTCTGCAAAAGAGTTATACCCACACTTGAGAGGCAAGAAATGTAAAAAATTGAGTGATTATCCACACATACGTAAAACCCTAGCACTCATATGCTAACTCTCCAAATTATCTTCATCGTAATGATTCATCTTCATAAGGTGTATCAAATATTCAGACGATGTAAAGCTCGCAATACCACATCCCGGTTTGGTATGCCCCAGAGTAGTCATTTCGATTTAACCGGGTCAACAAATTCATCTTATTTACGTTTATTTTACGTGCATGTTTTGTTTGTGAGTTGTTATCGAATTAGCACATCATATTCCTCAAATAAAACGACTCGCGACAATTGGCGCTAGAAGGAGGGTAAACTTCACCAAAAAACTAACCCATACACAAACCCTTAGTTAGCCGAGGCAGAAAAAAGAAATAAAATGCCTCAATCTAGTAACACATTAAACGAGAGGTCGGACAAAGCCGACCACATTACGACGGGGAAAAGAGGCTCGGCGCCAAACCTCACAAAGATCGAGATAGGGAGACCATCAATCTTGAGGATATTGCCAATGATCCGGGACCCTAACTAAGGCCATCACTTTCTTGTTGCGAAAGTACGTAAAGAGAGGGGCGAAAAAAGAGTTGGCTAAGCTAAAAACTCAAGAAGATGAAGAACGATGCTCGCGTACACCTGATAGCGAGCAAGTTAAAAAGAAAACTGCGAAGCGGGCGAATAAAAAGCCGATGATACGTCTTGATGACGAACAAACCAGGGTCTAGACCTTCGTTTTGACGCTTGAGGCTCTCCGCCAAAGACCGAATCGGCAATAATAAGGGCGACAGGATCCAGGGAAGGAACAACCAATTAACATGCCCAACACTCAGTCTTCATGATCGTCTCGCGATGCCAAAAAAAAAATCGGCAAGAACAAAATTGTCTATCCATCATCAATTGGGTAGTCAAGAACTAGTTTGGTGGGGATCGCCTATCACGAGCATGACCCATCGGGTCCTCATGATGGGAAACGCCTTCGATCCAAGTCCGTGAGTTCCACAAAATTTGTGAAAAATGAGAAGCCATCGAGGATTACAGCCGACCGCCACCAAAGGCCACCCCAAAGGCGAGCAATAATACCACGCCGCCACGCCACTATCACCGGCGATCATGGCGGCCGAAATACAAGAGAAAGTAATAAGACTCGACCACCTAGTCCCTCATGTTGATGCCAAGTCCGACGTGTCCATCTCAAAGAATACTCAGACTTTTTATGATCGCGATGGGGGCCACAGATTTAACGCAAGAAGGCCGATCATTCCCCATGACTTTGGGTGATCGGGCACATAGATGGTTCTCTACTTTGCCCGCGTCAAGGCCTATCACATCTTTTCGCTCAATTGGGACAACAATTTCGTCCCCACTTTTCATCCATGTGTGCTCGCCAAAATACCCAAAAAACAAAGGTTGGCGCGATTTTTCCCAACTAAAAGGTGAGTCCGATCGAGCATACATCGAAAAGATTTGATAAATGTTTGTATGATGGGGCCCCAGTTGAAGAGGATGCCAAGATCCTCGCTGGTGGTGGGGGGTCGACTCTAAACATCGACATGTGGAAGGCCATGCATCAAGACTGGCGAGAACACATATTCGGAGTTCCGGAGAGCGGCGGCCAAAAATCATAGCCATGCAAGATTTGCTCGCCCAATCACGATTGGTCAGAACCTACAACTAGGAAAGTTTTGGATTTAAAGTGATGAATGAAGGGGGTACAAACCCCGTGCTCTTTCAAGCCATTAGAAGAAAGAAAGAACAAACGCCTCACGAAGTCTTCCGGCGTTCAAATGAAACAATTTTTAACCAAATTAGAGATCGGGACATGTTGGATAGGCCGAGAAGAATTATAATGGACAAACATCGCTCAATGCTTCCAAATATTGTAACTACCACGAAAGTACATCGGCACAATATGTAAGATTGTCGCGATTTACTCGCCAACTTTGAAGCTATACGAAGATAATCGTCTTACCCATTCTTAAAAAGTTCATGAAAGCGAGACTTTCAAAACGTAAAAAAATAGAAGATCGAAGGGGTAAACGTAAAGCTGAACAAACATCTGACAGTGATCCCGAATAATCACGTAAAAGGTCTGAAATACCCAAAAGAGGGCCTCCTACTGTGGGAAGAGGTCGAGAAAGTCAAGAGATTCACATGATACATCCTGAATATGGTCCAGTGGGTGGATGTTACCAGGCACCATCATTATCGAACAGACGTAAGAAGATGGAGATGCGTGCCATGCAAAGCATTCATCGTAAAGGTGGCGAGCACATCGGCGGTAAAGACGCCACCCTCACACCAAATCATGTTTTCAGACGACGATCTCGACGGTATAATAACTCCCCACAACGACTCCTTAACCATTAGTGCTTGTCTCCTCGGGTTGAAGGTGCACCGCCTCCTAGTTGATACCGGAGCTTATGCGAACATTTTGTTCGTCAACACCCTTCAACAGATGGAAAAGCAAGTTGGGGACTTGAGCAGTTATATTGAACCGTGTGATCATACCATAATGGGTTTTGGGGAATTTGTAACCCACCCTATGGTATGATTAGGTTAGAGTCGAAGTTAGAATCAACTCGAATCCGGACATTACGAACTAGAATGCTAGATTTTGTAATCGCCGATGCTCTACTTCTACTTATAACGGGTTCCTAGGTCGCCTTGGATTTATTCAGAATTTAAAGCGGCTTGTTCTATGTATTACACGTGTTAAATTTCCAACACAAGATGGAACAATGTAGCGAAAAGCGAGATCGAGAAGAAAGCTCGAGATTGTTTGCTATCATGTGCACGGAAAAAAAACAAAATATCGTTAACATGATGGAGCGTAACATGGGAGATCGGGTGAGTCAAGCTAACAGCAAATATGTTACCAACATGTTCGAACATATCTTTGGAGAACACAAATTTAGAACCTCGTGATAGGTTTCAACCCATGGAGGTTGATAACGTAACACGGGGTCCATTCAAGATCCTCGGTGAAAAAAAAAGAAAACGAGCAACACTGCCGAACAACCGAGCCTATAAACATCGAATCGGAATGGACCTAAGTTAGAAGTGTTCATTGGTTCGAATTACCGAGCAATCGAACGAAACGATTGCTTATCTTCAAGCAAACTTGGATGTGTTACGTCGCATGGTCGGTGACGAGGACATGGTTGGAATTGATCCAAAAACATGCATGTCATTCCCTCAACCTTGATCCAATACAAACCGGTTATCCGAGCCTTGAAAGTTTAGTCCAGGAAAAGTATGCGGTAATGAATAGTGAAATCAAAAGTTGCTCGACAACAAACCGATTCGGAGGCCGAAATACCCAAGATGGCTTGCGAACCCCGTGGCTTCGTCGCGATGTCTAACGGATCTTGGAGACTATGTATTGATTTCACGGATTTAAACAAGGCATGTCCGAAAAGATAACTTCCCGATGCAAGATATCGATTATTTGGTAGATAATACAAAGAAATTACTTAACTCATGACTTTCATGGATGCATTTGCTGGTTATCACCAAATACCCATGCATCCGGACGATCAAAACAATACGCAGATTCTCGCAGTTGAAAAGAATATGTCTTGTTGGCTATAGTAACGCGATGCCATTCGGATTAAAGAATGCCGGCAACATATCAACGTTTAGTGAACAAAATGTTCTAATTTTAACACATAGGGCTAAACAATTGAGGTATATATTGATGATATTGTGGTAAAGAGCGAACATAGGGAAGACCACATCACCCACCTCAAGACAAACGCTTGATATACTCGGGGAGTATAACATGAAGCTAAATCGAAGAAATGCACTTTGGGGTTCACTCAGAAAAATTCCGGACATATGGTCGGTCGGCGGGGAATCGGGTTAACCCATCAAAGATTCAAGCCATGCTCGATATACGCAGCCCCGTGAGTGTGAAAGAGGTCCAAAAGTTAACGGGACGTTTAGCTTCCGGCGGTTTATATCACTTAACCGGGGACAATGCAAACCTTTCTTTGACGATTAAAGGCGGAAATTTCGATGTGGACGAGCATTGCCAAAATGCATTGGTCATTGAAGCGAAGTTACCTTGCGGATACTTTCGAGACATTGTTAAGACATTATCAGCTTCCCGAGCGAACAACTTTATCTACTACCTTCTTGCGTCTCGAACATGCAATCGGTGTTGTGTGAATGTCTGGCGAAGGGACCCATTTGCAGATTTACTATGTAAGCAAGCGCTTAAAAAGCCAGCCTCCGGGTACCCTAATCGAAAAAATTAGCGTATGCTTTCCCTCAATGAAGTGTTCAAAAATTGCGACCATACTTTCGATCCTCTTTCGGTCGACCACCCTTCCATTCGCCCAGTCTTCCACAGGCCGAAGTCTCCGAATGCCGGCGGTGGAGTTTACTCAAATTCAATTGGGAGTTGGGAGCTCATTACACTCGATGAAAATGAAAAGACTATGGCGGAATTTTATGGTTGAGTTGACATATCCACAAATGCCCGAAAAAGTTATCGATCAACCATGGCGTATATATGTTGATGGCTCATCAACAATCTGAAGTTGGCCTACAGAAGTTCTCATCACCAACGGACAAACATTTACAAACCCATCCGTTTGACTTCCTAACCAAAAATACTAGGATCTGGCTTTGATCATTGAAAAGATGAACTACGGATGGCTATGACAATGGGAATTAGGACGATGATTTGGCGATTCTCGATAATCGCTTTTATCCAAGTAACAAAGGCGAAGACGAGGTCTCGGGAGTAGCTTAACAAATGACGCGATGTCGCGGCCTAGCAAAAGAGTTGTTGAGCATTTCGAACAAGTTTTCATAGAACAATTACCCGATTGGGTAATTGCTCACGATGCTTGCACGCCGACAACAGCGAAAGGGATTTAAACTAGACATTGTGGTGGAACTTGCAACATTCATCAGTCGGTTCGAGTTATGATGGCCCAAGTAATAAAGTAACGTGTTAAACTCGATGACTCCAACACGAATTATTTACAAAAGGATTTCTCCCGAAAATAAGGCAAAGCTACTGCGCCTCGAGATTACAATGCGCTTTCGTTATACTATCATGACGAGCATTTGTACAAAAGAAGCTTCTCACTTCCACTTTTGAAGTGTATTCCTCTGAAGAGGGTGTATACTGCCGGAACAAATCCACGATGGAGTATCTTGAAATCATAATTGGGGCCTGCCCCGCACATAAAATAATCGACAAGGTTATTTATCGTAACCCTCAAAAAGATTAATTAGATATATATGCTTTCATGGCGTGCCAAGTGGCGGTACATGCCCCTGAAATTTATTCATAGCCCAATTCAAGAATTAATGTAATCCCCTTAACCCGTTTGCCATTTGCTAAATGGGGATTGATTTGATCGCCCATTTCCTACCGCACGCGTCGGGGAGTAAAATTTGTTGTGGTTGCCATTGATTACTATACTAAATGGGCAGAACCGAGGCCATTGTCAAAATCACCGAACAAAGAATGTGGAACTTTATTTGGAAAAATATCATTTGTCGATTTGGGCTTCCCCAATCATTTAGTAATCGATAAGCTTAGTGATTCGATGGAAGTGAATTCGCATTAATTGTGCTGTGGGGCATAAAAATCATTACTCAACTCAGATTATCGGTCAAAGCGGACAAGTTGAAGCCAGATTAATAAAATTATCAACATACCCGCCAAATTAGACTTGATAATTCGAGGAAGGATAAATTTGAAAAGAGTTGCTGAAATATTATGGGCTTATCGAACAACTTTCGAACATCAAGCTGGAGACCCGTTTGCCTTGGCATTTTAGTGCGGCGTTGTTATACCCGAAAATCGAGGATTCAAGTCATCGAACAATGACTTTTGGAGCAACATTAATGACCGAAAGCATGCTAGTCGAAACTATTGGAAGAAAAGAAGGACGGAGGATTTCAAGAAAGCCATGTACAAAAAGAGATCGAGAAGTTCTACAACTCAAAGTCCGAACACGGAGTTCAATGGGCTAGCATTTGGTTTTAAGCGCAGCAACGGGGGGTATCAAGTGGTGTGTTCGGCGAAAGCATGGAAGGTCCATTTAGAATTCTGAACGTTTGCTAAATGGGGCATATGATTTGGAAGACTGAATGGAGTCCCCTATTGTCCTTTCGTGGAATGCGTCAAATTTGAAAAAATATTATCAATAATTGCGAAGATAGTTGGCCGAAACAAAGGCATCCTACAGTGAAAGCGAAAGCATAATATTTAACAAAGTCATCCCACACATTTGAAGCGAGCATAGTCGGCGAACAACAAAGTCGTCCACATTTGAAGCGAAAGCATAGTTGGCCATAACAAAGTCTATCCCACGGTGAAGAAGCATAACAATAACGAAGCTGTCATACATAAATTGAAGCGAGCATAGCATAATTAAATAACAAAAGCTGTATCCACAGTTTTGAGACAAGCATAGTTGGGGTCAACATAATTGCTGATGTAATTCTTTGAAAGCGAACACAAGTGGTCGAACATAATCACCGTTTAGTTAAAACGAGTAGGACGTGATCTGAAAAGAAGAATACATTATGTTCGGCACATATCTTCGGGAAAGAAATGCCGCCAAAGACTATCGATGAAGCGTAAGATACGGCGGAGAACGAGTTATCAACAGAAGATACGACGTAATCGAGCGAGTTGACAAGTGGTGGAAACCAAGCGGGGATGAGTCGATCTTTGAGCAAGAATTTGTCAAAAAAAGTCGAACAGGATGTCAAAAGGGGAGCAAAAGTAAAGAGAGCTAGCACCAAACTAACTATGCAAAGACTAGCTTGGGATAGTTCTATAAATAGGGCATATCTTGATACCGAGAAAAGCGAGAGGAAAAAAGATGAAGAAGAAAAAAGGAAAAATATTACAAGTCTCGAAGGAGGTTGGTTTAGTATGCCCCGGGCGTAGAAGAATCCAACTCTCAATTCAAGAATCATTCAATTTTAATCGAGCATCCGGCGTCTGAGATTTATACCCTATATGACATTACGAGCACAAATTGAAGCTTTTTGCGGACTCAAGATGCTCGACAAAGTTATGGTTGCCCCTTTCACGTTACTCTGCTTATGCAAAGAGTAAATCACTAGTCCCCCATCATCCCCAAAATCTCCTCCGAAGGAGGGATGTCATAGTGTCGCTCAAAGCAATATCTAACGCCGATGCTTAGGCATCTAATGAAGGGACAGAATGGTGCTTGAAAAATTTTTTCGACTGCTTTTGAAGGCTAACAGAATGCGCATACGTACGCATGCATTATGCTTTGACCGCCAAGATAATCACAACTTGTCCAGGAGGGACGAAAGCTTATGCTGCTGCTGCTTGAGCATGTTACTAAAGAAAGAAGGGTAGACAGGATGATGTGCCACATCCTTGTCAACATCAATTCCATGGACAAGGTGAGGCGGTTCGGTCTACTCAAAACAAGGTTAAAATTCAAAACCTTAGTATGATATCTATAGTTGTGTAATAGATAGTCTTCTTCAGATGTGAAGGTTGTAATAGAATACAAAGTGTTGCAAAAAGAAAAAAATATATGTACTTTCGTTCGCTAAGATTTTCTAGTTCAAGCCTATTTGAGGTCGCACCTAAGCCGGACGGCGAACAACAAAGATGAACGAGCCCAAGTCTATGTTCACCGACGAACGAAGTTAAGTACTCGATTCCCTTGAAAAAGTAATGGGTACGCAGTCGCAAAAGACGACTTGTACTTACAGATACCCATAGCGCAAGCGGGTGATGAGTGCGGGATCGCAGCTAAATAAGACGGTCCTAGTACGAAGTGATCGCACCTAAATAAGACGATCGCGAACCAAGAAAGGGGGGGTTCATAAAGTAACCCATCTGGTCGCACCTAAATAAGATGATCAACCGATTGCAACGTCAATAAGACAATCAAAACCGAAAAAAAAAAGTCGAGCGGGCATAAAAAACCCAATGTTCGAATTCATTCGGAAGAAAAAGGCAAAAACTAGAAGGCAAAGAAAGCGAACACAAAGCAACAAAGCAAACATCAAGCAACACAAGTATCAATCATTTATCAACAACCGCATTCATCCTCAACAACAATCAGGTTAGAGGAGATAGTTTAATATGTAATTCATCCATTCAGTTGTAAAAGTGTTCGAACAAAAAGAAGAAGCCAGCAAAAAATTACAAGTATTGAAGACATTGTTCGAACAAAAGGTGAAGAAGACAAAAAATTACACAACATATGTTTGACAAAACAAAAATAACATCAAGGAGCGAATTCATAATTGGGGGTGGACGGAAGAGAGATGTCGAACAAATCGTGCGCAGCCCCCTCAGCAATAACTCCTTCAGTATGGCCAGGTACCAAATGCTCGCTAGAAGGTACATTCTCGCTTTGGATCCTGGGAGGTCCCTTTGCTCGGCCTGCGTCGTCGGTCCCGAACTTCGGTTTGGAGATTTTGGCAGAAGACCACCAAAGATTCACGTCCGAGCCATCTTCCTCATCCAGAATAGGATCATCAACCTTGATCCCTTCAGGAAGAATGGAGAAATCACACAGATCGTTCAAATCTGACATTGGAAGGTTGCGATCCGGTGGGTTGTCGATCAGGTACTGCTGGAAACTTGATATAAGAGGGGCAATTTGTTCGCCATTAAGTGCATGACGAACAGACCGGATAGCATCGGCGAAGGCACAAATATAGGAGAAGTTGGACATGGAATCAACATACTTCTTCATTATGCGCGACTTTGAATTTTCGAGACCCAAGCGTGTGTTGGTTTTCTCAAAGAATGATGAGTCATTGGCGAAAGCAAATCCTCTCACTTTCCATGGCCTCGACGCCAAATTTCGGAGTTCTGGCTCAACATTCATCTCTTTCCCGAGCTCTGCCCATTATCTTGACCACCACCTCCCGAGAGTGATTGATTCTCTTCGTCCAAGCGAGCATCCTCCCCGAGCAAGCGAGCATTTTCCTGAACTTCGCGAACATTTTCCTGAGCCTTACGGGCATCCTCCTTCGCCTGACGAGCCTCAACTTGTGCCGAGGATGCCTGTTCCTGAGCCAACCTCAGTTCATCCTGAGTCCTGCTCACGCCCGCCTTTTTTTCTTGAAGTTCTGATCAAAGCCAAGTAGTTGGCATGGAGGTTGTGGTGAGCATAGGCTTTCTCAAGAACGACCATAGGTTGGCCCTCAAGTACTGAACCAGACGATATTTTCCAAGGAGTGGAACCCAGAGTGGACTCTTCCAATTTCGGTAGTCCATGCTCGAATGGGAGTCCGGCAAGTTTTTTCTTCGAACATGCTCGGGAATGCCCGGAACCTGCGAACACTCGACGAAAGCGAAGTAGTTTTTCAGATTGGGCATCAAGGAGCCAACCCGCTTCAACCTACACATACACTCGAGCAAACAATATGAAAATACTTAACAGATTAATCAAATAAAGGTTAAGGCGAACAAAATGTACCTATTCACACGAGCCGGATCCCATCCCAAGAACGATCTATCCTCAGGGGACCGAAGCTCAGGATTCAACGGAGTCCATGATCGGGGTCCAGCAGTGTTGGGGAATGAGTTACACAGATCTATTCGGGGTGAATATTTAAATACAAATTTAATTCATTAATTATTACTAGCATGAATTAATCCTATATTAATTCAAATAATAATTGCAACAACATATCATGCATATAAAAAGCCACGTAAAACCCACGACGCGGAATCTACGGGTTTACGTGAACGTACCTCTCGGGATGGCAGTGGCTTTGGTCGGACGGACTAACCAAAAGGACTTCCCAAGTATTCCCTTAGCCCTTGCTCGACAATCCGGCGGAAGGATACTCGCGAACAATTAACAAAAGGAAAAAAAAAATAAACTTTGTTGCACCACTTATGTGGATTTGCTAATATTTCCAGCACATTAAATTGTACTTGGGAATGAACTAATCATCCCCTATTTATAGGAGGAAGGTGGACGAAATTTATGTGATTTTTCAATGTGGGAAAAGACTTTTCTTGGTCACCAAGAAATCTTGAATATATCCCTTATATTCTTTTTCCCATAATTAAAATATTCCACAAAAATCCCACCTCCTCTATTATGGACAAAATTTTCGAAAATTAAGTGTCACAAGAATCCAAGATTTGGATCTTCTTGAATTTATGAAATATCCTTGTATTTCAAGAAATACATATCTTCCATAATATCTTTTCAAGAAAATCTTTCTTGCCCATAATATTCAAAAAAAATCGAAATATTCATATAGATAATCAAGTGGGAGATTTCTTGAATTTAATGAGATAATCTTGTATTCCAAGAATACATATCTTCATTCCATAACAAAATTCAAAGAAAATCTTTCTCCCTCTTTTATCCACAAATTTCGAAAAAATAGAGGAAATATCAAGCAACAATATTTATTTTATTTTAATCACCTTTTCAGTTATTGGACTATATGTTGGGCTACTCAGGGGGCCTTTAGGAGAATTAAGATTGGACCTTCTAATGGATCTTGAATATCTAATATTGAGCCACAATATAATTCAAGCCCATAAATATTAATTAATCCCACTACATAATTAATATTGCACCATCCATCTTAACCCATATTACAGTCAATATGGCTCCCGGTCATTATTTCCCGTGTTTAAGATTATCTAGCCCATTAATTAATTCAAGCCACTGAAATAGCTTTCCGTTAATTAATATCTTTTGTCCTTGGTCGAGGAACGGTTCAACATTATTATCCATACTGGGAAACTAATTCCACTTGCAAGATTTGGTATGATAAAGCTTATGAACCTCAAGGGCAAATCAAGCAAGATTGCTTGACACGATCCTTCAGATTAAATCTTAGCAATCACATGTGACTAATAATATTGCCCAAGATAAAAAGTATTGAATCTCTCCGATTCGCTACCCATGATAAGTCAAAGCAATAGTTACCAATCCCACGTGATCCTATTTAAGGGGCGAAGGTTAAGAAACAACGAACCATCGAGGTCTAATTCTTCCTTGTTCGGGTTCAAGAATTTATCCTCCCAGAGGTCCTATTCAACAAGATCACCATGCACTAGTGTAATCTCTTGGTCAAGACAAACCAATCTCGAGCCTTACACCTCAACCCTTCGCGATGGTTGTTCATTTCCATCTAGGTCGTGAATGACGTACTTTTTTTTAGTTACAAGGGGACTGTTAATTTAATCTTCGTGATTGGTATCACTAAATTAACTACTCTGATGTAACACGCATTTAATTATTGAACAGCTTATGCAAAGAAATATATATAACATTCAATCATATTTAAAGCATCGATGATAAACAATTTATTTCATAAATAAGTCGGAAATTCGCCGATTATACAAAGTAAAAACATATTTTTCAAGATAATCCCAACAAAGCGGGAGGTGGAGAAGATGTGCCAACCTCCATTTCAACAATTTAAAATCGACCGACCACGGAGCCGCCTGACGCGCGCCGAAGATGGGGTCCGAATCACCCTAACGGCCTCGGTGCTTTCGCTCGAGCTTGTTCGCTTCGGCAAGGTCGTCTCGAAGTTTGTTCGCCGCCCGGCCGATTTCGCCGATTTCCATCCTCGCCCTCCGGGCGACGGAGCTTGCTCGCTATTCTCGCTTTCGGCATACGGGTACTCCTTTTTTTGGGCTTTGACTCCCGGAGACGGATCACGGATGCTCGATTAAATTTCCCACCTTTCGCCTCTCCTCTGTTTGTTCGCCGAGCCTCCCGCTTCACCCTCGAATCCGGAAAGCAAGCTCTTGTTTTTTTTTTTTCTCCGAAGCCATCTCAAGTATGTTCGGACGACTCACAACAACGGTCCACAAAGGAAAAGCTATAAACAAAATAATTCAAGACGCAAAAAAAGGGTAACAACGAGCAAAATGGCACAAAACTTATACAAATACAAGAGGCAATCCTTACCAGCAGGATTAACAGCAACAAGATGATGAGGAGGCACGAACAAACCTCCTTTCTTCCTCTGATCGGCGATGTTCAGAGTTCTCACAGACGCTTCCGAAGCGAGACTCAGATCAATTTGCCAAACTCTTTGCTAAAATACCGCCGCTTGTCTCCTTGTCCGTCGCGGTAGAATCCTCGAAATAAAGAGCAAGTTAAAATCGGTTCAAATTGAAGGACAAAAAGACACAAAATTGCTTACCGGTACACCCCAAGTCAAGAGGGATGTCTAATCGAGCATCTGGTTCGCTTCCCGGCCGGGCTCTTCCAATCGCCCCAACGAACCGTAACTTCTCTTTCCAATCATCGATTTTGTTTAAGACGTCCTCAATAATTTTGCACTTGGCATTAGCTTGCATGAACAACCACCCATGTTCGCCCTTCGGACGGGTCAGGTGCACCAATCGAGCAAGTTCAGCTGCGGAGGGATAGTATCTTGGCTTCATTTTGCCGAACAAAGTCAGGAAGCTCATGATCATATGCCACCCATTCGGCTTAAGCTGCGTGATGGTGATGTTCCATTCCACGAGCAAACGGGTGATGGCCGGATGGAGGGGGAATCGAAGGTCAACTTCCATGGTGTCCAAATTCACAATGACACAACCTTCATGGGGTTGGTCAGCCATTTCATCGTGACCCGTGCCCGTAAAAAAGGTTTCAGTAATTCCTATGCAAATTGAAAGTGAGCATATCTCAAGATCAATTATGCTCATTATCTTGCTCATTGGTACTCATTCTCAACCCTAATCCTATGAGGTTGTGGAAGCCAATCGAAACTATAACGAGCATTATACTCATTATATGTTGGACTATGAGGACACCAACAAGTATATCAAGCTCGAATTTTGCTCACCACCACCCCCCTATATTCGATCCAGGGTTACATTCACGTACCATCAAAATTTCCCCCCTCACAACATCGTCATTCCTATTTACATCAACGTTATCAACGGCCCGAGACCTAATTTGAATTTGGGGTAAAGAATTATCACTCGAATCGTCCGAAAAATTATTACGGACCAAATCCATATCCAATTCATTTAGGGCTTCAACGGAATCGGAGGAAAGAACGGCAAACGGTTACCGAACTTGCCAACGAAATCCTAAATCCGAGACATTTGTCTCCTACAAGACGCATTTGCGTCGCTACGGGGGATTCTACTGACAGAGGGGGAAGAAGAGGAACTATGGTGGTCCGATTTACAGGGAACAAAAGGGTTTGAGCAAGAGGCCATAATCGCAATAAGAGAAAGAATCGTGGTTATTCGAGAAAGATTCTTCACGGAAATTTTCGAATTACTGAGGAAAAAATTGAAAGACAGAGGCAAAAAAAACAAAAAGGAGAGAAAAGGGTTTAAGGCGGTGAAATGTGGTATATATATAGATACCGGTATCAATTTTGAAAATCAGTACGCACAGAATCTTAAACGACATCGACTATGGCCCAATAAGATTATAACGGTAAGACCCCATGTTGGATAAGCGACACATTTGGGGGTATTGTTGTGTTCGATATAATAACTCGGGATTAATCTAACACGAAGAGCGACATGTGTAATATTCTTTAAAATAATCATACCCGGTGGACAAATGTGCTCGCCGTCAGATTGACCAAACAAGTTTGTTCGCCGGTTCGCCTACATGGCTTAAAACAAACATACTCACCCTTCGAGATCGGGAAAGACTAAATCAAATGAGCTAAGTCAAGAAGGCCACGAACAAACTCGAGGACTCAGACGGGGTAAAAAAATACTCGGATATCCCGAAAAGGCTCGGAGATATCCCGAGGGTCAAGATGCTCGAACTTCGAGATATCCCGAAAGGCTCCGAGATATCACGAGGGTCAAGATGTTTCGCAACTCGAGATATCCCCGAAGGCTCGATATCCCGAGGGTCAAGATCTTTCGCAACTCAGATATCCCGAAAGACTTCGAGATATCTCGAGGGTCAAGATATGCTCGCAACTCGAGATATCTGAAAAGCCCAGATATCTTGAAAATCAGTATGCTCGCAGCACAACTTTCTAAAGACTCAGGCATCCTGAGGGTCAGAGTGCTTGACACTCGAGATATCCGAAGACCCTTGTAACATCCCGAGGGCTCAAGATGCTCGAGGAGGACAAGATTCAAAGCCTAAGCCCGATATGATTAAAGGGGCGAACAAAGCATCCAACCGAGCAAAAGATTAATTTGGACGACCAAAAGAGTGTCTTACAGACAAGCAAGCTCCAAGATTAATCTAGAAGACGAAGTTGGGAACGTGGCAATATCACCTGGATTCTTGCATGACCAAGTCTCCAAATTTCATGCTTGCAAAACCAAATTTCATGCTTGTTGAGTGCTATAAAAGGAAGAAAAAAGAAGAAGAGAAAGGTTCAGAAAAATTTCTCAGAAAGAGTTATACCCACACTTGAGAGGCAAGGAACAGAAAAAATTTGAGTGATTATCCACACATACAGAAACCCTAGCACTCATATGCCAACTCTCCAAATTATCTTCATCTGTAATGATTCATCTTCATAAGGTGTATCAAATATTGTACGATGTAAAGCTCGCAATACCACATCACGGCTTGGTATGCCCCCGGAGTAGTCATTTTCGAATTTAACCGGGTCAACAAATTCATCTTATTTACAGTTTATTTTACACGTGCATGTTTTGTTTGTGAGTTGTTATCGAATTAGGCACATCATATTCCTCAAATAAAACGACTCGCGACAATGCGTTTGTACTGATTTTTATTCATGTAGTAACACTCTTTTACTGATGATATTTTTCACGTTTGTACTGGTTTTTGTTCATGTAGTAACACTCTTTTGCTCATAGGGTAACACTCTTTTGTTCATGTAGTAACACATCAAGTTGTTATGTAAACTGTAATTTTGACCGAGAAATTCTTTTCCGTTTGTTCCGGTTTTTGTTTATGCGTTTGTCTTGATTTTTATTCATGTATTAACACTCTTTTTGCTCATAGTAGAACACACTTTTTGTTCAGTGAAGAACACATAAAGTTGTTATATAAACTGAACCCCACCGCCGCCGTATCGACCCGCCTCGACCGACATACATACGACCATGAAATTTAGACAACTTTTGCCTTATTTATGTTGTATTGCACATAATACTAATGTACAATATTTCACACAAGACTTTCTCTTAAAATTTATAAAATTGTAGTGAAAGTACTATTTTATGTTCAACTTTAAAGGAAAGTCTAAATTATATATAAATATATACATTTTAAAAAAGTTAAGATCTTACAGGTAACTGATGTATGAATCCTAGATCCGTGCACTCGCCCCGCCCTATTCAATTATTAAAATTTGGGTCATATATATAGTACTTTTTTCACCCTAAAATTCCCAATTTTCCCTGTATACTGCGCGTCACCCCTACTCCCTCGTGACTCGCTCTCTCCAGAGTTAGCATCGGACTATTCCCTCCACCACCAACCTCCACGCCCACCGCCGCCGCCACCGCCACCGTCACCAGAATCGTCGCTGACGACATTTTCTCTGAACTAGCACCACTACTCTTGCTAACGGAGAAGATAAAGCAACTGGATCTAATTCTTATAATTTAAGAAAGGCGTCCACGATATTCAGGTCTAGGTACACTGATCCATTGATGTCGCCTTACTGTTCGAGAAATGGTGAAAATCATTCAGAATATTTGGTTGATTGGAATAACAAATTTCCAAGTATTTGACTATCAAAGTCCAGCAATTGGTTAAATGCACAAACATGTTAACCTTCTCTTTTTAACTTGCAACACCAATTCTAAAGGGCTGATATGAAACATTCAAAAGAAACAAATTATGGTCGATGAGATAAGCATGATACATACAGGGAATTTCTTCCTGAGGTTTAAGTTATAAATAGTTTCACGTTTTGGTTATAGGCACGTTTTGGTTATAATTAGTTGTAAATAATCGCATGTTTCTGTTGTAAATAGTTGCATATTTTTTTGTCATAAATAGTTGCAGACTTACATTTGTAAATGAAGAAACTTTATTGTAAATAACTCCATAAAATAAATGCAATTTACTATCACTGAAACGTGCAACTCCGCAAAAACTGTGCAACAAAAGAAGCAAAATAATTTGCGTATTAGAGAATAATTAGGGACTAATAATTTTTTTTTAAAAAGCAAAAATTCAGCTACTACAAGTGGGACTCAAACCTTGAACCTTTGCTTAAACACTGGAGCAGCGAACCTCTGCTTAAACAGTGGAGCAGCGAACCTCTACTTAACTGCTGGAGCAGCAATCTGCTAGTGCAACATTTTGTGCACTTTAACATGTTAACTGGAATAAGCGCTTAGAGCGCGACCCATTTTATAAATAAATTATGAGTGAACGGTGTACTTGGATGCACAAAAGACTCACTCTTTAAAAAATTATCATCAAGAATTTTAGGCAATATATGTATGGGATAAAATAGCGTTAATTATAAGCAATAGACTGTGTTCCAATGAATCTATGCCATTTTGGGCTGGGCTTTTGTGTGGTTTTGATTGGGTCTAACTTCATATTGGGCTTGTAACATTTTCAATTCAACTGAAAAAAAACTAATAGGCCGGCAAATTACGTGTTTTACCCAGTAAAACACGATTCTTCCCCACCTCAAGAGCGCGAGTAATTTGGTCAAGAGTCGTGTTTGTATCGTCGTTCAAACCAAGCAAAGTAATATTCCTCGGCATAAAAATTGAAAATATAAAACAATCTCCACCTTTCCCCCATTAGGGTTTTCCACAAGGTTTTATTCTCGCTTATATTTGAAGAAATTGACACAAAATTTCTGCAGCAATCGATTAATGGAAATCTCTTCGCAACATGCGGAAGATTTGAGTGTTATTTGAAGAGTGGAGAGAATTTATATTATTATTTATTTGAATTAATGGAAGCGAGAGTTGGGGTGGATGGCGGTTCTCCCACGAGGAAGTTTCTAAATCACCACAGCACAAGGCCGCAGCCTCCGGCGCCAATATCTCAGATTGGTACAGTGCCGCAGCTCCTTGTCGGTGGCATTGCCGGAGCTTTTGGCAAGACCTGCACTGCTCCTCTTGCTCGACTCACCATTCTCTTCCAGGTTTGTGAATTTTACCTCCAATTTCATCAATTCCCTTTCAAATATGCTCGATTCGGAGTGAAAAAAAGTGAGAAGGAATGCTATAATCACAAGAAGATAACCTAGAAAATCCCTTATTTCCTTGGCTGAAATTATAAATGGTATTTACATTTTAGATCGATCCTTCAATTTTATGTTAATTGTTTCTTTCCAAGTTTTGCCTTTGTTTTCCCTACATAGTTTGGACTTAGTAGCGTTAACTGGGTTATGATTAGCGTTCTATATTTTTCAAAACTTCCCCCCTTCCATGTTTGTTATGCTTATTTATTCCTTAACGTCTTGTTAGGTGCAAGGTATGCACTCAGATGTTGCAACATTGAGTAAGCTTAGTATATGGCGCGAGGCTTCACGAATAGTCCATGAAGAAGGTTTTAGGGCCTTTTGGAAAGGGAATTTGGTCACTGTAGCTCACCGGCTTCCTTATTCTTCAGTCAGTTTTTATGCTTATGAACAGTACAAAATCGTAAGTATTTAAGAGAAACGCATTGCTATTTTATCGGACGATCCTTGATTAGTGCACCAGTTATGTCATCTCAGTGTCTCACGCATGTCCTTTCTACTTTTTATCTGCAGTTATTGAGATCAATTCCGGGTTTTGAAGGTAATGTGGGAAATCCACATGCAGATTATCTTGTGCATTTTATAGGTGGTGGCCTTGCCGGCATGACTGCTGCCACTGCTACATATCCGTTAGATCTTATCAGGACAAGGCTTGCAGCACAGGTGATGCAATATTACATTCTCTAAAGTAATCCCCTTGCTGATCCCCTTGCACTGGATTTTTCTCAGACAATATTTATTTTATATTATGGACTTTCAATTATGAATAATCCCCTTGCTGATCACAATCTTAGTATAGAAATCAATTTAGGAAGAAGGCAATAACATCAATTAAGTAAGATAAATCAAGATATGTGCAGAAAATAATTTTAGAAGATCAAATTACTATTCATTTTTGTCTAGGAACTTGGTTTGCTAACATTGCATTCTCTAGGTTGGCATGGCACTTGTCTTCCCCTTTGGTAGAATTATGCTATATATTTTAAGGTACATTTCTTTAAGCTACAGGGTGGAAGGCTGGAAGCTGTAGGAACCTATGTGCAAATTTATCAATGTTATATCCGTCTGTTTGAATATTAAAATAATTATCAGTTTCTCATTTAATTCTTTAAAATTGTAGAGGAATGCAGTGTACTATCAAGGCATAAGGCATGCGTTCGCGACCATCTGCAGAGATGAAGGTTTTCTTGGTCTGTACAAAGGGCTAGGAGCAACATTATTGGTATTTGTCCTGCGTTCTTTGTATTGTAAACATTCTAATGGTTGATTTTAATTTCATTTGGCTTGTTTTATGGTTGCAGGGTGTTGGACCCAGTTTAGCAATAAGCTTTTCAGTTTATGAGAGTCTAAGATCTTCTTGGCATTCTCAAAGGTGAGGAATCGACTTGACTATATTTAATAGTATGTTTATCGTCTTTTCATGTTGATGTGTTGAAGAACCTTTGATCTTCCATTAGGCCCAATGACTCTACAGTATTGGTGAGCCTTGGTTGTGGCAGTCTTTCTGGCATTGCATCATCAACAGGTAGGCAAATTCTAACCGACTGTTAGATTTTTGTACTATTTAACTAGAAACATTTCTATCTCTGAATTATTAGTTTGAAGTAACTGTTTATACCTCAAGTATACGGCTTTATCATTAGGACACAATAGAATTACAGGGATACAAAAAATGCCAAGGTTTTAGATTTCCATTTTGTGTATACCACAATTTTTTTAACAATATTATACTCTTGTTTGCAGCAACATTCCCTTTGGACCTTGTGAGACGGAGAATGCAATTGGAAGGTGCTGCTGGTCGGGCCCGAGTATATAACTCTGGATTGTTTGGAACATTCAGACACATTTTTCGTAGTGAAGGCTTACGTGGCTTGTACAGAGGGATCATGCCCGAATACTACAAGGTTGTCCCGAGCGTAGGGATTGTTTTCATGACATATGAAACGTTGAAAAAACTACTGTCTGATGGGCCTTTCCGTTAGACGACAAACCTTGTCAGCAAGGTCCAGTTTTGAATTAAAATTTAGGAAACAAAAACTAATAGGTAGATAATTACTGCTTGTGACACTTTCTGTGGTGGTGAGTTCTCATTTTTTGCTGCCAATGATTGATGTTTCAATCATTGAGTGTATAGTCTATTGATATTTAGAATCTTACATCAATGTAGTACCTAGTGTGTTGTAGTGTTCTTTTAGAGCTTACGGGCACGTGCCACATTATTGATGATTTGTATTATCAGAATTTTTTGTTGATTCGCTTTGTTATTATCGGGAGCTGAGTTCTGTTAAAAGGAACAATGATCAGTTGTTTCTATTTTCGATCGAGGTTATAAATTATTGAAGTTATAACTTACTATGTGTCTAGTAGTTAAATGTTTTTTTTTTATTTGTGAACTAATGTTCGGAAATATTTGTGTATTGTAAAAAATTCAGAGAAAACATAGTGACAAATCAATCAATTATGATTTGCTGCAACACTTTATTCATCCTCTTATTAATTGATCTGTGCATCAGATTCTGCTTATACTTTACCCATTTAGGATATGAGCAAGATTTGAGTTGTAGTGAAGCTGAAGATGAACAAAGCCATGATGGTGATTGGGATTCTAAATTGCATTCACCAACAAAACGGGCAGTGGCCAACAATGCTTTATTGTATAATACAACACATTAAAGCACTGAAGGGCAATGACCCGCAGGGTAACATAGACAAAACCAACAAAACGACAAAATATCAAGTTCTTGGTTCATGACTTCATGTCATATTCTCTCTACGAAGAAAGTTTTCATCTAGCACGAAAATGCAGAAGAATAACTTGTATGTAAAGGGCACGACTATTCACATCAGAATTTTTGCTTAATGCACCCGACTTACAAGTTTGATGTACAAAATGTGGAAATATGTTGTATATGGGGTGTATTAAGTAAAAACCGGGTGTCAATAGCCGCACCTACCCGTATGAGAATAACAAGCAGGGCAACACGGTAAGTAATAACTAAGTTACCAGTAAAAAACACATATAGAAAGACGGAAGATGCTAAAAACCACGAGCCGAACAAACACTATAACACGGCCTATTTCCGAATCTTGATCTTCCATCATGAAGACAAATTTGCAGAATCATCATGAAAACAAGTTGAAGATGAAACAGGAACATAATTATAAGCTTGTGGAATACTAAACCATTTGATCACACTTAAAATCTTCCCTGGCTTTTTGTGCTTCTGTTGAGAAAGCAGTCAAGGATGAATATGATTGTCTGGATAAAGGAAAGGTTCTCTCTTGTCATTGGTTACAAAAGAACAGAATCCACCACCTTATCATTGCTTATTATAATCTTAATTCACCTTCCTATAACCATTTTGTAGGCTTATAAATATCCCTCTTCCCATGCACCTGTTTCTGCATGAAACACTTCTCTTAACTCCGACTCGTCTCTCTCTGTCTCTCTTCCCCTCGATTTTCTTCATGATATGTAGTGACAATTTTGGGCGAGGATCAGGTAATCTGCATCCTGAGGTTTGGATGATTGTTACGTCTAGGCCTCGGGTTGCAGATTACCCCATCCTCACGTCCATCAGAAGCATGAAATATCGGAAATCTCCATCTTTGGAGGTAACATATATACTTCTTTTCTTGTTGGGCATATCACTTTTTAATAGAACAACAAATACTACTTTTTAATGAAAATGTGCATGTATACAGGTTCTTTTATTCTTCTCATATCACCAAACCATTGGAATTTTCATAGATTCCATCTGTGTTCTCAAAAAGATTGAGTGAGGGAGACTTATACAGTATCAATCCAATAATGAGGAAGTTTGCTGTAAACAAAAGACGATACAAATTGTATTCATCGTACTGTTCTAACACTCTCTATAACATGTTTTCTTATCGTTCGACAGAATCAAACTCGTGTTTATGGAAGGACTCAATATAAAACAACCATTATTACACTAATTAGACAGGTTCATTTGGAACTCCTATGACTTCTTCCTTGCTCTTGGACAAGTCTTTGCCATCTTTGAACAGAAGAAAAACCATCATCTCCACACAGAAAAACACAAAGCTTCCACTTAAGTGTGTGATGCACGATCCGAAGTCTTTACCAACAACGCAGTGCCACGTTGGACCATAAGAGTCGTCGAAACTCTGCAATAATAATTTCTTGTATTCATCATATATACATTTCTTCCCATGCAATAATTAACAAGTTTTGCTACTGTTTTTTGATGATTTTACAAATGAAAGATCAGGATATGTCGATTCTTATCTAACCAAATCAACCACAAGAAAATTTGCATATTCTTTTGTTTGCTTTTGAGGGAAAGTTTAAAAGATGAATATTTACTTGATTAGACATGAAAACAATAAAACTAAAGTTACTAGTTATCTCCATACTATATTAGATGCTTTTGAATGATTTCTGTAATCCAAACTGAACCTTAATAACTAAAGCAAAGGGTATAATTGATCTGCAAATTTTACATGCTTTTTCCTAAAAGAAAGATTGCTTTACATGGTATCTTTTGAGAAAATATCACATTAAGCTACAATCACTTTTCTTAAAAGCAATAAAATTGCAACTTGTTGTTTTAAAACACTGATTCCCTGAAACTTCTCCAACAGCTTTTGAAGGCAGGATACATACATTCCATTTCATCTTTGCTTTATCTTAATGACTTTCCAAATATATAATTAAGCTTTTCATTTTGAATAAATTAACTTAGCCATGCTTAATCTTGTTGGAACAAACATACACTTTTTCTGGAACAAAGATTCACTGATTTCCAATAAGGATTAAAAAAACATCCTAACTGTCCTTGATCTTAAGTGTAGTCATAATATTATAGTTAAAGTAGCACATAAACATTTTCCCTAATAATTGATACTTGATTTGCTTAGATTCCTTATTAACTGCTTTCTCAGTTAGAAGTAGAAGATTATTACATTCTTTAATACTTTGGAGTGCAAATATCTCTCTATTTCCCTACTAAAATCTCTTTCTTAATAACTGCACATGTTAAACTTGAGTTCTTGATAAGTCATAATTAAGTGACAGAAAGTAAGTTTATTATGGTGCTAACTGTAGAATGAATACATTTTTCTACGAAAAAGAGCAAAAGAAACCGAATTTCGCGAGTTTTAAATGATCTAGTACCTTCTTAATGTGATGTGCAATAGGTTGACAATCAGAAACCTCATGTATATCCAGAGCTTGGTAAGCCAACTCCATGGCATGTTTTTGGAGATCATCGGACATATCTGTTTCGATCACGATTGCTTTTCCTTCCAACATCTTGACGTGATTTAACTTTTAAGAAATTTTTAACAAACCAAGAAAAATTTCACATTGATAACTAAATTCTGATTCGGAGAAATTTCTGCATTTTATGACAAAACTGAGAAGAAAGTTTAGGTTCTTCCAAATGCATTTGACATATGATAGCTGTATGAATACAACAGGTGTGACAAAATATTTAGTTGCCACAAATATTATGGAGATATTTATACTAAAACATGAAAAACTCATTTCAATATTTCAACCCCTGGAACTAGAGGAAGAAAACAAGAACCAATTTAAATCAATGCCCATGAAAAGACTGGTATTTGCAATTTAGTTATACCTGGAATTGGAAACTTTTCAGATAAGTTGTAATTAAGTGGTCCATAATTTCAGTGAGAGGCCTTCATTAATTGTGGACAAAACATCAGTTCTGAAGTTAAAAAAAATTGAATCTGCTGTCATTTTATGTGGTTTAAAAATTTAAAATTTCTACCCTTAATTAAAGATCAATTAAAGATGTGACACTATATTATCAAATCAAAAGTTTAGGAATAGGAATATCATCTCTGATTTATTAAAACATGCTAAGCTACTCCAATGATGCAAAACAAATATTCTGCTTTTAGTAAAGATCAATAAAAGAACATAAAGAAATGATACTTCATTAGTATCAACACTGTATCTCAGAATGACAACTCGTTAACAAGAATCTTGAATTATTGTGTTTGTGTCCCAGCTTAACAACACATTTAATTTAAATTTCTAATAAAGTTATACCTCATTAAAAATCATAACATTCAAAAGTATAGATTGAGAAAAATAAAAGAAACAGAACAGAACATGATAGATGGACAAGAAATCACTGAATTATTCTTCAATTGCAAACCGAATTCAAAGAAAAACTGGGAAATTAACAAGCTAAAATCAAATCACAAACACAATCTCTCTCTTTTTTTTTTATATCAAACCTAAACTCTAAACCTATACCTTGCCTTTCTGAATCGAAGCAACAAATAATTAAAAAAAAACCCAAGAAGGTTTTAAAAGAAGCAAGAAAACCGCGATTTTCTTCACCAATTTTTTTCAAATTCCAGAATTTAAATCCGTTCATCTTGTTCGCATCAAGAAAACGCTGAGTTCTTGACCCGGCCCGTTATCCGGGTTGATCAAATGGAAAGACTCCGAATCCGCATTCCCCAAAACGCACTCATAATTAGCCCGCATGTACATTATCTCTTCGGAGCCCGACCCGGATCCGGACTCGGGTTCGCCCGGAATAACACCCGCCCCGACTGTGATATTCTGCATTGTTTTAAGCATTGCTCTGTTTTTCTGCGTCGCCTTTCTTCTATTTGCGAACCCGAGTTTTTTCCCGTTACAGAACAGAGTCCAGACAGGGACCGAGTGGAGGGGGCATCGACTCAGTTCCGAGTCGGCCGAGTCGGCCGGGTTGAACTCGAGGGCGATTCGGACCATTCCGGACTGCATGATTTGAATTAGGGCGGAAATTGAGATGGAGAGTTCGAGTAAGAGTGTGGGTTTGGTGGCGAGGCGGTCCTGCTGGATGCAGAACCACACGTGGCCGCCGCGGCGGTGGCCGAAGATGGTTCCGATCACCATCGTGCGCGACGGCCGCGGCGGGGCTGCGGCTGTGGGAGTGGTGGGGGATGAGGCGGCGGAGGAGGGTGTTTCTTGAGGGGTTTGTGGGTTTTTTTTGTCATCGCGGAGGGAGGTGGAGAGGCCTTTCTTGGCGGCGGCGGCGGCGGACGGCGGCGGAGCAGGGTGGTGCGGCTGCTGTGGATGCAGGGGAGGAGGAAGCGGCGGAGGGCGTCGAATTTCGTCATTTTTTTGGTGGAATTGAAATTGGGTTTAAAAGAAAAGAATGGAATGACGCGGATTTTGAGGGAATGAAGAATAATTCGCGATTTTCGAAGAAATTGGTTGGGGGATGAGAGAAGTGTTGAGAGTGTATTAATAGCAAGAATTGGGGGGAAAAAAGCGGGAAGTTAAAAGTAGCCGTTAAAAAGGGATTAATAAATGAATGAATTATGTTATGCTCAGATTTCCAGAAAAATGAGAGATAAAATAGTGAATGCAGCAGATTCAGGGTTTTTTTTGGTTTCAGGATTTACAGTGATTGAAGATTCCAGGATTTGACCATTGACTCAATTCCTGTACCGGAGAAAGAAGAAAAGTACAGACGATGACGTTATTTTATCTTATTCCATTATATTATTTTGGCCTGTGATTTTGAACTAGAGTACCAGTATTTACTAGCACACGTACTAAAAAAAGCGCCAACTTTGAAGAAGTCTATATTCCAATATTACTGAAATTTATTATACAATATAATACATTACACTTTAAAGTTCTCCTAACATGCCAATATAGTAGTATAGAAAAAACTAATATTACTGATAACATGTTATATATACAAGGAAGAAAATAACGTATGTTAATAAGTGAATTAATGTTGTCAAAAACTCAAAATGACTTAGGATTGATTGGATGAGAAAAGTACACACCATGGCACCACACAATGTTTTTATTTCATAGTATTTTTTTAGTACTTTTAGCGTACGGTTCCACATTATTATGAGGGTGTTTGCAAACTCAATACTTGACTTCTAGAAGAAGTGCTCCTCACTATTTTATAATGGTTGAAAACACTCTGTACGAAAGATAGTAGTTAAGATATATTTCAATATATAAGGAAAATGATGTGTATGTGACGTGAATCAACGTTGGACAAACTGCTGATCGAACGAAAAATAGAACACCCTCTACAATTGGAAAAAAATTAAGTGTCTATATGATGACGTTAATTAAATTTTACAAAACGATAAAAATGTGTAAAGGAGGCTACAATCACACCTAGGGTTAGGGCGATAAAAAGGGGTGGGCAAAAACAGACTTGGGCCAAAGCCCAACACTCACTGTGCAAAAGAAAACTTTGACTGAGAAAGCATCTAATGGCCTGCAATTTTCAGTTTGGCAGTGCTGTTGATATGCTTCTTAACTCATGGTAGCATGTTCATTGTTGATATGCTCAGATCACATTAAAATAATGTAAAAGGGAGCATCTCCATAGAGACTAATTAGATCAAGAAAAAAGTTTATATAATTTTATTTATTTTCACACTAACCATGTTTTGCAGGTTGGTTACAGCTGCTGATATTCTTGGTGCAGAAATTTAGACAATCATCAGGTCCATAAAATGATTGAATGTAAACAAAGTAACAGTAATATTCAGGACAAGGGAGGCATTTCAAGAAAGAAAAACAACAATGGGGTGACAACAGTAAACCAATACATAATATTCTGAGAAATTTAAGATTCAGGGCACCCCGTGATCGTGATTTTGTTTTATTAAAACAGGAAGGGGGTCGTTTATTGCACACCGGACAACCTAGCCCAATCAACAAACTGCATCCCACCGTAGACATTGTTGGCGAATCGTACACCAACAGTAAAAGCCATTGCAACAGGTGGAAGCTTCCTCGCCATAGGAGAAGCTTCCACTATGTGTTCTAGCCCGTTGATGACCTGATAACGAGTGTTTGAAGACACCGCCAAGAAAAAACCTACAAAATAGGACGAAAGTGAACCAATCATACAAGAAAGGACTCCAATTTGTAGTAGAGAACACGTTGAGTAGGTCTCCAGTAAACCATATTCACATGAACTCTTTTCTTTAAAATAATACTTTTTGTTAGCATACAAAGTATCACCATTTAAAAGATAATTGATTTTATATGTTATTCTTCTCAAAATCACTAAACCGTGATATTTTGTATGCTAAGCAGTACACAAAGCTCACCATTAAATTTTCACGAAAAGGTTCATAGAGGTTTTTGTCGAGTTTTACTTGAATAAGCTTCATCATCATCTTATTGCTTTTATCATTAATGCAATTTTGGTGAGTTTAATGTAATTATATCCTAGGGAAAGATAAAGATTAGTCGATTGATAGTTCCACGATGAAAGAGAGACGAGGCATACCCCAAAGTGCTGCACTCTTTATAAGAGGTGGAACTGGAATGTCATCATCTGATTTTTTAATGCTCCTGAGAAACAAAAAATGATTTCATGAGAAACATTGTTTCATGTAAATTTTTATAGAACAAATTGCGGATTACAAGCAAATGGGGGGAAAACAATGTCTATCAAAGTACAAGAACAGGAATAATGATATTTATACAACTATCAATTAGGTTTCTATTCTGTATCTTAAATCTGAATGAATCTCAAACTCTGAAACTCCGCTCAAAAGCTCATAAGCCTCTAGAAGTTCTTAACAGAAATGTACCTCTTAGCTGTCATTATTAGGTTTGCGATTCCTTGGCCAACAATTCCGCACCCAAACCCAACCATTCCGTAGAGAATTCCCTGAAAACCATGCAGATTTTAGCAGTATACCAGAAGCCAATAGGCAAAGGAAAATAAAAGTAAACTCTGTTTAGAATAAAAGAGTAAATAATACAGAAAAGAATAACATTAATTCACAATATTACAGTTAACTGATACCTTATAAAAATAGGTGGCAATTCTCTGATTTACTGAAAAACTAGTTCCTGGCCGTTCTGCTTCAAATACACTGTGTCGTAGCATTTAGAAATTGAGCAGCAAAGAATCAGAAGAAAATAAATCGCGATTAAGAAACAAGTTGATGAAATATCACATAATCAATTCAGGGGGAGTTTGTTAACTCAAGTGGAGGGGGCAGAATCACTTTTTTTTTTTTAAAGCTGCTCCCTCACAGCTTTGAATTCTGAAAGTGCTTCTAAGCTGTGGGAGAGTGTGCAAACACCGCCTAAGCTGTTTATGCAGTAGGTACCTGCTAGGAAGAGCTGCATAACCTCTCTGCATTCGGCCCAAGAATCCTTGAGAAGCGGATATCTGCCCAATTCGGGCATATGGAGCTAACATACCAACTAGAGCAACATTTACAACAACCCCAACTAGAAGATCAGCTGTATACAATTCAAATTCAGCCCAAAAGTCTTTCCCTCTCTTCTTCACTTCCGCAAATGTTGCACAACAAGAATCGATAACTATCTATAAATGAAGATAAAAGAAAATCAGGACAATATGTTGGAAATGCCAAAATACTAATGCATCAAGACATATAACTCTTGGAAACTATCTTTGCTTAATGTCCTCATTAATGAGATATCCAAACGTATATCAGAACCATGTAAACTAATATGCCACTTGCAATAAGCAATTAATCACTAATAGAAGATTAAGCTCTCTATAAAAGTAATCTACAAACAAATGTGCTCATAAACCTCGGTTCCAATCTTGAAAAGAAATGATGGATCAGCCAGCATTCGATTCCTGAGCATTCCACATGACCTCATCAGAAACCCGAGTGGCCACGCTGACCCCTGCATTATCGATTTCCAGAACCATCACTATTAAACAAATCATCACATAATAATAATATTCACTAACTACAAAGATTACCTGCAAATCCAAATATCTTAGGAGAAACAATTTACGTAGACCGACGGTCTTGGCAGCTTCCAGCATATCAGCTGGAAGAATTGCCCCTCTCGCCTCCGCCTCTCTAATTACCTCCTCAAACTTCAATAGTGGCCCAAATTCCCGTTCTTCATAATCCTCACCACCACTATCCCCCTCACCGCCACCACCTCCACCGCCGGAAAACTTCCCATTTCCGCCATTAATGATATCCCCACCACCACCACCACCACTATCTATTTCAGGTACAGAAAGATAACTATTTTCCATAACCTTAGCATCATTTTCCACAAGATCAATGCCACCTTGTGCAATGATGGTGGATGCTGCTACACTTGATTGAGGCTCAGTCTCAGGATCCATTGAATTAACAATGACAAGTTTCTGCCTTTTACTATTACAAACCAAACTCAAATTCGTTTGAGACCCATTAACTCTAGAACATTGAAATCTAGCTATTGACAAATTGGAGCTTAAACACCTAGACAAAACGACATCTTTTCGAAAATTCTTTAAATGGGCAATTCTAATACTTGATGAACAACCCGCCATTTACACTAAACCAATAATTTTTTCTGAACAAAAACCACAGGATATTCGACAAATTGTAGAAATCCCTAGCAGCAATTCCAAATTTCCGATTCTCTTGGTGGCAAAAATACTGCATGTAATGACGGAAAATAAATTACTTTTTACAGCAAAAAAGATTATAAATTGCGGATGGGTAGGGGGAAAAGGGTTGATAATTACAAACAATGTTTAACGAGAATAATTCTATGATACCTGGAACGGGTGGATTGCTTTTCTGTAGAATGCAATAATGGCGGAAATGGAGATAGGTGAGCGACGTCGTTTGAACGTTAATCAGTGAAAAACACAGAGAGAGACGCTAGTAGAGCATCCACACTGAAAATGAAGCGGCGACTCGTCCATTTTAGTAAAACGTGTTCGGCACGTGAGAATTATACACCCGTGTGGTAGTATTAGGGTTTACATTTTTCTTTTGTTGCTTTTAATTTCTTATATACATACATATACCTACTATTAATAACTACGATACTATTGATATGATTTAGAAAAATAAGTAACTAGATAGGTCCATTGATTTTCATAAAATATCCCGTGAAGACTTGTATATCTATAAAGTACTAAAAAGTATAGTATGTGATTACTTAATAATATAAAAAAATAAAAAAAGAGCTAATATTGGGATAATTATTTAATGATATTATTTTTCATCTTTTATAAAAAATGTTCAAAAATAAATTTCATAATAGAATTTATAAAAATATTATAAAATATTTTCGGTTATTTTAACTTATTTATTGAAAATTCAAATCATCATATATAAATTTATAATGACTAAATTAATTTATTTAATTTGTAATTGATTAAACTTATTTAAATAAAAAATTAATTAAAAAATTAGAAAATTTTTTAAAAAATTAAGTATATTAACTTATTTATTCAATTAATTAATCTTTCTTTAGGTCTCCCATTTTAAAAATATAAATTTTAATGTTTCTGAATTAATTAATATCAAATAGAAATATTTATTTGTAACTACGATTATTATTGATTTAGAAAAATAACTAGATAAAAAATTTTAAAATAAAATATCCCTTAAATAATGAAGACTAGTATAAAATATTACTAAAAAAGTATAGTATGTGATTACAACCAGCGGTTTATGACTAATTAGTTTTGGGAGAATTTAGCGGGGTATTTTGTTATTATGACAATTTATTAGGGATTAAAAATAATAAAAGGTAAAAAACATATAATATTGAAGCAAAAAACTATTAATAATTACGATACTATATGATATAAAAATTTAGAAAAATAACTTTATAAGGTTTTTTTTTTTTCATAAAATATGACTTGAGCTTAAATGAAGACTACTTTTATCTAATAAAAGTACTAAAAAAAATTATGTAATTACTTATGACTAATAAAATATTAGTTTCACTAGTTGGGAGAAGTTACAAAATCAATTTTGGGCAAAAAGGGAAAAAATATATCGGTTATAAAGGTTGTCTTCAAGCAAAGTCATATAATCTTATACATAAGTATAAAGTTGAAAAAAAATATATTTTAACTTATTAAAATGGACCACTTATGGGTAAATAATTAAAAGTAGCTTTAATCCGATTAATCTTTTTGATATACATCAAAACTATATGTCTATTAGGAAATAAATAATTATAATACATATTTAAACAACATTTTTATATAAAAATTTGGGGGGTGTGTTGAGCAAATTACGGGACTAACACAATTGATAATATTAATGGAAATTTATAAAAATAATAGATAGGTTAAATTGATATTTTTTTAAATAAAATAAATTTTTAGGATAACACTTTTTTATTTATTTATGACCAATTTTTTTGATAAAATTATTTATAAAATTTTTTGACCATCTTAATAAATTTAAAATTATACAATAACATGATGTGTTGTCTTTTGTAAGGTGTTTATTTCAAAAGATGAAAATATTTTTGATACTCATTTAAAATATCATGCAATTTATCTCATTTAATAAAAAAAAAATGAGTCCATAATGTGTTTCTATATAATGTGGCGTTTATAGGATTCCAATATGTGACAAACTTTAACATTTAAACAAAATAGATTTATACGGAATACACTGAAACGTGCGTGGGTGCACAAAATCATTGTTAAGTAAAGAAAAATTTTTTTTTTAACAATTAAAGATTTGATTTGGTATGAATTTAATGAATGAATAAATTCTTTTTTTGAACTAATTCAATTCCGGATGAATTTTTAATGCTTGAGGGTTATATAAATGATTTTGACAAAAAGGTATATTTTTTCTTGTAATACTTTAAAATATAAACAAATTTGATTGATATGTGGGATCTTTGGTTTTTTTTTTAGTTGAAAATGAAATAAAATTTATTTAAGGACCAAATTAGTAGGATATTTTTGATACAAAGCATGAGAATTTAAATTAATTTACTATTAAATAATTAAAAGTTAAAAATAACAATAACATTGTGGGCTTTTGATGAGCTAGAATTGAAAAGAATAAATATATTTTTGTCACAATAGATTGACACATGTTATTATCATTTAATTTTGAGCAGAAATATTGAAAAACGTGCTTGATGAGTTACTGGATTAAAATTTAATTTATTTCCAACATTACAAATTACGAATAATGAACTGGGGGGAGGGTATTTAACCAATCACAACAAAATTTTTTTTTTAAAATAATGTCGCGTCACGGAGAGGTTATTCTTTCAATGCATTAGGTTTATAAAAAATTTCATCTTATATTTTATCCTTATATTTTATATGAAGTAAAATACTTGATTTTGCAAAAGTGAAGTTTTATTACATTCCTCGCCATATACCAAATAATATACTACTGCGATTTAATTCCATAATCATTCCTTTTACACTCTAAAGTGCTTAACCAAGATTTTCTTCGGGAGTTATTACTTATAATGACTTAGAGTTATTTTATAGTTGATAGCCCATATCATTTAATTTTGTAAAATTTTGACATGAATCAAAAAATATAATCATAATTAAATTACTCATCTATATCTATTCTATATCTATATCTATATCTATATCTATACTATTTTAAAAAGTAGCTTGTTTAAAAAAATCATTTTTTGACGATTTTACCCATCCCATTTTAGGTCTTGTGCAGTTTAGTCCACCTTTTATTAATTAATTCATTTATTTAATTAAAAAAATGCTTTAACCTTGAAATTTCTAAGATCAAGTGAGGCCGCTCACCTTCTTCATCAATTTTAGATATTTCTTCTGCAAAGAAATCATATTTTTCTCTCTGTCATCAATCCCTCGAGAAAATCACTGTCCATGGAGATGGGCTCGGCTGACGACGGTGCCACCGACTCAACTGGCGTGGAGTTCGTTTTGCAGCAGGAAACTCTTCTGGTTCAAGCAGGGCAAGTGACGTCGCTGGCCAATTGTCCCACCATCAAGGGCGCCATTGATTGCTCAAAAGGTGACCTGCTTTTGAATTGTGAAACAGTGTTCTCCTCTGATTTCACTTTAATGTTCAAATTTATTTAGTTGTGATTGGATTTTGCTTTGATCAGAAGATAAAACATTGCTAGATGATAGTTCAAGATTGTTGATTTTTTTCAGGTAGGCTCATAATTTTAGCGCACACAAATATCTCAGTGAAATACATCCAAGGTATAAAGAATTAGTTGCACTTTGCGCCCCCAAGGTGTTTGATTTTATGCTCCAGAGCATGTTTGTTTCTTTGTTAAGAATATTTTAGTATGTCCAAGAAGCTGCTAATAAGATGTGTATATATATGTGTGTGTGTGTGTGAGGAAATAGATATTGGGACATATTCTTCTTGAGATTGTTTTGTGAGTGAATTATGTGCCTATGAAGATGGTCATGGTCCTGAACAGGAGGTATGTTGATTATATATATATATATATATATACCTCACTGGGATTTAATTAGCATTCAATTTGTTTGAACTCTTCTGTCTCAATTTCAAATTGGACAATGTATAGGCATCTGGTAATAATAATGTTGAAGTCTTTTTTTGTGGCTACTGTGGTGGTATGAGATAACAGATTATCTCCTTTAGTTTTTTGAGAGAGTAGCAAGAAAGGACATGGAGGAGCAATTCATAGTAAGAGTGCCACGAGCTGTTGGAAAGGATAGAACGTCTCTTAAATGACACATCCGCTACTTTTGGCTAGAGAATAACTTCTTGGATTTGTCATTTTCTGTATTTATGAATTTATACTTTAATTGAAAAGTTCTCTTGCATTTTTTTAAAAAGCGTAGACGCTCTGAGTACTCGGCTACTCGCCCGTTTGTCTTTTTTCTCTACTCGTCCGTTTGTCTTTTTTCTTTGGGTGTCCTGTGATGTTGCGTTTTCCCTATATTTTAGAGGATGGAAGAATTGTCACATTTGTTATCGGCAATGACAGACTTTCGTCAATTGTAGAGTCATACTTATACTGTTATACAAGAGTAAAGATGATAATGTGTTGAGACATTGGTCAAATAGGCTCATTGCATTGGACATACTGGTTAACTGATTTTTTGGCTCTCAAGAGAAGATGGGGTCGACGAGACGGCGAGAATATCCCATTGTGAGCATCGAGAGTGCGGGTAGGGCACGACGCGGCGATGCCAGCAGCTAATTAGCGAAAAATTTCGGTGCCTTTGCAGTGTCTCAGTTTCCGAACCTTTGACTTCTATCACTTCTTCTAACTCCATACAATATTAATTTAGTGATCTTTTGTTATTTTGCGGAATATATTATTTCCTCCAAAAATATTCGTTTGAGAAATAGCGATTTGTGGTTATGAATTGTTTGTTATCAGAGAAAGCGAGCCTTATAAATGAAATTCCAGTTGCCTTTGTTTCCTTTTATATGATTCTAGGATCCATATATTGATAACTTTTTGTATTATTTCACATTGCTTAGGATGTATAAGTATAAGATTCGAAGTTCTTTAGATCGTGAAATTTCTAATAACCAACTATATTATTGAAATCAGAGGGATGAATGCTTTAGGGTATGTTTGTTTTGGGCTTATAGTGGGCGGGGGAAATTCTGGACTTTGAAATCTAGAATTTTAAAATCCTAATGAATAGTAAAATTGTATGTTTGTTTTGAGATTTTATAGGATAGGATTATATAGGATTGTAAAAAAATTGATTGATTTGTATTATTATATTATTATAGTAATGATTGAATGATTGAGTATTGTATTGAAAATTGTATAAAAGTGATAATATTATTATTAATGGGAATATGTGCAGATGTAGGGTTTAGGTTAGGTTTTAAATTGGATTTTGAAATCCTGATTTTAGTATTGTATTAAATGGGTATGTGGAATTGTAAAGTCCAAAGTCCGTCCGGAATAGTCTCAAAACAAACATGCCCTTAGAATGGAATACATTTCTATAGCTACAATGGATCAAGATTAATGTGTTTGCCCTTGAGCTGTAGAGAAGTTTCTTATACACTCTTACCATATAATAAATTTTCTTTTTTCATTTTGTAGGAAGAGAATAGTCTCTGTTGTACAGCCCACAGGATCAATACATCTTGGCAATTATCTGGGTGCCATAAAATATTGCAGGTTTGTTTCCAAATATAATTCCACTATTTTGTAAAAAAAAAAAAGAAGTATGACTTTGATAAGTTATCTATGTTCTCCGGCATAGCACTTGAGGGAGGGCACGCGACGGCTCGATGGAGGGTAAGGTGCGGCGAGAGCGCTTGAGGGAGGAGAAGTGTTTCAAAGTTGATTCAATGCAATTTAGAAATTTTGAAAAGCTATCCGATTTCTGCGTGACGAGAGATAACCTATTGAATTCTTTCTTTGAATATATGTCCTTTGGAATTTCATAAATAAATTTTAAATGCTACCTTCATTTGAGTTCAAGAATTTGGGTTCAGTTTTTTCGTCAAACTGTTCGCTTCAATTTGATTAATTTCATCGTAAAATTTGTTGAGTTCTTTGTTTTGACAGGATGCAGCGCAACGTGCCTGGTTTTAAGTGCAGCCAACTAAGATGGACTACCGGATCAAGTGTGGAAGGCCCGTCGATACTCGGGGATGGACTTCTGGATCGGGTGTGGAAGGATTGTTGATTACCAGCAGCTGATTCAGGTACGACTTTATTAAATCATTTTTATCGCTTTCAATTTCTTATTTCTACAGTCATGGGAACAACAATCCTCTGTTCAAGGCTCTTTTTTTTTCTTTTTTTTTTGTGGACATGATATATGTTTATCAGTAAATTGGACTACTATCCATGGAACTATTAATTTTTTCTTTGTTTTGTAATATTGTTCCAAACTCATTCTTGAAAGACATTATCGATCTCCAGTCGTGGTATACATAATTTCAATGAGGATTTTGTTTATTTAGATGACCAATTCTTGTTTTTAATTATTTTGGCATAAAAATGGAGTTTGTTTCTTGAAGAAACATGCAACAAGTGGCACTCCAGCAACACCTCATAAAAATGGAGTCGATTGCTATATAATGGAAGGGAAATGAGGAATTCAAAGAAATTGAGTGCTATTGGTGATAGTGTTGGAGATTTGGTTATAATGCTCTCAAACACCTCATCTTCTAATTCCAGTTTTTTATAACAAAATTTGCAGCCATGTGTTCCATATGTGGTGTTTTCCTGGCATTCACTGCTTAAAAATTTAGTCTACAGGAGGTTGTATATGAGCTGCATGAGATTTTTCTTTAGTTATATCTTGAAAATTAATTTGATAGCAGATGCCATAGGTTGCTCTTAATGATTGGGTAAAACATTTTTAAAAAAAAATAGTTGGAAGATTGTTGGATTTTTTTCTGATAGATGCTCATAATTTTGAACCAGGTACAAAATAACACTCCTATATCCATTATTTTAAGTTCATAGGTGTTTTTTTTTTACCGTGGTTTTTGTGTTCTGGGTTAGTTTTTAGTTAATATTGTTTTGTAATATTTTTCCAAACTCATTCTTGAAAGACATTCTTAAAACTTAATGCCAATACTTGCATTGCTATACTGAAGTTATGTTGTTTGTTGCAAGACCAGGGGTTCTCATTCTTGAAATTGATGCTCCAATTTACTTTGCCAATTCCAATTACTTGAGAGAAAGGTAATCTTATCTGATCTTATAATATTCTAGAAAGTGGCTTGCATTTGTAATTTTTTTTTTGACGGGGCAGTTGTGGTTGACGGTCCAGACGACGGTTTTGTTGACGGAGTTAGTGAACCATATTGCTAGCCAGGATGCGTTTGTGCCGAGGGAGTAGAAACCGCAGGTGAATGTGGAGTCTGGAGATGTGATGAAGTCTGATTCTTTTGTGACTGATATTGAATGGCCTTTTTTGAGATCAAGATTTGATTTTGAAAGTGGGAGGAGCGTTAGGAGGATGATTATGGTGAGAGGTTTAAGGATCATTTTGGATGGAATTGATGATCGGTTTGAATTTGTCTCTGTTGGATGGAAAATTTTATGGATGAGAATCAACTTTTGCAAAATGAATGTTTAGATGTTGTAAGATGATTTGATAATGTGTTGAAGAAATTGGTCAAATAGGCTCATTACAAATTTACTGGAATTGATTTATTGGGCCTCAAAGATATGTAGAATCTATATAGAATATCCCATTGTGAAATATCGAGAGTGCGGGTATGAATCTGGTGGATGCCACGTATAATTTTGGGGTCCACTGCCTTTGCAGTGTCTCAGTTTCCGGGTTTTGACTTAAATCACTTCTTCTAATTCCATACAATATTAATTTAGTGATCTTTTGTTATTTTATGGGGAATAAAATATTTTTAACCAAAAAAATATTAAGTTGAGAAATAATTTTTAATTTTTTTTTATGAATTGTTTGTTAAAAAAAAATGTGAGCCTTATAAATGAAATTCCAGTTGCCTTTGTTGTGAAATAAAATTCTAGGATCCAATATTATTATTTTTAAATTTACATTATCAGGATGTATAAGTATAAGATTGTTGTTCTTTAGATCGTGAAATTTCTAATAACCAACTATATTATTGAATTCAGAGGGATGAATGCTTTTAGGGTATGTTTGTTTTACATATTACTAAAAAAATGTGTTCTGGACTTTGAAAATAAAATTTTAAAATTCTAATGAATAGTAAAATTGTATGTTTGTTTTGAACAAAAAGGATAGGATTATATAGGATTGTAAAAAAATTATTTGTATTATTATAAAATTATAGTAATGATTGAAATTGAACAATTTGAAAATTTTAAAAGTGACATAAACAAATGGGAATATTACAGATGTAGGAACAAACAAAGGTTTTAAATTGAACAAAAATCGATTTTAGTATTGTAAAAAATGTGGAATTGTAAAGTCCAAGATTATAAATTTAAAAACAAACATGCCCTTAGAATGGAATACATTTCTATAGCTACAATGGATCAAGATTAATGTGTTTGGAAAATTGAGCTGAAATTGAGAAGAATTTCTTATACAAAAAAAAAATATAATAAATTTTTTTTTTTCATTTTGTAGGAAGAGAAAGTCTCTGTTGTACAGCCCACAGGATCAATACATCTTGAAAATTATCTGAAAAAAAATAAAATATTGCAGGTTTGTTTCCAAATATAATTCCACTATTTTGAAAAAAAAAAAAAAAAAATTGATAATTAACATCTATATATTGACAAGAGAAACAGAGTACGTGACACGGCATGTCCTATTCATAGAAAGCTGACCATTAAACGTGGACTCGTGGAGTGTATGCGTTTAGAAAATGTTTAAACGTGGACTCGTTTGAAATCTAGCCGTTGAAAATGTTGGATTTCATAAATAAATTTTAAAAACGACATCATTTTTCAAGAATTTGGGTTCAGTTTTTTTTTTATATTAGTTCTTATTTAATTGGTTTTAACTTTTTTAAGTAATTTTTTATATTAGTCCTTATTTAATTCTTTTTAACTTTTTTAGTTATTTTTTATATTAGTCCTTATTTAAATCTTTTTAACTTTTTTAAAAGAAATTGATCTACGTCCGTGTAAAAGTCACCACTACGTTTATTTAGTTCTTTTTTATTTATAAAAGAAAAATGTTAATCCTTATTTTATTTTTTTAATTTGTAAAAACATATTAGTATTTAATTTTATTTCTTTTAAGAATTGATCCAGGTCCAAGTAAAAGTGTAAAACTCACCACTACTTTATATCACACATTTATTAATTAATATATTTTAAAAAAATATGAAAAATTCTTGTTTTTTAAATTTTGGCATAAAAATAAGTCGGTTACATGTAAAACATGCAACAATATTACATTCAAAAACACCTCAAAAAAATAAATCCTAAATGATATTAATGGAAAAAAATGAGGAATTCAAAGAAAGACAAAATATTAATAGTATTGTTGGAAATTTGTTAAAAGCTCTCAAACACCTAATCTTGTAATTCCACTATTTTTTTATAACAAAATTACCATCAAATGTGTATTCTTAGTGGTGTTTTCCTGGCATTTTCTTCCCTAACCACATTATCCACCATTTCACCATTGTCATCATCATCATCATTCATTCTTTAGTTATATTTTGAAAATTCATTCATTATCAATATCATAGGTTTTTAATGATTGGGTTGTTTCCTTAAAAAAATAGCTTACCACACCTAAAATCACATTATTACGTTATAAGGAACATAGTAGAACTTAAATTAAATGTATATAAAATTTTAAGTTCACATGTTTTGCATTTTTTTTTTACATCATGTTTTTTGTGTTCTGGGTTAGTTTATAGTTAATAAGACAAATAATATTTTTAAACTCATTCTTGAAAGACAAATTAAATAAATGCCAATACTTGCATCTCTATAATGTTTGTTGTTTTTTGCAAGACCAGGGGTTCTCATTCTTGAAATTGATTTCCAATTTACTTTGCCAATTCCGAGCTTGAGAGAGGTAATCTTATCTGATCTTATAATATTCTAGAAAGTGGCTTGCATTTGTAAATTTTTTTTTTCCATTTAAGTTGTCCACTCTTTGGGCCGGTTTTGTTACGGAGTTAGTGAACCATATTGCTAGCCAGGATGCGTTTGTGAGGAGGGAGTAGTTGAGGGAAATTAAATAAATGGAATCTGGAGATTGATGAAGTCTGATTCTTTTGTGACTGACTTTGAATGGCCTTTTTTGAGATCAAGATTTGATTTTGAAAGTGGGAGGAGCGTTAGGAGGATGAAATGGTTGAGGTTCTTTCATAGTTTCAATAGAATTGATAATCGGTTTGAATTTTCTCGTTGATTTTAAATATTTTATGGATGAGAATCAAGTAAAACAAAATGAATGTTTATGATGTTATGATGATTTGTCCATTGAAAAACTGGGCTAAAAAAATAAAACTTTAAAGGTTTGCAAAATTGAAGCAGTAGTACCACATATAAGAGTAAAGTATATTTTGGAGAGAATTGAATTTTATTGATACATAGCTTACAATATATATATTGTACAAGTGAAGATTTTAGAGAATACAAAAATATGTACAGGGTATGCAATCCGCTATAATCTTGTGATTTCCTAAGATAATGGTTGACCAAAATCAATTTATATCTTGAGTTTTATGAGGCGAAGATCTTATTCTGGAATCTTTCTTAATATGTCCCGGCAAAATTGACGTTTCATTAGCAACAGAGATTTTGGAACGTAATGACTCGAATCGTGTTCGTGGAAGAGGTTTGGTGAGTAGATCAGCCAATTGGTCAACAGTGCTCACATAAGAGACTGAAAGTAAACCTTTCGAGGAGAGATCACGAACAAAGTGAATGTCGATAGCAATATGCTTCATCCGGGAGTGTTGTATTGGATGAAGGGCAAGTCGTGTAGCACTCATTTTGTCACATAGAAGACGGGGTGTGACGGTAACATGAATACTTAATTCCTGAAAAAGATGCACAATCCAACTGACTTTAGAAGCAACTGATGCCAACGCCCTATACTCCGCTTAGTTGATGATCGGGCCACTCCAGGCGAAATAGTCTCTTTACTTCTGCCCAATCTTCACTTCTCGGGGACGACAAGCGTTGTGCCAGACGGTTAACGATATATCGGGTCTAGTGAGTGCAAGATATTGTAGACCTCCAATTGCACTTCGATATTCTGTTGGATCAACCCAAGTGAGGGAAGAAGAACTCTTTGGATTGCTAGGCGTCTTCAATGGTTTTACCCCATCCATTCGATGACGCCTAAAAAGGTCGACAATGTATTTATGTTGTGAAAGAAATAACCATAACCCCTCTTTGCAGCGTTGCACCTCAATACCAAGAAAGAATGATAAGGAGCAAATGTCTTTCGCCGCAAAGGAAGATTGAAGATGCTTGATATGTGAATCAATAAGATTAGGAAGAGAGCTTGTGACAATTAAATCATCCACATAGACTAGAACAAGCAGTCGATCATTAGCATGAATATATAAGAATAAAGAGTGATCGGCCCGAGATTGAACAAAACCAAATGATAAGAGAGAAGAGCGCGTAACATTATACCATTCTCTTGGGGCTTGACGAAGGCCATATAGAGATTTGCGGAGAAGACAGATATGTGACTGGCGAGATTTGTCCACAAAACCAGGGGGTTGTGTCATGTAAACTGGGGTTTTAAGATCTCCATGTAGAAAAGCATTACTAATGTCGAGCTGCTTTAAAGGCCAGTTCGAACTTAATGCAAGAGTTAAGACACGTGCGAATAGTAACGGGCTTCACCACAGGACTGAATGTCTCATTAAAATCTACACCGGGATGTTGATGAAAACCCTTGGCGACCAACCTAGCTTTATGCCTCTCAACTGTGCCATCTGGCTTTCGTTTGACACGGAACACCCATTTACACCCGACAATATTGGCGTGTGGTGGAGGTACGACAAGGGACCATGTGCCATGACGTTGGAGAGCATTGAACTTTTCAGTCATTGCTTGTCGCTAGACGGGATGCGAGAGAGCCTGTGAGACAGAGGTGGGTTTGACATCATCAGGTAATGGGTGTTTGGTTGCAGCAAATATCTTCTTGGGCTTAAAGATGTTATTTTGAGCCCTTGTACGCATGATGTGTGTGCGCGTCGGTGGAGCAGGCGGTGCAGCTGGTGGGCTGGCGGATTGGGGTGATGGGGTGACAGGAGCTTCGGTAGGCGATGAGATTGTGACGGGAGGCGGTGACTTATTAGATGGCAGTGATAGTAAAGGTGGGCAATTTGATGGTGGGTCTGGAGCTGGCTGTTCATTGACAGGTTCAGGAGGTTTCTTAAAACTCGAGAATGTAAATTTGGAAAATTTTACATGTCTAGAGACAAAGATACGACCAGTAGTTGGATCATAGCACCTGTAAGCACTTTGACTCATTGAGTACCCAATAAATATGCAAGGTTTTGACGGAAAATTTAACTTGCCAAGATTGTAGGGCCTTAGCCAAGGAAAGCAAATGCACCCAAAAATACGTAACTTTGAAGATTACCCAACTCGTTGGTGAGATTATGAAAAGCGCCTGAGTCCATCAACCACGACGAGTATGAGTAATTCGGAGACTGTGCCATATTTGCTGTCGCTTGCAACTTGCGACAATAAGGAGCAGTGTGCCCCTTATAACCACAGAGTTGACAAATGACGGGTGGAGGAGCATTACCATAATTGTTGCGGCCGCCACTGCGACCACCTCGACCATTGTTACCGCCCCTGTTTCCTCCACCACGCCAGTTCGAGGACTGCCCACTTCCTTCACCATTACCCTTGGAGTAGTTTTTCTGGTGCGACAAACCAGATTGTGCTGTATTAGCAGTGGCCAGTAGTTGAGACGTTTCTGTTTCAATGTTTTTTAGATAGATTTCATGCTCAATCAACCGGTCTCGCAGCTCCTCAGACGTCTCCCGCGTACGAACAGAACTGACAATGTCCCGATAATTCTGAGATAACCCATTGACGATGTAAAGAGTGAGATCATCGTCCTAGACAGGTTAATAAATGAGACTGAGTTCATCTGTTAAGGCTTTGATATGGTTCACATAATCCGAAATAGATCGGTTGCCAATGCTTGCCTTTGTTAGGGCAGTTTTGAGATGCAAACCAATTATATTCCAATAAAAGAAGATTTGATTTACCAATTACATACATTGAAGATGGATTTCATTAAACATAACAGAGCTCAACAAAAACAGCAAAAAACTTAATAAATACCAATAAATACCAAAAACAGAGAGTAAAGCTCGTACACTTCTTCTGATCCCACGGATCCAGATGTGTTTGTTCAATTTCACATCGACTCTGACATCAGTTGTTTCCATTGCCTTCTTGGCAACCTTTCTAATTTCCTTGATGGCTTTTGGTGCCTTTTTCTTGAAGGTACTGCATACAATCCATAACAGAAACACACTTAGCATAATTGAAACACAATAGGAGTAAAGGTATAGTGAAATCATGAGACATCAGCCTGTGCAAAAACTATTAAATACAGACATAGGAATAGTGGCATGTTTGAACAACTAAGTAATAGCTAGAAATATTTAATGTTCAGTAATCACTAAAAGGAATTGAATTTTTGAATGGACTCTAAGGCCCCGATTGGTAGCCCTACAAAATTTGTAGAAATAGTTGTCCCATGACTATTTTAATGAGGAGAAATGCTACTAAATTGATTGGTAGGAATTATTAAAAAGAGGATGTTTAAAAGTTATATGTTAATTGGTAGATTGTATTAAAAGTGAATTAAAAAAAAATTGAAACATTAACAAATTACTAATTTATCCTTCATCTTCCATAGCACACCACCATCATCTTCAACACACCCTTCATAACAAATTCAACAACAAATTCCAGTAGCAAAATTCAGCAACAAATTTCCACCAATATATCATTAAAATTGCAATTGCAGAGACTACTCCAAGATCTAAACAAGAATTAATAAAACATTGTGCACATCAGAATAAATACTCAGAAATTGATTCAGAGGAATACATCTTCAAATAACAAAAACCCAAATACTCAGAAATTGATTCAATCAACACAAACCCAAATTTTGCCCAAAATACTAAAAAATTGACGAAGCAGCCATGGCGAACACCGTACGAATCACCGCCGCTCAGATGACCTCAATCAACGACATCTCTGCCAATTTCGCCACCTGCTCTCGCCTCGTCAACCAACTCTATTTCCCCGAAAATTTCTCCTACGTCGGCGCCAAATCGAGGAACTGGGGCGTGGAGAAGAAGGTAAGTGCGGCGGAGGAGAAGAAGGTGGATGCGGCGGTGGAGAAGAAGATGGATGGGCGGCGGAATTGTATTAAATAAAGAGAAATGAACAGTGATTCGGGGTTAAGGAAGGGCGGGCTAGCTGTTTGGGACCGGGTTGGGGATTTTATTTTATGGGCTACCAATCAATTTACAAGATTAGTAGCCCAGCCCTTTTAGGGGTTATAAACCCCTACCAATCGGGACCTAAAGATACAAATACCAGAACAATCCCACAAGTGTGTGCATGTTTTCAAATCAAAGGGCCAAGAACATTAATGTAGGGCAGTAATAGAGCAACCTTATGAAGGGTTGCAGGCCAAGAAATTCAATACAAATCAACAGAAGCACAAAGTTCATTAGACTAAACTAGTATTGCACCCGTGCTAACGCACAGTCATTGTTGTCATCAAACATTTTATATGTTAAAATAATTACTTTTGATTAATATAAAATTTTATATTAATATCTTGTTGTATTGTCAATATTCGTGATAATGTGAGTTTTAAAATAAAATTTTGATATTTTAAAATTATATTTAATTTTATTCATAACAATATTAATTTGTTAAAGAAAATTCTTTGCAAAAAAGTTCTTCACTTTATAGTATTTTTTGTGCTAAAGTTAATGTATTAAACCACTATAATCGACCATAGCTAAATCTTATAGAGAGAGTTAAGCTATGACAGTAAAAAAACTATTCAATGGGACATTGCAAATATATTATCACAGATTTATTGAAACGGAAATGAAAAACAAATTAGTAAAAATTGTAAAATTAATTTAGCATCAATTTAAGAAAATCATGGGAAAAATTTGCACTACATTCAAGGCATAATATAAAGGAGATCGTGAAATGAAATATACAATCTTTTTTGTTAAAAAATTTACATTCAAGAAAAAAAAAATCAATAGTAAGATGGTTCACTCATCTTGTAGCACATAAGTTTGAAAGAAAGAATTGAGAGACTGTAATCTTAAAAAAATATTCACATGCTAAATTACATAACTGAAATTCTTCATAGCAAACCAATTCAATATTTTAAAAAATTCAACATATCATAAAGTCGAATAGTGAAAAAACTCGCCATTAGATAAACGCATTACAAATTACATAGATTAAACTTCAAAACAAACTTAATACCTCGAGAATTCCCGAAAACCATATGAATTGAAATACTTTTTTACCTGTTTGTTGACTTGCAACACCAACCTACAAAATAAATTGAACTAATATAAAAACTCATTGGTAGGCGAAAGAAGAAGAGTCTTTGACGAAGAGAGAAACGAAAGAGTTCGAAAAGAAAAAAAATATAAACCAAACAAAGGCAGAGAGAAAACATTTAAAGGGAAAACAGAACAGTGTAATGAATGTTGGTAATTTTGAAGTCATAGCCTCACAATCAAATATTTTTTAAAATTAGAAAAAAAAAAAAAATCAGATTGAACAAATTTAAGCGGATATCACCTTTTAGGATGAATGCAACAAAAATGGATATAATTGCATAACAAAGTTGATATTAGGAGGAAAAAGTTATTTCTTTAGTACACTAATCTAACCTTCAAAACAAAATAAAATATGCACAATTCATAAATAGAAAAGAAGACAATTGAAATCATTCACAAAGAAGAACATGAGAAATGTGAAACTGAAATCTATAATAGATTTGCAATTGAAAAGAGCTGATGGATAATCCAATTTCTAAATTTGTTCATACCTACAAATTATTCGTTCAATTTTTCCATAATTTAATGCTTATTAGGTTATCAATGAAATATTTTTCATTTTCTCTATTATTTTCATGAAAAAAATAAAATAAATAAACCCCTAAACATTGTACAAAAAGCAGAAAAGTTACCAATGATGATATTTTATTTGGAAAAGCAAGAATCCTTGAACTAATTATTTTGTTAGTAATAAGAACAACTACATCAGCAATAATGCCTTCACACGCTGATTTTTCAAGCTCACTGTGAGAATTTTCTATTTTGATTCTAAATTTTCTTAAATAGTTGATTGCATTTGACACTCAATTTGAGAAAAACTAAATCCACATCCTAATAAGGCACCATTTAAAGATAAAATTATTTAGAATTTATTTTCCATAAAATTCAAGAAAATATAATGTGACATCATACCTCTTGAATTTGAAGATGTTCAAGATCTTGATTTCCTTGTGTAATTTTTTCCTTTGTTGCCACACAAATGAAATATAATTTGATAGTATCAAACAATACCAATTTTAGAAAGACAAAATTAATTATGAACATTAAAATTTAGTCATCGACTAATTTCCACTTTAATTAGAGATTTTAGATAACACTGAGTGTAGGCAAATAAATTTAATCACGAATTAAATCGTGACACGTGGAAAATTGCATGTTGAAAATCAATTAAATTTATTTAATTGGGAATATAAGATTAATTCATAAAATAAATAAATAAATCATTGATGATATAAATTAGGCCTCTAAAGTCCAATAAATAAATAGTTGGACCTCTAAAGTCCAATAAATAAATTAGTTGGGCCTCTAACGCCCGGTAAATCAAGTTGGGCCTCTAAAGTCCAATAAATTAAATCAAGCTCAGTCCAAAATTGTGGAGCCCATAAAATCTTTCTAGATAACTCCAAATCTTTCATGCCCATCGGATCGAGCCCATCAAATCTAGGGCAAAGGCCACATTCTACACCTATAAATAAGGGTCTCATTCCTCTCATTGGACACACACAAAATATTGAATACACAGAAATTCGTAAGTTCTAGCGACTGAGTTTTGTGATTCAAAGTAATTCTTCAAGGCGTTCTTCAATGAGCTCTTCAACCCAACATCACAGTGCTAAGCCTCTTGGATTCGCGTTCTTCTCAAAAGTCCCTCGGAAATCAAGCAAGAACGGTCTTCGATTCAACATCACGGTGTTAAGCCTCTTGGATCCGCGTTCTTCCCAAAAGTCCCTCGAAAATAAAGCAAGAACGGTCTTCGATCCAACATCACGGTGCTAAGCCTCTTGGATCCGCGTTCTTCTCAAAAGTCTCTCGGAAATCAAACAAGAACGGTCTTCGATCCAACATCACAGTGCTAAGCCTCTTGGATCCACGTTCTTCTCAAAAGTTCTTCGGAAGTCAATCAAGAACGATCTTCGATCCAAGATCAAGACGCTAAACCTCTTGGATCCGCGTTCTCCAGTTGGAAGTTCTTCGAGTTCTTCGTGTCCCTCGATAGTCCCTCGGAAATGAATTAAGAATGGTCTTCGATCCAAGGTCACGGTACTAAGCCTCTTGGATCCGCGTTTCTTCTAAAAAATCCCTCGAAAATTAATCAAGAACGGTTTTTGATCTAAGATTACGGTGTTAAACCTCTTAGATTCGCGTTCTTACCACAAATCCCTCAAAAGTTCTTTTAATCCAAGATGAGGCATGTCTTGCTTGATTTGTCCCCTTGGTGGGCTCAAAATCTTTATCATACCAAATCTTGCAAGTGAAAATTTATTTCCGGTATGGATAATAATGTTGAGCTGTCTTTACTCCAAGGACAAAGATCTAAACCCTTTGGATTAATATTACAAAGTCTCAAAATTCAGGCCACATATAAGATTCAGCTGCAGATCCGACTCCGAAAACCTTGGAAGAAAGTCAAAGTCAAGATCAAAGAGAGAATCAAAGGATCAAATTAGAGATTGTACTCGAATTTATATTCAACTCAAGAAGTTATCTTTGTAATTCCTTTTTCATGTTTATTCATATTATTAAATATGAAAATTTGTGTTTACACTGAGAAAACATTGTTACAAAAAGAGAACATCATCTTCAGAGATTTGAAAGATAAAAAGTCTTGCAAACCAAAACCATTTAATGGTTATTGTGATAATTGGAATATTTTTGCATATGCTGAAAAGTTTAACTATACAAAAAAAGCCAATTTGAAAAAATCAAAATGATACTTCATTGCACTTTTAAATTATAAATTAATAAATGGTTGGGTTCTATTGCAGACTCACCAATCAACATCCATTTCGGAGATCAAATCGTGCAATTGCCTCTTTTTTTATGGGAACAACCAACCAAGTGCCACTTAAATATTTTCTTAGTGTGTAAAGGACCAAAATCTTCCTATCCACGCGACAAATAAACCACAAAATCGAAAAAAATTAAACAAAAATTTATGTACTTATTGAAAACACGAATATACACATGCATGATTACAAAAATTAGAAAGAAACGTACAAAGATGAAATTAAGTGTATCGATTCTCAAATTTGACATAATTTAAATAATTTTATCGTCCAGTAAAAATCTCAATTTGCGCGTTGTCTTTTTAAAAAGCTTGTGAAAAGATTCGTCGAAACTTTCAAGATAACTGGTTGTTCAACAATAAGAGTTAAAATCAAGTGTCATGAATTGCAAGACGTAGAAGTCTCATGTTTATCTTAGAGGAAAATTTAAAATATAAATAACTATATGAATTTCTTTGTGTTGTTCATATCTTCCACCCCGATTGATCCGAAAATTTTCCAATTTTAGATTTTTTAGAGTATCTTTATGTGAAGACTCAATAAGGTAATCAGTATGAACATTTTCCATGACATAATCAAAGTAATTAACATTGAGTACCTTGTTGTAACATGAATAATCTCACCACACAGACAGCAACCAGATGAAGTGACTTGAGGTTGAGGCTCTATGAGTCAGAAGCCGTAGGTTGTAGGAATCACATAGGCTACCCGAGGTCGGAGGCGACTTGGGCGTTACATTAATCGGGCGACGTGGAAGAAAGAGAAGGCCACTTAGCGACCTGGAAGGTCGCACAAGTCGGGGACGACTCAGTCTCAAGGTCGAAAGGAGGATAAATATGGCAAAGATACGGGGAGTTAATGGTGCGGATTTTGCGGACCGTAATCAGGGTAAGTGTATCCGGATGCGTTTGTGGGACAAGCAAGGGAACCCTAGGTCGGCCCATGGAACGAAGCCCATTAAGACTGTAACCCTAATTCTTTGTCTATAAATATAACTTGTATTACACATTGTAAGGGATCAAATTCTTCACACATTAGAATCCTGGCGTAAATTATAGTGCAAGATACGGCTTGGAGCCCTGTGACGTAGTCTTATTCAAAAGACGAACTGGGTAACCAAACTTCGTGTTTTTACTTATTTTGATCATCTGCTTAATTATTGTTTATTATTTGTTGGCCGGTGAACATAAACTGGGTACAACAATTGACGCCGTCTGTGAGAATAATTTCTACTGATTGTTCATCATTCTTGGAAGACCCACCTTCCGTTCATCAACGATGGCCATCAACCCGATAAAGGCTCGGGGGAGAGAAGTTCGACGACAAGATGGGGGCAGAAGCCTCCCTAGGCTCCCCATCGCGACTAATCGAAGGGTTGCCCATAACCACTCCGTGATTGGGCAATCTTATTCGGACAGGAAGATGAAAAGCCGCCCTGGCCGTCTCCCAGAAGAGGCGACTTATCTTCGACGGCCCAGAAGAATCACTTCCAAACAAGAAGGTCACCTGGGGGGAGGGCCCGCCTAAAGCTAAGGGGCATCTAACCCCAAAAGGGCAGTCCATGGTCAACCGACCCCTTCTTCGCGACGACGCAGAGTCACTAACACTAGGAAGTTCCGGCTCAAGGATCGACAGAGACATCCGGTTTCAAACAACTTGTTCAACCGCCTTGGAAACCTCGGAGCACTGAAAGCTCCAGCAGATGTGGAGGATGAGGCTAACTCTTCTATCCCGGATCGCAGCACGAAGTGCCGAAGGGTTCTGTCGTCTGTCATGGCAACAGGCAGGGCGCCTGCCCGACCTCGCGTATTCGCGATGCACAGGTCGCCTCACTTACCCGCGCTGTTTAGACATTGCTTGAACGGGCTGAAAATTAGTACGGAATGATGGGGACAGATGCCGACCTCGTCATCCCGAGATTGCCATTTAGTACGCTAATTACTTTAGCACCTACTCAGAGGAAAGTCAACGCAGCGGCAATAGATTGCTATAATGGGAGCATGGACCCAAGGGCTCATGTATCGAGGTATATCTCCTACATGGCGTCCATGGGTGCAACCGATGCGACCAGATGTAGGCTATTTCCTTTAACTTTGAGTGACCATGCTAATATGTGGTTCACTTATTTTCCATGTTTGGACAATTCGACCAACTTGAGAGATCGTTCTCGAGTCATTTCTCGACAATGGCTCCCGACCCCGATGACAAATACCGATGAATGCTCAACAGGTGACAATGAATCTGGACGATCCTATATTGAAAGGATCAAGAAGCTCATCCTGAAGGGATCCCTTAGGGATGAGGCAAATCGCTTTCAGGCCATTGGCGGCCTTAGAAGGGGGACCAAGATGTGGCGGTGCATGACCGCCGACTATCCAACTAGTTATGCCGAATTTCGAAAGCGGGCCGACGACCTGATACTTACTTCAGAGCTTCTGAAGTCCCGACTCTCCGACGCGGAGGAAGTCGGGGCATCAAAAAGGAGTTCCGAGGGAATTGGGAGCCACAAAGACTCTCCTAGCAACTATAAGCCGTTCGAAGAGTCGATTTCTGTGAAGTTGATGGATGTCTTAGGCATGACGCCCATTCATGTCTACGGGCAGATTAAGGATCGGGAGTTACTTCTCCCACCTCGTCCAATGAGGAATAAGGGTAAGCAGAATCCATACAAGTTCTGCAACTACAACGACCAGGCAGGCCACTACACAAGTGAATGCGAGAACCTGCTGAAACAGCTTTGGAGGCTGTACTAGGACAGATTGTTGAATGAGTTTATCAAGCGACCTCAGAAGGGCGAGTTGGTACCTTGAAGATCACAAACCACCCAACTGTTCCAGAGAATGAGGAGCTGGCAGAGAGACCTCTCCACCATTAAAGCTCACGAGCTCAAGAATACATATGGCACAGAGACCTGGTTCCCGTGAAACGGGGCTCGTCCGAGATACTTACTTTTTAGTAGATCGGAGGTCACCTTCTTTTGTAATAGTCTAGCCATGTTAAATAAAGAAATTTCTCTTTTCAAAACTCCTGTGTGAAGAAACCAAACGGGTCGCGTGAAAAACATTTGATCGATAAAATGCATGCCACATGAAAGACACGATCGATAAAATGCATGCCACATGAAAGACATGATAGATAACATGCAGGTCGCATAAAAGACATGATTGATAACACGCGAACCCGAGGTGTGACTTTAGAAATACTGGAGGCGAGATCGCCACCGTAGCGGTGCGGTTATCCCCCGACTTTGTAAGACGACTATGCAAATGTCCAAGAACAAGTCACCTAGAAAATAGGACGCAAAGACTAAGCAAAAGTCGCATAAGGAAATCAAGTCGGCACAATGAGGGGTGGAAAGAAGAAGTGATATTCCGTATTGACGAAAGGCCGAAGGCTACTCAAGTCGCAAACTGCTCGGCCAGAAATGGTCGTCGACGAGCGCAAACAAGTCTCGCACTAAAGAGTTTCAACTCAAAGTGCGAGCACAGATAAGTCTCGCACAAAGTGTCTCAGCTCGGAGTGCGAGCACAGAAAAGACTTGTACGAAGAGGCTCGCTACCTCGGAGTACAAGCACAGAAAAGACTTGTACGAAGAGGCTCGCTACCTCAGAGTACAAGCGCAGAAAAAACTTATATGAAGAGGTTCGCCACCTCGGAGTACAAGGAGATAAGTCTCGCACTAAAGAGTGTCGCCCCAAAGGCGAAAGACGTAAAAGTCTCAAGACTAAAGAGTATCAGCTCCAAGTGCGAGCACATAAAAGTCTCGCACTAAAGAGTTTCAACTCTAAGTGCGAGCGTCAACTAGAACTCTCGACGAGCTCAAATCTTGGCGGGTAGCTACCTCGGATGTATAACCTTCCGACTTGGAGGCACAAAGGAGAATTGAGCCCGCGAAGATATGTCAAACTTAATACCAACAATGCAACCTCAAGTACATAAAACAGACAAATCCTAATTCAAAGCAGAGATCAAGACCAACCTCCGAACGAAGTCGGAGTCCGCTCTTGGGGGCAATTGTTGTAACATGAATAATCTCACCACACAGATAAGGTACGAAGCTGACAAGTCGATCACCAGCAACCAGATGAAGTGACTTGAGGTTGAGGCTCTATGAGTCATAAGCCGCAGGTTGTAGGAATCACATAGGCTACCCGAGGTCGGAGGCGACTTGGAACGTTACGTAAGTCGCTAGCGGACGTGGAAGAAAGGGAAGGCCACTTGGCGACCTGGAAGGTCGCACAAGTCGGGGATGACTCGGTCTCAAGGTCGAAAGGAGGATAAATATGGCAAAGATACGGGGAGTTAATGGTGCGGATTTTGCGGACCGTAATCAGGGTAAGTGTATCCGGATGCCCGATTTGCGGGACAAGCAAAGGAACCCTAGGTCGGCCCATGGAACGAAGCCCATTAAGACTGTAACCCTAATTCTTTGTCTATAAATATAACTTGTATTACACATTGTAAGGGATCGAATTCTTCACACATTAGAATCCTTGGCAGAAATTATAGTGCAAGATACCTGGCTTGGAGCCCCCCAGACGTAGTCTTATTCAAAAGACGAACTGGGTAACCAAACTTCGTGTTTTTACTTGTTTTGATCGTCTGCTTAATTATTGTTTATTATTTGTTGGCCGGTGAACATAAACCGGGTACAACATACCTAAAATCAGATTGAGATTTTTTTTTAAAAGTCTCAAATAGATATCTTATCACAAAGAACTTGCACTTGACTATAATTTTGTGCATAAATGGTTTTCTTTGGGTAATTGAAAAAAGGGCAAAAAAAAAAAAAAAATTGTGATTATTATAATCTTGAGTATTAATCTCAATTTATAGGAAAATGCAATTATTGTCATATCATATTTTATCCAGCAAAACAAATTAAAATATATGTAAAAATAGAAAATAAGGACGAAAATTAAGGGCCAAACTCAATTTTTTTGTCCTTTTAACCAATTAAAATTAAGAACGAAAAAATTGAATTTTTTTACCTATTTTAGCTAGTTTTTCGCTGATAAAATGATTAAATTTGGTAAATTTTGGGTCTACTTTTAAATTTGAAAAAAATTAGCGTACTAAAAATCAAAATTATTGAAAGTTAAAGGAAAAATAGAATTTTATACCATTTTTTAATATTGTATATGTGCAATATATTCACATTTCTTATTCTAATTTATAAACTAAATGTATTCTTAAATATAATGTATATGCAATTGTATATCTTGTTGGTTCAACACTTGTTGTATTAATATTATTAAAATATTATTTCAATATGTCGAATACATTATTTATGTATTATATTACACGAAGTATATATTAAATTATAATTAAGAACTCCGTGAACATCTCCTACATAATTTTATAATAATTAATAATAAATGAAAACTTAATTGTTATACAAATAAATCATCTTAATTGAAAGGGATGTGCTATTAAACATATTTAATCTATAAGGTATTAATTGAGAGGTTAACTCGCTTATTTAGCATGAAATTTACAATCCACTTTGCAACATATGCCTTCAAATTAGAAGAAGAAAAATAAGACACAAATAATTAGGGTGCTATTGCAATAGTAAAAAAAAAAATACATCTCAAAATGTGTAAATAATTTCTCTTCCTTACTCGCTTGTCTAACCAAAAAAATCATATATACGTATTCCAAAATAACGTAATACACTTCAAGATATTTTTACAACAAAACAAATACGACAAATTACAATTATCAGTTTCACATTACTAAATTGTTATACGATTTTCAATTACATTTAACATCTATCATAAATCTCAACTTTAAGTTTAAACCAAAAGAAGTGGGCTGAAAAAACTAAGGTATATTAAAATATGGCCTATGGAATAGCGGCCCAAACAAACATGACCCAAATAAATAGAATAACCACATCAATGCTTTCAAAAGATTTGGCGACTATTGCCAGAAACTGTAAAAAGACCTTGAAACGCTCTTAAGAAAAATCCCAAAGAACGCCAACGCAATATAATCTAGATGAAATATAAAAATCTACACAAAAAAATCTAAATGCGACAAAACTTTAATCCCAAATTCGACGGACACAACAAATGAATATAAACCAATAAACTGAAAATATCATAATCAAATAAAGAAATTGAGAAAAAATTACATGGAGAGATAATTCAAGATCATCAACAAAATTATAAAGAGTGAGACATTTGACAAACTTGAAACACGGAACCTGAGCGACCGGCTAGCGAGGAAAAGTAGAGATTGCGGATTGTATCACTAAACTATTGTACATATTATATCACTAAATAAAAAGACGACTTTAATAATAATTGTATCCTTGAATTAAGCGGCTAATCTGGTGTGCAGTTTATATCACTAAACGTTGAAGGTCGTGCTAGAAGGAAACACATTAATATTAAATATAAAAGTCAAAGCATATACTGCTCTTAAGTGTTTTGTTATGTAGAATAATTAAAAATTGAACAATTTAATGTAGATGTGTGTACTTCTCTTACATTGGTATTCGTAGATATATTTATTTATAGATAGATATTCTCATATATTTTGCAAAAAACACAATTCTATTCTTGAAAAGAGTCTGTATATTGTGTGAAAATATTTTTCATATAGATATTCGAGGAGTATGACTTCCAAAATCTTGAGTTCTTTAACAAAGGATATACTCTCATCAAAGAATCATCAAATTATTATGTGGATCATCATCACAAAACTCAACAATTTAGAAGGCAAGTCAACCATAGGTATACTTGGACAACGTAAGAAATCAAATGATAAATAATGACATTACACCCACTTTAACTAACTAACTAACTCGGTAATGAAAAATCCAATATATATATATATATTGAGATAAAACTATATAATGACTAATACTACAACGTGTTAATATAACCAAAACATATTAATTCGATACTTAATATTTGGTGTCGATCAATTTATATTGTATGCCATATACAAAATCCACACTATGGATTGTTAAAAAATATTATTCTAATATAAATATATAATGTAAAATATATATAGAGATGTTAAAAGGGTCATGGCCCGTAGGGCCGACCCTTTTAAACCTGAAAAATCAAGGTTTAGGGCTAAGCTTTTTCAGGCCCGTTTATCGTGAACCGATAAGGCCCTGAACCGTTTAGCCCGAAGTCCTATAGGGTTAGGGCTAACCCTCCAGCCCGTTTAATATTTATTTTTAATTGATTTTAATATAATTTAATATAATTATATGATAATTTAATAATTTATTTCTATTTTTGTACATATTTTAGATGAAATTAGTTAAAAAGACAATATTCAAATTAAATATAAATAAAATATTAAGCAATAGTGTCATCTTTTCAACCTTGCTTTAAAAAAAATAAAATTGGTTGATGTAATTAAATATAATTAGCAATATATTTATCATATTAATATATTTCCTTTAATTTTATATGAATTTAAATTACACCATATTATATCACAAATACTTTTGAATTTAATTTTAATTATTTAAAAAAATATATTTTGTAGCCCGTTTAGCCAACGAACTGCTAGGGTTAGGGTTAGGTCCTAGCTATTAGTGACCCATTTATCGTGAACTAGTAAGACCCTGGACCGTTAAAGCCTGCGACCCTATAGGGCTGACCCTAATGGATTATGGTCGGCCCGTTTAACATCTCTAGATATATATGTATATATGATTAATTGTGGAATATATTAAACTCTGGGAATAAGTTCATAGATATTTTGTGATATTTGATAAACTATCGTAACACGAACTATAATAATCCAAACCGAGACAAAAAAACTTGACGTGTAAGAAAACAACAATATTTGAAAACCAATTTCCTAGAAGTGAAATTGACATAGACATTGAAACCAATAACTAATTAAAATGTCAGAGAAGAACGAATAGGCAACAACAACTTCACTATATTTTTGTCAAACTTAATTATATAAAACCATGACCAACCCAAAAGTTAGATTATTGAAGAATTATAAGCATTCTTTAATTCAAGAAAAACAAAGAACATCATACAAAAATTAATATACCACTTATCGTATGAATACATGATTAGAGATACATGACAATCAATTAAGTATAAAAGTAAATAAGACACATACACGATTGAAGCAGATCAAAGAATATATATGTTTAACTTTGATGGTTACAATATATATTATCCATTATCAACAGGATTGAAAATAACATGAATCTGAAATTAACTCAAAGACCAAATAAAATTCAACGTCATCAATAAATATGGCAAAGGTGACAATACGAAAAACTTAAAATTTCACATCGAAAAAAAAAAAAAATACTTTCACGAAATCATGACTTATCCGTCAAACTTAAATTATATAAAAAACCTAAAGCCAGGCAAATCTGAATTTACGCCAATCAAGCATCAAAATGACCAACATTTCACCGTTGAAAATCTAAAATTCTGATATAAAATACGCACAAGAAATCGAAATAAACGCATGAGAGAGTACACAATATTTCTAACCTAAATCACAAGAAACTGGAACAAAAGGATTTAGATGAAAACCCAATGCTAATCTCATGATGTATATATATATACTCATGAATTTGGGAGCACCCGTAAAATCAGAATGGAAAAGAGAAACGTTTGTTCAATTACTAATAAATATAATCAATGAAAGATATAAGTAATATGCAAATCTTAAGGTAAATATTAAGATGATATAAAGAGAATTAAATATTGAAATAAGTAATCTTTGGTCCAAAAACTCAACCACACTAACTCATAGGTCCAAAGACAAAAAAATATAACTCTTAGGTCCAAAAAACCCTATAGAAAATACCACGATACCCCCACACTAAATTATTCTCTCTCATTTATCAATCAGCCCACCGCATCATTTCCTTCCCCGCTCTTTTCCTCTCTCTCACACCAAACCATTTCTCCATCTCTACAAAATCCTCCCACCTGCAACCACCAATTCTAATCTTCCTCCACCCACCCTCACTGATGCTACCCACTGCAGACGGTGGTAGTGGCTAGCGACCCACACCCTCCACCGCCGCCTCCGCCTGTCCAACCAAGACACCACCACTACCAGATTCTATGGTGACTCCGACGTGTAGCCGCCGTCACCACCTACGCGTACACGGTGGAGAATGAATGGAAGCAGATCTGACGGCAGTGAAAAGCACCGCTGAAGACTAAGCGAGAGCCAGCGCCGATCTTGTGGTGGCGGTCACGACGGTTGCCGATGTAATAGACGACGGAGAAAAAGAGTGTGAAGAAAAAACGTTGGCGAGCTAGGTTTAATATTTGTTGTTTTTTTGTTCAGATTTGTGTGTTGTTTGAGACGATATGGGTTTTGCGGTGTTTATGCCTCCGGTGATGGGGGGCGGTGTCAGATCTGTGGTGGGAGGCGGCAAATCAGTGGTGGGGGGCTGGGTGTGTGTTTTATGTATTTTTTGAATTTGGGTTTTTGATTTTTTTAAGAGATGTGTTCTTCTACAATGTTGTGGTCCTCTAATATCTGTGATGGATTTTTTGTTGGTTTCCTGTTTACATTAATTGGTCCAAAACACAAGCCTTGAAATTTATTGATTTGTGGTTTTTTTTATTTGTGTTTAATATTTACAGATGCGTTTTTCATTTGATTTCGTGAGGTGTACGAGAGGTATGAGCTGTGTGTCGAAGGTTAATATGGTTGCAGAAGGGGGATCTCATTATTGAAAATCTGGATTTTGTTGATATGGAAATTTTTTGAAGATTTGAAGATCCATTTATAAAGATTTGGGGTTGTTAATTTCTTATAACGAGGATCTGAAATCGGAGATGAACATGTTCATGTTTTTAATGACCCTGTTCATATTTTTTATGAACATGTTCATGTCGTGATGAAGAGGATATACAATTTTTTGGATTGTAATTGTAGGTTTAAGATATGAATTTTTCTGTAATTTTTCAGTAATTGTAATTGTAATTTTTGTAATTTTTAATTTAAATAATTTTAGATATGTAATTTTTTTTAATTTTCTAAAAATTTTATATAAAATTTTCAACTTGTAATATTTTTTTTAATTGAATTTTTGTGAATGTGTAATTTTGTATAAAAATATTTTTTTTATTGTATTTTTTGCAATATAAAGATGAATATTAGAAAATAAGGGTATGTTGGTAATTTTATAGGATAATTTTGAACCTAAAAGTAATAATATAGTTGAATAGACCTAAGAGTAAAAATCACATGGGTTTATGACCTCTAAGTCACCCACTCTTAAATATTAGAGTCAAATATTTCTATGACACATAATCATCAAAGTGAGCAGGCGAGATCATCATATAAAAAGGGCGAAAAAACCCAAGATTATCACTCGTGCGAACGCACGGTCATTGTTGTCATCAATATAGGAAAAAATATTAAAATAAAATATAAAAAAAAAATTATATAAACAATATATGAATGAATAGATAATAGCAATATTCAGACACTTTATAATCACTCGCCTAAAATAAATGCAAGATGAAGAACTTCAAAATTATTTTGATGTGATGGATGTGTGGAGTTTGAGGAACACTTGATGTAATTTAGAAGTAAGAGCAAACTAATGCAAAAATTACTCCAATGATATATTATTAAAATACATATTAATAACATTATTAATTTTCAAAATCAATTTATACCCTACATTAAAATATTGGAGAATACTTTTTTTATATTTTTATAATAATTTTATTAAAATTTATTCACATGATTCTATCAGTAAGTAAATAATTATTATGGAATTTTGATTACAATATAATATTTTTTTCAATAGTAGTATAAAATTTAATAAATAATAAAATATGTTTGACTTCAATATAAATTAAGAATAAAATAATAAAATAAAATCAGAACTACCAAAATATTGAAAATATAATATAAGGTGATGTTTCAAACCTATCGAAACATTGAAAACATAATGTAAAAAAAATTTAATATTAGAAGAGTTATGAAAATTTATTAAGAACACAAATGACGCACTTACCTTAAATTAAATGCACGGTTGAAATTGATAACTGAAGATCCAACAGTAGAGAAAAAAGGACAGGAAACCAAAGCTGACATCCATAGGTGTATTAATAAAAAAATACACATGAAAAAATTAACTAATCACATGGAGGAATAGAACTATATTTTCATTTATAAAAATAAGTAATTAATATAAACATTACAACATGAAAAAATTAGTAATAAAAGCATATTAAGGCGAAAATTATACTATAATCGTATTTATAGGAAATCCTACATTAATGAGAAGAAATTACTTTGGATTGACAACTATATGATAATAATTTCATATACTTTTAAAAAAAATAAAAGATTACCAATAACTTTTACGTATGTACTGTATAATTCTTAAAGTACAAATGAACATAAAAGATAGAGAATTTAAAACTCAAATATATAATATAGACAATATAGTAATTTAAAATTATTTATATAAATAATTAGTGCTCTAAATTGGTATAAAATAGTATTAAGACATCCTTTAATCCAACAATTAAAATGAAGGAAAAGTAGAAAATCACACACATTATATTATACTAACTACAATTTTGGCATAAATAATGGAATTTATAACAAATAGTCTAAACTTTCATATAATTAATCTCAGAATAGGTATTCTTATATTATGACACATCATTTTAATTCACTAAAAGTCAATAATCAAACAAATCTTTTTTAATAAAAAGAATTATAATATTTAATATTATAAGTTTAAAAGAATAAAACAATTCAATCTAAACTATGTCAATTCTAACATTGTTTAATCACCTAAATAATATTATAAGTTTGAGCAATATATAAAAAAAAAAAAAACTGAACTACTTTAATATTATAAGATTTACCATATACACAAACAAAACGGATTGTTTGATTGAAGTCAACCAATAATCATCAACAACTTATTTTTATAAGAATTAATCTACATACAATTTTCATAATATAATACACTACATAATGAGTTGCTTCAGAAAGGTAAATAGTACACTTATAAATTCTTAAATAAATGAATATCCTATAATCCATTAAAGAAAATGATAGAAAATGTTGTCGAAAGTTTACATTGCTCTTGACTACTTTCAATTACAAAGCAAGTAAAATATATATAATTTCAATAATGTTTATATTCCTTGCAAATGATCGGCAGAAAAATAATAAAGTACCATCATATATATAATTGAGAGTTGTAGTGATAAAGTTTAATATTACTATATTCATGGCACAAGTGTTTATCAACCCCTTGCATAATAGTAGATGAAACTCTTAAATATCATATTCGATGAAACTGGAATTAATTGACTAATTTCTGAACAAAGACGACATCGAATAGAACTCTAGTGAATGCATGACTAAATGTCGATGCTACCAGAAAAAATAAAGAGCGAATGCAAAGCTTAACGCCTATACGACCAGAAAATCCAAAAATTCAAAACATTATAAAGATAACTACCAAAAAATTTATCCGTTGTCCTGATTTATCTTCCATAAATTGTAGATTCTTCGTTACGTCAAGAATTTTTATGAAACACAGTGTTTGATGGACAAACCAAATTGATAAAATTGATAAAATTCCTAACATTACATCTACTTCACTAAGATTTGTCCTTAAAAAAAGAGTAAAACAATCTAATTCTTAACACACAAAAAAATAAAATGAAAATACTACTAATGAAAAGATGGAGTGTAAAACTTCTCTTTAAATAGGTGGGAGAACTAAATATATGCCTCAAAATAAGCAAGTAATGAAGAGACAATTAATTTCAATAATTTATTTGTCTAAACTACTATAAATAAATTGCGTAACCAATGCACAAATGATATTGATTGTTGAAGATATAACAACTCATGAAAGGAAAGAGAAACTAAAATAGAAAATCCATTGGTTTATTATATAGTTATTATTATAGATTTCCATTCCACGCAAATTATTCCTTTACCATTCTTATATTAATAATTTTAATGTAATACATGCATGCAATCATATATATATATAGAGTAACGTGTATGTGCCCATATATAGTATTGTTAAACGGGTCGGCCCTAATCCATTAGGGTCAGCCCTACAGGGCTACGGGCCAAACGGTCTCGGGCCTTAAGCGGTTCATTTTAAATGGGCCTCTAATAGTTGAGACCTAATCCTAACCCTAGCGGGTTGCGGGCTAAACGGGCCACCTAACGGGCTCCGAAAAAAATTTAAAAAAAAATTGTTCAAATATTAACATTACATAATGACAAAAAATTTCGATCCAGACTGCCCCATCATCTTTAATAACAAATGTTCAAAATATAAAATTAGTTCCCATCATCTTTAATAACATAATTGAGCAAAGTTCCCATGAAATTAGTTAATAATATAAAATTTGTATCATCACATTTATAAATTAATACCATAATATTAATTTATAATTATAATGATATCAGTTTCATATTATGAATAAATTTCATAATATAATTATAAAAATATTATATTATTATTTTATATTGAATTAATATTTTACTTATTTATTCAATTCAATAGAAATTCAAAACTGTTAAAAAATATTGAATTGGAGAGGATTAATTATTAATTGACTAAATCAAATAGAAATATTTAATTTGTAATTGATTGGCCATAATTGAAAAAAAACTTTAAAAAAAATTAATTAAAAAATTAGAAAATAAAAATAAAATAAAAATTGAGTATATATAAATATAAACGGGCTAAACGGGTTGGCCCGGTTAACCCGCGGGCTAGCCCGTTTAGCCCGCGGGCTAATCGGTCCGGGCCAAAAAGCCCCGATTTTAAACGGGCCTCCCATTGCTCGGCCCTAACCCTGCATATAATAGGTTTAAACGGGCCGGCCCGTTTAGCCCGGCCCGGATTAACAATGCTGCCCATATATACCTAAACTCACTAATGCATCTACACTATTAAATTTTTATTTTTATATTTATTTTAATTAATACTATTAAGCACCCATTTATTTATGGGAATCAACTAAACTCTAATAAACTAAAAAAAATAAACTAAAGTTTTCTCACCACTAATTACATATGAGTGTTATAAATAAAATAATTAAAAGCAAGATAAATAGTGCACAATCACAAATAACACAAAAATTATATTAACACGTAAATAATATAAAATACACATAATGCATGACATATACTGGCTAATGAAATGAGAAGCTCGAGAATCACAAAAGATTATTCAAATAATATATTATTCAATAGCATTATTATTTTTCAATCAAAGGCGACATCGAATAGAACTCCAGTCAAGACTAAATCTCGATGCTACCAGAAAATCTAAAGAGCGAATGCAAAACTTAACGTCTATACAACCAGAAAATCAAAAAAATCCAAACATTACAAAGATAATCACCTAAAAATTTATCCGTTGTCCTTATTTTCCATGAATTGTAGATTTTTCGTTCAATCGAAGATGACTTCTGAAACACAGTGTCATTAGCATCTCATAAATAATTGGCTTGAAAATAAATACACACTCGATTACAATCTCATTAGTATATATAAAACTGATAAAATTCCTAATATTACATCTAATTCACTAAGAATTGTCCTAAAAAAAGAGCAAAACAATCTAATAATTAATACACAAAAAATAAAATGAAAATATTACTACTGAGATTTGAAAAATGGAGTGTAAAACTTCTCTTTGAATAGGTGGGAGAACCCAAAATTTGTCTTGGAATAAGCAAGTAATAAATAGAATATTAATTTCATTAATTTATTAGTCTAAACTACTATGAATAAATTGTGTAATAAATGTACGACTGTGATTGATTGTTGAAGATCTAACGGTGGAGTAAAAAGGGAGGGAAAACCAATAAGGAAATCCGTAAGATGTATTATATAATTATAGATTAACACGAGTGCAAAGCAAAAATTAGAAAAAATGAAGAACTACACTGGGATATGGTCAACCCAAAAGAAAATTAGTGAGGATTTATGCATTCTTTATTTTTTCTTACAATTTTACTAAAATGGGGAAAAAGCAGGAAAGTACCAACACAAATCTATAATCTGAAGGCAAGGAAATCACGGTAACAATTAACGAATTTCAATAAGCAGATTCTGTAAAACATAGAATTACGAGCTAATTCTCAAACAACCACACAATCGCACTACGTTCAAGTCCAGCCAAACATGAAAATTAAATCTACAACTAACAATAATTAAACTAATAGATAGGATCTTAAATCAACATAATCAACCAAATAACACTGCATGGAAAATCGCCTGGTGGAATATGAAATAGTCGCCATCGCCGATCACCTGGGTATAATATAATTAATGAGTAGCTGATAATGGGCTAAGTGTTTAACGAAGAATATGACTGATACTCACGATGACTTTCTCTCAGGATTACACTCAAGAAGGAAATTGCAAACAGGGGAATGGATTCTTCATATCTGCAATATTTATGGAAACAGATTAATACGGGGATTATAAACGTATCTTGAAGATGAAGGAATAGGAGGGATACCTCACAACTCAACGACGTCTGCCATGGAAGAATTCTCCATGATATACTCTCTCCTTCCTGAAACCGTTAGTGATATTGTACTATTCAATCTCCACCTTTTGATCGCTCATGAGAATCCAAGGGACCAAATCATTTCAATTATTTAAATTGGGTCGTTCCCAATATGCGGCCCAGTAACTTGTTCCAGCCCAAAATGTAAAAACACATTCGCATCCCAGTTCCGCTCGCTTATTTGTTAAGTTGACAAAGTCATGATTTCGACAAACACGACAATGCCCCCTCCGACATTTGACTTGGCCTCAAGTCTTAAAATCCGGAAAATGGATTTTTACCACGTGGTGAACCGTTACTCCACTGAACCAGCACCTGGCTAACCGTTCTATTCCGCTTCTTCACTACTCGATGACTCAAGATTGCCACAGGTACGACGATGGCTATTCCCTCCTCGTTTATTTCTAGTAGTTGTGCTTGGGGTGTGTACTTGTTCTTGATTTGCTTCTTTAATTGAGAAACATGAAATACTGGATGTAGTCGGTACTCTGTAGGAAATTTCAATTTGTAAGCCACTTCTCCTATTTTCTCTGTGATTTGATAAGAACCAAAGTATTTCACTGATAACTTGGTTTGCTTCCTGAGTTGATCTAGAGCATTCCTGAATGGCTGCATTCGAACAAAAATTGAGTCCCCTACCACAAATGTTCTCTCAGTTCTGTGTTTGTCCGCATAGAGATTCATTCGATTCATTGCAGACTGTAGATTTTCCTTCAATATATGTATCATCCTTTGCCTCTCCATGAGTAGATCTCTAGCTTTCTCTGAGTTCCCTTCTAGATAAGGACCCAACCCCAGTTGTGTGGGTTTGTAGCCATAGAGAGCTTCGAAAGGAGTCATTTTTATAGACTGGTGGTAGTTGGTGTTGTACCACCATTCTGCTAGGGCTAGCCACTTCACCCATTTATTGGGTTTTAGGAAGGACATACACCTCAAATAAGTTTTTAGGCACTTGTTGACTCTCTCACTTTGCCCATTTATCTGTGGATGATGAGCCGTACTCATACTCAATTGGACTCCAGCTAGTTTGAAAAGTGATTTCCAAAATGCACTTTGAAAGACCACATCCCTGTCACTTATTATTGTTTCTGGAAATCCATGCAATTTGTAAATCTGATTCAGGAAGATTTTAGCTAATCCTTCTGCTGAATATGGGTGTTTGAGAGCAATGAAATGACTGAATTTAGTCATTTTGTCAACTATCACCCATATTACACTCTTACCTTCTGCATTTGGCAATGCCTCAATGAAGTCCATGGTGATTTGACTCCATGGTCTTCCAGGGACTTCTAAGGGTTGTAGAAGCCTGGATAGGCTACACTCTCTGATTTACATTGTTTACACACATCACAAGCAAGCACAAATTCTCCAAAATCCTTCTTCATTCCTGTCTAATAGAATATACTTTTGGCCTTCTGGTAACTTGCTTGTATCCCAGAGTGTCCCCCTATAGCTGAAGTATGTATTACTTCCATGATTCTCTCTTTGATTCCCTTCATACTTCCCACCATAATCCTCTGTTTATACCTAAGAATCCCATCAATTAGAGTATAATCAGGATCTATACCTGGTTTGAGATTAGTTTGAGCCATTAGTTGCTGAATTTTGGCATCCCCTTCATAACTTGCCTTGATTTCCTCAATCCAATGAGACTCCACCTTTATTGTACTCTGTTGGGTTGTCATGAGAATAGTTTCTTCTAGTTCAAATTGCCTTGACAAAGCATCTGCTGCTTTATTCTCTACCCTTTTTTGTAATTAACCATTTTTGTTGTAATATGTTGCTCAACCTTTGCTCCTTAAGGTGTTTGAGACTTGCATGATCTGTTCTGATAATGAACTTGCTTCCATTTAAATAATGACTCCACTTAGTCACTGCTGTCATAATTGCTAGTAGTTCATTTTCATAAGTAGACAATGCTTGATTTCTGGAACACAAGCCTTGACTGAAGTAGGAAATGGGTTGTCCCTTCTGCATGAGTACTGCACCAATCCCATTACCACATGCATCTGTTTCCAAGACAAAGGATTGACTGAAATCTAGCATGACAAGTACTGGTGCTTCTGTCATTAGCTGTTTTAACCTTTTGAATGCTTCTTCTGCCTCTGTGTCCCACTTGAAGTTATCATTCTTCAAAAGTTGTGTCAAAGGTCTGGTGATGATTCCATAGCCCTTGATGAACCTCCTATAATATCCTGTAAGACCCAGAAATCCCCTCAAAGCCTTAAGATTCTTGGGAATAGGCCATTCCACCATACTCTTAACCTTGTTGGGATCAATTTGTACTCCTTCTCCAAAGATTATGTGTCCCAAATACTCCACTTGCCTAACTCCAAAGGCACACTTACTTCTTTTTGCAAATAACTGGTGAGACTTCAGTAAACCCAATACTTCCTTCAAATGCTCAACATGAGCTTCAACATTGGGGCTATATATTAGAATGTTATCAAAAAATACTAGCACATATTTCCTGATAAGCTCAGAAAACACCCCATTCATCATATTTTGAAAAGTTGATGGTGCATTTGTTAGACCAAATGGCATGACCTTAAACTCATATAGCCCACAATGTGTGATAAAAGTTGATTTTGCCTATCACTCTCCTTCAGCAATATTTGAAAGTACCCCAGTCTGAGATCAATCTTAGAAAAAACCTTAGCACCATGTAACTCAGATAATAGGTCCTCAATAACAGGTATGGGACATTTATTCTTAATAGTTTGATCATTAAGCTTCCTATAGTCCACACAAAATCTCCATGTTTGATCATTTTTCTTCACTATATTGGTAGGACTAGCAAAAGGGCTAGAACTAATCTGAATGAGATCTTGAACAAGCATTTCTTTGATCATCTTCTCTATCTCATCTTTGAGGGTATGAGAGTATCTATAAGCCCTTTGGAATATAGGTTGAGTGTCTGGTTTGAGCTTGATTTCATGCTCAATCCCCCCTTTTTGGAGGCAATTCTCTTGGTTCAACAAATACACCTTCAAAATTTGTCAGCACTTGAGCAATTAGCTCATCAACTCCCTCATCAACTTGTAACTCCACATTAGTACTGAATAACTATACTAATACTCCATGACCAGTTTTGTGCAAGTAATTATCCAAGTTTCTGCCAGTGATGACCTTTAACTCTTGTGCCTTAGTGTCTCCTTCAAGAGTCATCTCTTTATCTGCCTTTCATATGCTGATTTTGTTATGTTTGAGATTGAATGTGATTGGGCTGTGTTCCCATATCCAATCTACCCCTAATATGATGTCATACCCTCCTAAGTGCAACACCCTGAGATCAGCAGAGAATATTTCTCCCTGCATTTGCCACTTGAATTGGGAGCATTTGAACCTGCTGGTGGTTTTCCCACCATCTGCCACTTTAATTATCCAAGGTGTAACTTCCTCCATTACCCAATTTAGTTCATTAGCAGTGTTAATATCTATAAAATTGATGGTCCTCCCACTATCAATGAGTATGTTGAGTTGCTTCTTTCCCACATTGCCCATGACCTTCAATGTGGTTTTTGACCTATTTCCCATCAAGGCATTAATAGAGATGCCATCTTGAATCTCTTCCTCCTCTTTCTCCTCTTTTTCACTATCAGTAAACTCCTTTTTCTCCTCTCCTTCAAATATGATTAGATTAAATTGCTTGTTTTTGCACACATGCCCATAAGTGTACTTCTCTTTGTTGGGATTATACTGGAAAATATGCTTTTACTTTGTATAATCGAAACTGAATTTTCAGACTTATTTACTGAAATAAATTGTTTATCACTGATGCTTTAAATATTATTGAATGTTACATATATTTATCGTGATAATTGTTCAATAAGTCGTGACGTGTTACATTGTAGTTAATTTAGTGATACCGATCACATAAGATTAAATTAAAGGTCCCCTTGTACTAAAAAAAAAGTACGCCATTCACTTACCTAGATGGAAATGAACAACCCATCGTGAAAGGTTGAAGTGTAAGGCTCGGGATTGACTTTGTCTTGACCAAGAGATTACACTAGTGCATGATCGATGAATCGAATAGGACCTACTGGGAGGATAAATTCTTGAGAATCGAACAAGGAAGAATTAGACCTCGATGGTTCGTTGTTTTAATCTTAAATCCCTTAAATAGATCACGATGGGATTGGTAACTATTGCTTTGACTTATCATGGGTAGCTTAATCAATGAGATTCAATACTTTTTATCTTGGGCAATATTATTAGTCACATGTGATTGCTAAGATTTAATACTTAAGAATCGTGTGCAAGCACGCTTTTGTTCGATTTGCCCCTTGGGATGTTCATAAGTTTTATCATACCAAATCTTGCAAGTGGAATTAGTTTTAGATGGATAATAATGTTGAACCGTTCCTTGACCAAGGATAAAAGATATTAATTAATGGAAAGCTATTTCAGTGGCTTGAATTAATTAATGAGCTAGATAATCTTAAACATGGGAAATAATGACCGGGAGCCATATTGACTGTAATATGGGTTAAGATGGATAGTGCAATATTAATTATGTAGTGGGATTAATTAATATTTATGGGCTTGAATTATATTGTGGCTCAATATTAGATATTCAAGGTCCATTAGAAGGTCCAATCTTAATTCTCCTAAAGGCCCCCTAAGTAGCCCAACATATAGTCCAATAACTGAAAATGTGATTAAAATAAAATGAATATTGTTGCTTATTTTTTCCATCAAAATTTTGAAAATCATAGATATGTTGGGAGAAAGATTTTCTTTGAATTTTGTTATGGAATGAAGATATGTATTCTTGGAATACAAGATTCTTTCATTAAATTCAAGAAATCTCCCACTAGGTTATCTATGAGATGATTTTCGAAAATTAGAAAATATAGGGCAAGAAAGATTTTCTTGATTTTCTTGAAAAGATATTATGGAAGATATGTATTTCTTGAAATACAAGAATATCTCATAAATTCAAGAAGATCCAAATCTTGGAATCTTGATCCTTATTTTTTCGAAAATTCCCATAACAAGAGGAGTTTGGATTTTTATGGAATATTTTAATTATGGAGAAAATAATATAGGAGATATATTCAAGTTTTCTTGGAGATCAAGAAAAAGATTTTCTTCCCCCTATTCCATGCCAAAAAATCGTCCAACACCCCTCTATAAATAGGGGATGAATGTTTCATTCCCAAGTACAATTCCATGTGCTGGAAAAATTAGTAAATCCACAAAGGTGATGTAACAAATTTTATTTTCCCTTTTGTTAATTGTTCGAGAGGTTCCTTCCACCGGATTGACGAGCAAGGACTAGGGAATACTTGGGAAGGCTTTTTGGTGTGTTCTTATCAACGAGACCATTGCCACTCCAAGAGGTTAGTTCACGTAAACCAGTAACAATTCCGCATGCGTAGGATTTATGTGAACTGTTTATATGCATGATTTGTTGTTGAATTATTATTTGAATTAATATAGGATTAATTCATGCTAGTAATAATTGTTAGAATTAAATTTGTATTTAAATATTCATCCCGAATAGATCCAGACAATTAATTCCCCAACACCTTACTCTCCTTTTTGTCCTCTCTTTTCTGTTGATTCTGTCCACTGCTTGGTTTCCCAAAATTGTTGAAAGATGGCTTGTTATTGTTGAATTTGTTCTTCTTGCCCCATATATCTAAGGTGGACTCAAGCATCTTTGCTGTGTTGATAGCTTGAGTCAATACAATATGTTTAAACAGCTGAACATGTATCCTTAACTCATCTTTTAAACCTCTGAGGAAGTAGGAAATCATAAATTCCTCACTCAGGTTTGGATTCTTTACTTTGACAAGGGACTTGAGTTCATCAAATTTCTCCTGATAAGTTTCCACATCTGTAGATTGGTGTAGTTTTGTGAATTCTATCACCACATCTTCCTTCCCTGGTCTGACAAACCTTTGCATAATCATTTCACAAAACTCATTCCATTCTATGCCCTATTTTCCTTCTACATATTCCATGTACCATATATCTGCAGCCTCTATCATATAATACCCCGAATGATAAACTTTAGTTATTTCGCTCATAGGCATAATCTGGAAAAATCTGTTGGCCTTCATAATCCAACTCAAGGGATTCTCACCATTAAATTCCGAAAACTTGAGTATAACAGTGTGGTTGTTAGCTTGAAAATTAGTAGGGCCCTGATTGTGATTTTGGTTTCTAAAAGGAGGAGGAACATAGAAACTGTTGGGATTGTTGGAGCCTGAGTGAACCGGGGATGCAGCGCCCGGGAGGCGCTCGACCAGTGCTCATGGTCGAGCACTTGTGCTCGGTCGAGCACCCCCCTTTTGTAGCGGTGTCAAGGCGCTCGACCATTGTGTGAGCTCGAGCGGTTCTGCTCGACCAAAGCCCGAGGTCGAGCAGTTCTGGAAGCCTGTGCGCGGATTTAGGGTTTTGGCCCAGTCTCATATTTAAATACTTTTGACTCATTGTATTTGTGTATCACAAAATTGTATCACTCGAAAATAATAGATCTCCTGGCTTGGTAGTGCCCCCAGACGTAGTCATTCCTGACGAACTGGGTAACCAAATTTGTGTTCCTTAATTCTTGTTTCTATTATTTTCTCCATAATTGCTGCTTTAAATCCTAACAGAAACCCTCTTTCTCTTTCCAAGCTTTCTTCTCATCATCAGTCGAGCCTTGACCTGTCTCCGTGGCCTTCTTCATTAGATAATCCATATTGTCACTGATATTCTTGACATTCTGACCCACCCATATTATCATATCCTCTAGTTTCTGAATTTTTGCATCTACTTGTTGGGGAATGATTTACACAGATCTATTCGGGGTGAATATTTAAATACAAATTTAATTCATTAATTATTACTAGCATGAATTAATCCTATATTAATTCAAATAATAATTGCAACAACATATCATGCATATAAAAAGCCACGTAAAACCCACGATGTGGAATCTACGGGTTTACGTGAACGCATTCTCTCGAGATGGCGGTTGGCTTTGGTCGGACGGACTAACCAAAAAGGACTTCCCAAGTATTCCTTTAGCCCTTGCTCGACAATCCGGTGGAAGGATACTGAACAATTAACAAAAAAAAAAAAATAAACTTTGTTGCACCGCTTTATGTGGATTTGCTAATATTTCCAAAGACATGGAATTGTATTTTGGGAATGAACTAATCATCCCTTATATATAGGAGGGAGAGGGTGACTTAAATTTATGTGATTTTTCAATGTGGGAAAAGACTTTTCTTGGTCACCAAGAAATCTTGAATATATCCCTTATATTCTTTTTCCCATAATTAAAATATTCCACAAAAATCCACCTCCTCTATTTTATGGATGATTTTCGAAAATCAAGTGTCACAAGAATCCAAGATTTGGATCTTCTTGAATTTATGAGATATTCTTGTATTTCAAGAAATACATATCTTCCATAATATCTTTTCAAGAAAATCAAGAAAATCTTTCTTGCCCACTATATTTTCAAAATTTCGAAATTTATCACTATGAATAACCAAGTGGGAGATTTCTTGAATTTAATGAGATAATCTTGTATTCCAAGAATACATATCTTCATTCCATAACAAAATTCAAAGAAAATCTTTCTCCCTCTTTTATCCATAATTTTCGAAAATTTAGAGAAATATTAAGCAACAATATTTATTTTATTTTAATCACCTTTTCAGTTATTGGACTATATGTTGGGCTACTCAGGGGGCCTTTAGGAGAATTAAGATTGGACCTTCTAATGGATCTTGAATATCTAATATTGAGCCACAATATAATTCAAGCCCATAAATATTAATTAATCCCACTACATAATTAATATTGCACTATCCATCTTAACCTATATTACAAATCAATATGGCTCAGGTCATTATTTCCCCGTGTTTAAGATTATCTAGCCCATTAATTAATTCAAGCCAATCAAATAGCTTTCCGTTAATTAATATCTTTTGTCCTTAATTAGGAACGGTTCAACATTATTATCCATAATTAAAAAAAACTAATTCCACTTGCAAGATTTGGTATGATAAAACTTATGAACCTCCCAAGGGCAAATCAAGCAAGCGCATTTGCAACACCCATTCTTCAGATAAATCTTAGCAATCACACGTGACCAATAATATTGCCCAAGATAAAAAGTATTGAATCTCTCTCCGATTCGCTACCCATAATAAGTCAAAGCAATAGTTACCAATCCCACGTGATCCTATTTAAGGGACGAAGGTTAAGAAATAACGAACCAACCGAGGTCTAATTCTTCCTTGTTCGGGCCTCAAGAATTTATCCTCCTCAGAGGTCCTATTCAACAAGATCACCATGCACTAGTGTAATCTCTTGGTCAAGACAAACCAATCGAGCCTTACACCTCAACCTTTCGCGATGGTTGTTCATTTCCATCTAGGTCGTGAATGGCATACTTTTTAGTTACAAGCGGACCGTTAATTAATCTTCGTGATCCGGTATCACTAAATTAACTACAAATGTAACACGCATTTAATTATTGAACAGTTATGCAAAGAAATATATGTAACATTCAATCATATTTAAAGCATCGGTGATAAACAATTTATTTCAAAAATAAGTCCGAAAAATTCAAGTTTTCGATTATACAAAGTAAAAGCATACTTTTCAAAGATAATCCCAACAATCTCCCCACTTATACTCAAAGTCCTTTACGATACTACAACACGATCGAGTAGTCCGTGACATCTAATGTCACCTACACTAACCTAATAATTTCTCCCACTTACTCAAAGCAGATTAGCAACGGTCTTGACACCCATTCCACTCACATGTCTCTCGAATGTATTCAGAGGCAGACGCCAGAATGGATCTCGCTAGTCGTTTTCGAGACGCTATCTTTGCCACATCTATATCTCCTCTCTTAACGATTTCTCGTATAAGATGTCTTTCCTTTAACGTGTTTGTTTGACTCGTGGACTCTTGGTTCTCTTGAATTTTGCAAATCGCCTTTAAAGCGAGATATTGCTAGTCAAATTTAAAAACCATCCAAGTTCACTAAGAAGATCTAGAGCCTAATCGGTTTTTTTCACCGCTTCACAAGAACTACTTACCCGAGTCCCATGGTTGAGTCATTGATGCATTGCTTCACACTCGGCCCATTTGATGGCTACACTTCCCAAAATGGAAACACACTAACCGAGGCAGATAATTTCGAATCTATATCCGATTGAAACCGAGTCCATGTAGCCGATGGGGATTGGAGTATCGATCGATAAATCAACATTCTATCCGAGTTCTTTTCGGATACTTCGTAATGTTTTTAACTGTCGTCCAACGCGCTTTCCTCGGGTTACTTTGATATCTTGCTACCATGCCTACGGCAGCGAGATATCCTGGTCTCTCGTATAACAATAATGCATACAAAAAGGTTTCCGCAACCGGAAGCACAAGGAATACCTTTCATGTCATCTATCTCCTTTTCGCCTTAGGGGACATTTTCTTGGATAGATGGATTCCAAGTCCGAAAGGTACTTAATCCTTTCTTGGAATCTTCAGATGTCAAGTGTTTCAAGACGGTGTCTATGTATGAAACTTGCGATAACCCGATCATCATTTTCTTGTGATCTCGAAAGTGATCTTGATCCCAAGGATGTCCGGGTTTTCCTAAGTCTTTCATATCAAACCTGCTTTTGAAAGCCATTCCCCTTACGCCCGATAACACCTTCACATTGTTCCCGGCGATCACAATGTGATCTACGATAGTACTAAGAATACCAATGCAGATTCCGACACGCTTCTTATACACACAACTTTAAAACTCGCTTTTGATCAAACCCATAAGACTTTATTACATGATCAAAACTTTGGTTCCAAGCTCGATGCCGCTTGAGTCCGTAAATGGACCTCTTGAGCTTACAAACTTGGTGTTCTGGCCCGTTTCAATGAAGCCTTGGGGTTGTTGCATATGGATCTCTTCATCAAGACTTAGTTATGAAAGTTGCGTCTTGACATCCATTTGCCGATTTCAAAGTTGAAAATGCGCAAGAATCGATAAGAGAATACGGATGGACTTAAGATGGCTACACGCGAAAAAAGTTTCCTCATAATCGATCCCTTTCTTTCTCGAGTATAACCTTTCGCCATTAGTCTTACTTTAAAAGGTTTCAACCTTCCGTCCGATCCTTTTTCCTCTTATATACCCACTTGCATCTAATGGGTTTGACCCCATTAAGTGGTTCGACTAGCTCCCACACTCTATTATGAAACATAGAACCCCGGCTTTCATTGATGTTTGCCAAGAACCGGTCTGTCTAACAACCCTCCCACTATAACGAGGTTTTGGCCAGAAAACGATCGTTTGGTATATCATCTAGCACAAAGATAAGACCGAGGTTTGCCCTCTAAGCTCATTTAAGGTAATCTCACATGGGTTCCGGTTTTGGTTCATATAGTTTTCTTCCAAAATCTAAAGTGGGGTGCGGATGTCCACCTTTTGATCTTCGGAACTATAGAATATACACCCTTTTGTTCCCTCGGGGTATCCTACAAAACAACCTTAATTCTGATCGAGGATCCAATTTACCGGTTTCCTTGTCAAACACGTAGGCCGGACACCCCAAAGTTCTCATGTGTCTCATACTAGGCTTGCGCCCAGTCCACAATTCTTTGGGGTTTTGGGAACCGATTTGGATAGCACCAAGTTCAGAATGCAAGTCGCTGTTACCAAGGTATGACCCCGTAAGCGACTTCGGGAAGATCCAAGCATAACTCATCATTGATCTAACCATTTCAAAAAGAATTATGTTACTTTGCTTTGTAACCCCGTTTTGGTGAGGGGTTCCGGGTGCAGTGAGCTGGGATACAATCCCTTCATCGATAAGTTAGTTCAAAAACTCATATTTTGAGGTATTCGCCTCCACGATCAGATCGTAGAGACTTGATACATTTTTCCATATGATTCTTTGCTTGATCCTTAAATTCTTTAGAATTTCTCAAAGGTCTCAGATTCATGCTTCATAAGAAAAATGTACCTTGAGTAATCATCAATAAAATTACTCATAACCTCCTCTTGCTTTTGGTTAACATTGAACCACGTACATCTATGTGAACGATCTCTAACACTTTTAGCCCCATTCCCTTGGCTCCAAATGCCATCTTGGTCATATTACCCTCCAAACATGATTCGCAGGGTTGGAATTTGTTCAACTTGGAGACGCTCCAAAGTGAACCATCTTTCACCAACCTTTCGATCCTCTTTTGGATTTATATGACCTAATCTTAGATGCTAAAGAAAGCGTCTCGCTCACGCCCCGATGAACGTTTTTTCTAAACTTGATTGATGTGTTATAGGATACATTTTCGTGAGTGGTGTGCACAGTTAATTTGCATAGAGATCTTTCAACAACGTTCCATGATAGATAAATTCATCAACAAGAAAAATAGTAACAACTTTATTAAAAAAGTAACCGAATATCTATCATAAAAGTTTAGAAACTGAAAACTAATTCTTTTCTAAAATTCGGAACGTAAAGAATATCTCAAAATTAAAACACTGTCTTCAAAAGACAAGTGCACTTCTCCCATCGCTTCACCGCCACTCTCAGATCATCGCCCGGTGTGATGGGGACCTCACTCCCACTAAGTTGCCTGGTCCGCTTGAACCCCTGTAATGTGAAACAAACATGATTAGTGGATCTCATATCCACCACCCACAAAATGGGAGGCATACGCCGCTAAACAAGTTTCAACAACTAGGCGTGAGAATTACCTTTCTTTCCATCCCTCTTAGGTCCGGAACAGTGACCTCCAATGTCCTTTTTCACCGCAGCTTGAAGCACTTCCTTAACCGGGCTTGTTCACTCCACCACCCTTCTCCACCTTATCTTTGCCATTGGCAACACTTGAGTTCACTTGCTTGTGGCCTTTGTTCCTTTTCTTGTTCTTACCACCCCCTGGTCAAGAAGAAGTTAAGGTCCGTCTTTGCCACCAAGGCTTGGCTTTTTTCGCCTAATATCGCTTTTGTCGAGACTAAAGCTTGCAACAGATCAGGCATCGAGAACTTCTGATTATTCATCTCGTAGTTCAACCTGAATTGTTCAAAGCTTTTCGGCAGAGAATGGAGCACGAAATCGATTTGGGTCTCGATATCGTATTCAGCGCCAAGTACCTCAAGTTTATTAAGGTGAGCCATCATCCGGAGAACGTGTTCCCTCACGGCGTTCCTCCACCATTTTCATAGAGAGCAAGTCCTCATGGTGATCCGACGAGCCACACGGTTACGATGTTGAAACATCGCTTTAAGACTAGTCATGATTTCATGGCCGGTCTCAACGCTCGTGTTGGTGTTGCAAACACATCCGACATAAAGCCAAGATGGTACACTTAGCCATTTTAGTAGACCGCTCCCATCAAAGATACTCTTTCTTAACCGTTTTAGTGGACTCATCTGATGGTTTATCCGGTTTAGGTGTGGTTAGAACCCAATTATGGCTTTGTGCAGTGAGGACAATAGTGAGTTTTTTATTCCAATCAACAAAATTTTCTCCAAAGGAGCAAATTGTCTTTCAAAGATATTGAGCAATTGGATTAAAAGGTTGCGACATGATGAACTGAAATAAACAATAATATGCATAAGCACAAAATTATCACAAGGTTTGATCACATGCCATCATATTTAAAATATCAAAAAAAATATGAACACGCATCGCCCAACATCTCAAAAACAGCTTTTAAATAAGCCACGGGGTGGGTCATTATTTAAAACACATTCAAGGAGTTACAAACAAGAACGATTTACAAACCTTTAATATCCAGATTAATAGTTGGCTCCCATTGACCAATATAAAATAAAATCGAGGGGACTTCGGGAAGTATATGCATATCAATTTTATACCTAAGTAATAACCATGATTAAATACATGATTACTATTTCGCTTTTGATCGAGCCCCGTGGGAGGGTCATCGTGGGCCACTAGTAATAACCCACAATCATCCGCTTTGGAATTCATTCATGTGAAACCTATCTTTTGACCATTCCGGGGGGAATTTCTCCAAAAGAATTCACAAATAAATAAATCATGGAGGTCAAAATTAATTCAATTTTATTATCAGGAATAAAATTGTCAATTAATTATTTAAAACATACTTAGTAATTTTGGAGTTGAGATTTTTCAATTTGACAACCCTCATGCAAACACATTTAAACAAATTAAATAAAGCATAAAGATAAGCGCAAATAAATCAAGCATACCGAAAAATAAACATATTGGGCACAAATTATCAGTATGTCATGGTTTGATTTTTTTTGGCTTGATCTTGAAGAAACAACGTCTCAATTTCTCCCGCTCGTTCGTCTTAAAAAATACTTGTCTGCCGAACGGCCACGCCAAGCGGCTTCAATGCCGGGATGCCAAGATCCGTCGTCTAGGGCAAAGACGGCCCTCGGCGACCTCTGGCGCGCCCGGCTGGCATCTGCCCGGTGTCCTCGCACACGCCTCTGCGGTATCAGCGGGCATCGGCCCTAAGAAAGGATCTCAAGATCCACACAGATCCATACATCCATCAGCGGGCCTTTCCTCGCCCATCTCCGCCTCGCCGCCCCGACCTCGGCGGCCTTACCGCGTCTTGTTTCTCCGCGTTCGGCTCGGAGTAGGCCACGCCTGCCGTCGTCGCGCCGCCCTTCTCCTCATACACCGGCCGCCCGACCTCGCCCTGCGCCCGTGCACAAACAAGCGCCCGCCACGCCGGTTCAGATTTCGATTTCGCCCTTTAATTTTTCGTCTCTTCGTTTCGATCCGTTATAATTTATTTACAAAAAATAAATAAACCTAGATCTAGACTAGTCTATTACATTGATCAAATCAAACAAATCCTAGTCTACTCGTGGATTTTCTCACGAGGCAAAACAAACCGAACTAATCGAATTAAAAAACCACAGATTTTTATATGCATGCAAAAATAAACATTAAAATCCATGACAATTGGATACCGCAAAAACAGATCTACCGGTTCTATTATCCAATTTCAAATTTAATGTCCATTTAATTAAATTACAATTTAAAAAATTCAGAGTCAAAACAAAGGGCTTTGATACCAGTTGTTGGGGAATGATTTACACGGATCTATTCGGGGTGAATATTTAAATACAAATTTAATTCATTAATTATTACTAGCATGAATTAATCCTATATTAATTCAAATAATAATTGCAACAACATATCATGCATATAAAAGCCATGTAAAACCCACGACACGGAATCTACGGGTTTATTTGAACGTACCTCTCGGGACGGCAAAGGTTCTTTGGTCGGGACGGACTAACCTAAAGGACTTCCCAAGTATTCCTTAGCCCTTGCTCGACAATCCCAATTGGAAGGATACTCGCGAACAATTAACAAAAGGAAAAAATAAACTTTGTTGCACCACTTATGTGGATTTGCTAATATTTCAAAGACATAGAATTGTACTTGAGAATGAACTAATCATCCCCTATATATAGGAGGGAGGGAGGTGGACTTAAATTTATGTGATTTTTCAATGTGGGAAAAGACTTTTTTGGTCACCAAGAAATCTTGAATATATCCCTTTATATTTTTTTTCCCATAATTAAAATATTCCACAAAATCCACCTCCTCTATTTTATGGATGATTTTCAAAAAATCAAGTGTCACAAGAATCCAAGATTTGGATCTTCTTGAATTTATGAGATATTCTGTATTTCGTTAAATACATATCTTCCATAATATCTTTTCAAGAAAATCAAGAAAATCTTTTCTTACCCACTATATTTTCAAAATTTCGAAATTTATCACTATGAATAACCAAGTGGGAGATTTCTTGAATTTAATGAGATAATCTTGTATTCCAAGAATACATATCTTCATTCCATAACAAAATTCAAAGAAAATCTTTCTCCCACTTTTATCCATAATTTTCGAAAAATTTAGAGAAATATTAAGCAACAATATTTATTTTATTTTAATCACCTTTTTTCCATTATTGGACTATATGTTGGACTACTCGGGGGGCCTTTTGGAGAGAATTAAGATTCGACCTTCTAATGGATCTTGAATATCTAATATTGAGCCACAATATAATTCAAGCCCATAAATATTAATTAATCCCACTACATAATTAATATTCAGACTATCCATCTTAACCCATATTACAATCAATATGGCTCTGGTCATTATTTCCCGTGTTTAAGATTATCTAGTCCATTAATTAATTCAAGCCACCCAAATAGCTTTCCGTTAATTAATATCTTTTGTCCTTGGTCGAGGAATGATTCAACATTATTATCCATAAGGAAACTAATTCCACTTGCAAGATTTGGTATGATAAAACTTATGAACCTCCCAAGGGGCAAATCAAGCAAGCGATTTGCACACACGATTCTTCAGATTAAATCTTAGCAATCACACGTGACCAATAATATTGCCCAAGATAAAAAGTATTGAATCTCTCCGATTCGCTACCCATAATAAGTCAAAGCAATAGTTACCAATCCCACGTGATCCTATTTAAGGGACGAAGGTTAAAAATAACGAACAATCGAGGTCTAATTCTTCCTTGTTCGATTCAAGAATTTATCCTCCTCAGAGGTCCTATTCAAAAAGATCATCATGCACTAGTGTAATCTCTTGGTCAAGACAAACCAATCTGAGACTTACACCTCAACCTTTCGCGATGGTTGTTCATTTCCATCTAGGTCGTGAATGGCGATTTTTAGTTACAAAGAGATCGTTAATTTAATCTTCCGTGATCCGTATCACTAAATTAACTACAAAGTAAGTAACACGCATTTAATTATTGAACAGCTTATGCAAGAAATATATGTAACATTCAATCATATTTAAAGCATCGGTGATAAACAATTTATTTCAAAGAAATAAGTCCGAAAATGGGTTTTCGATTATACAAAGTAAAATCATACTTTTCAGTATAATCCCAACACTACTGCCTTCATTCGTTCATCATTCTCTAAGAATACATCATCATGTTTCTTAATCATCTCAGATAGATTCTGCATACACGTGCCTTCTGCCATTGCACCAGAGTGAGCAACAATTTGGCTCTGGATACCACTTGTAAAGACCCGAATCCAATATTCCTTATCAAACGAGTAAAACAGAGAATTACGAGCTAATTCTCAAACAACCACACAATCGCACTACGTTCAAGTCCAACCAAACATGAAAATTAAATCTAAAGCTAACAATAATTAAACTAACAAATAGGATCTTAAATCAACATAATCGACCAAATAACTCAGCATGGGAAATCGCCTGGTGGAATATGAAATAGTCGCCATCGCCGATCACCTGGGTATAATATAATTAATGAGTAGCTGATAATGGGCTAAGTGTTTAACGAAGAATATGACTAATACTCACGATGACTTTCTCTCAGGATTACACTCAGGAAGAAAATTGCAAACAGGGGAATGGATTCTTCATATCTGCAATATTTATGGAAACGGATTAATACGGGGATTATAAACGTATCTTGAAGATGAAGGAATAGGAGGGATACCTCACAACTCGACGACGTCTGCCATGGAAGAATTCTCCATGATATACTCTCTCCTTCCTGAAACCGTTAGTGACAGTGTACTATTCAATGTCCACAGTTTGATCGCTCATGAGAATCCAAGGGACCAAATCATTTCAATTATTTAAATTGGGTCGTTCGCAATATGCGGCCCAGTAACCGGTTCCAGCCCGAAATGTAAAAAAACATTCACAGCCCAGTTCCGCTCACTTATTTGTTAAGTTGGCAAAGTCGTGATTTCGACAAACACGACAGATTCACAGTAAAAAATCATCATATCATTAGCCTGTTATGGAGTTGGACCAGTTATCAACAAAAGTTGAATATATTCCAACGAACAAGCAAAATTGGATCCGCATTATACAAAAGAAGATCGGGTAAACAAAATCTAAGGAATCAACTCCAGCATATTAAACCAGAAGGAGATAAAAAGACACATATATAAATATTTTGAAAGACACATATACGCATATTTTCAACCATTTTAGCTGCTACGAGATGAAACAATGAAAGATTCAAGCCCAACAACGAAATTAATTAGAGAGCCAAAATCACGATGAAAATCCAAAAATTGAAAATTGCAGTGACTACGACATGCGCCGGCGTTTGGGCCACCACCGTGGAAGAGAGGCTTCAGAATTTTGGAAAAATTAGGGACCATTATCATTTAAATTTTGTAAATTTTGACTTGAATCAACAAATATAATCATAATTAAATTCCTCATATCAAAAGACAATTAACACTAAATAAATTAAATTGAGACAACGATTCTTTACCAAAAACACATCCTATTAAATTGTTTTCTTTCTAGTCCTAAACAAGAAAGGATATTACAATTTTCCCATTTTCCTACTAAGTTCAACTATACAACCTATCAAAAACTTTAAAGTTCAGTTTGATATTCAAATTCCAGCAGTGTTTGAACCACTGAAGCCATAGTTGGCCTTTTATTCCTATCTTCCTGCACACAAGAAATCCCAGTCTGAATCAATCTCACAGCCTGATTTCTGCTAAACCTCCCTTCCAATCTTGAATCCACAACGCTTCCACCCATGCTAAACTCCCACTCTTCATCCCCTCCTTCGATTTTCGAACAAAATTCATCAGCCTCGTCTCCTGATCATCACGATCGTCGTCCTTGATCCAATTACAAAGCCTCATACCTCTCACCAGTTCCAAAATCACAACCCCATACCCGAAAACGTCAACTTTTGCAGTAATGGGGAGGTTTAAAGCCCATTCGGGAGCCATATACCCTTTCGTCCCGTGTATCCTAGTAAACTCCTTGCCCTTTTCTTCTCTCTGCAGCAGCTTTGCCAGCCCGAAATCAGCAATCTTGGGCTCGAAATCACTATCAAGAAGTATGTTTTCGGGCTTCACATCACAATGTATCACCCATTCTAAACACTCATGGTGCAGATATGCCAACCCTTTAGCTGTGCCTAATGCAACCGCATATCTTTGTCTCCAACCAAGAAAATCAGACCCAAAAACGTGTTTATCCAACGACAACTTATCAAGATACTCGTAAACCAACAATCGATGCCTTCTTTCCGAGCAGAACCCCCATATTCTCACAAGATTCATATGATTGATCTTTCCAAGAACACTAATCTCAGCAAAGAACTCTTCTTCTGCCTGATAAACATCCCCCAGTCTCTTCACCGCCACAACCCGATCATCGGACAAAACGCCCTTGTAGACAGCGCCCGACCCTCCTCTTCCCAACTCCAACTTAAAGTTACCGGTCGCTTTCTTCAGCTCCGAATAGCTATACCTCCTAAATTGGCTCGAAATCATGTTGTACCCAGCTTCGACCGATGAAGGAATCCCATGTATTCTGAACAAAAACCACCACCCTATAACTATAAACATCATCTCAATCACCCCCAAAGCCCCTGCAAATGAGTACACATACACCCACCTCACTCTCTTGCTGCTGAAATCGTACATTGAAGGCGACCCCACGAGCATTTCCTCCTCACTCGAACCACAAATCTCATCAGATTCAGAAGCATGAAACACATCAGGCCTCGACACCTCCAAATCCTCCGGCAATTTGATGTATATACTAGCTGGAAACTCCGGCGCAGCAAATCCATTCAAAAGTGCACTCTTTACATAACAGAACCCCTGCCCCAACAACCTATAACTAAACCCCTTGCAACGAAAATCCTCCAAACACATTTTCTCACAGTCTCCCAACGTAACGGGGTACGTTGCATTAAGATCAAAACCGTAGAAATCCGTATGTGGCACCTCCAAGAACTTAACTTTCCTCGAAACCAAAAGACTTTCATTAAAAACAGGCTCACACCCTTCGTTCCAGTTTCTCGAGTCTACAACCTTGAACCCGGGCGCGCACGTGCACGTTGGCTCGGGCACGTACACACAAACCGCGTTCCTCCCGCATATCCCCTTCGCGCTACACGGCTGCCCGAGTGCCTGCCACGTCACGGACCAAAACCCCGTCGTTTCGTTCAAGCTGTAGACCCGGAGATTCCCGTCGTAATCCATTGTCAAACGGCGTTTAATCCCGAACCCCATGTCAGAAGCATTGAACTGCAAACCGTCACTTGACACAAACCGGCCGGAATCATCAAGAACCGCTAATCTTGTACTGTTATAGTTAGTTCTGCCACTAGCGTAGATATCAAAATCAGGATTAGGCCAATAGCCCGTTGAAGTATCAGGGCTATCAGAAATTAATCTAAACACATTATCACTTCCAAAATACAGATTAAAAATCCCTGACGCGAAGCTACCCTTTCTCAAAACCGATGTTAAACGAGTGCTTTTTGTGAACACTTGAGACGGTAACAGAGTATCAGTCGGAAAATCGAAACTTTGCCACAAGATCTCACCTTTTTGGTTCTTTAAAACGAGATTCCCTGAATTGAGAAGCTGGGCTGTATCAGCGTCAGTGGAGGTGGTGTTGGTTTGCCAGACGACGGTTCCGTCGACGTCCGTTAGGACCATGGTTCCGTCGCTTCTGATTGTCGCTTTGGAGGATTTTTACCGTTGACGGGGCGGTTGCCGTTGGCGGTCCAGACGACGGTTTTGTTGACGGAGTTTGTGAACCATATCGCGAGCCAGTGTGCGTTTGTGCCGAGGGAGTAGAAACCGCAGGTGAATGTGGAGTCTGGGGATGTGATGAAGTCCGATTGGTTTTGTGACTGATATTGAGTGGCCTTTTTGAGGTCAAGATTGGATTTTGAAGGTGGGAGGAGCGTTAGGAGGATGATTATGGTGAGAGGTTTGAGGATCATTTTGGATGGAATTGAATTTGTTTCTCTGTTGGATGGAATTTTTTTTTATATATAGGATTATGGATCATAGTCAACTTTCAAATAAGAATGTGTATTTGCTGTGATGAAAATGACATGGCGGCTCAAGAAAATGGCCTACTTGCATTAGAATATAGAGCCTGTAGATGTGTAGAATCTATATATAGATGAGAGAATTAGAAGACATGATTCAGCAAGTCCTATTTATAGAAAGCTGACTTTCCATCAAACAGGGAGTATATGATAATCAGTGTTTATTAAAAGTATAAGACGGCTTTTATATATTAGTGAGAAAAAACATCACAAATAGTCACATGACTTTTGTCCGAATTTATAAATAGTTTTGTAAATTTTTAATTTATCAATTTTGATTCATTTGGATGATGGTCCTTTTGAAGTGTGTGAAATTTATAAATTTCAAATTCATCCATCCAAATTAGTCATAATAATGAATGGGGATTTTTTTTCCGATGCAGAATCAAAAAATTGATTGAGGTTTTTTTCTAAATTCAAATGAGAGTTGTGGTTTTTTGACGTGATCAAAATAAAAAGTTAAGTCAATTTTTTGATTAAATTTTAAATTATTCACAAAAAAGGACTAAAATTAAAATCAAAATGACCAAAATTGATAAAATAAAAATTTACATGATCATTTGTGGATTTGGACAAGATTACATGACCACCTATGATTTTTTTCTCTATATTAGACGACGCTTCACTTTAGTATTTACTTTAAAATATGATTGAGTTGATGCTTCGTAAATTCAAGGATTATATAATATGGTATATGAGATTCATCCCAGAGACGGCCAAAATAATGTAACATGAGATGAAGGTTCATATTTAGGCAGTTGGAACTTGGAAGACTTGTATTTTGTTGTTAGGTCTTAAAAGCAACCTTAAAGACGGCAACGTGGATGGGCCCTTTCTGTAATAAAATTAGCTGAAGGTAGTTGAAAGTTGACATTGCAATCAAAATAATGTCCCATTAAATAAATTCAAAGTGATGAAACACAATCGGAGAATGCAGATTCTTGTTCAATGATTGAACTAAATAAATCAGACAAAAGAAAATACTACTCCATAATTTATACACATCTGATATATAGTAATACATTAAAAGAAGCCTGTTCCATTATCCACATTTCACGATTCTTACACAGTTGTTTTTGCTACCTTACGTGCAAGAACTACCCAAGAAAGTAAGCGGTAAAACACGAAAAACGCCACCATGATTCCGACGTTTATCCACCGCGTGTCTTTCTCCAATCCTCGGCTCTTCAAAACATCTCTCCCGGTGAGCAAACAGGCGGACAAACTGTCGTTAACCTTTGTCGAAAAACACTCGTTTCTTTCGCTCCAATACTCGTTGATTATCAGAGAATCCAAAGGGTACCTATAGAGTGAAACATAGTACATGAAACGCCAATATCTGGGAATCAAATCTTTCGGGATAAAATATCCCGAAAAAAGAAAGAACGCCCCCAGAGCAGTCGATATCAGAGAATTCCCAGAAATGAAATCAGGAGACACAACGCTTAGAAACAGCACCAACGAGCTGGCCATGAGCACGATCAGCCAGACGACCAAAGTGAAAAACAAGAAAGCAGAAACGGACGGGTTTAATCCGACTATCCAGTACAATGGCACAGAGAAAAGAATCGCGACTATGAACAAAAACGGAAAAATGATTATGGTATTAGCGATTAGGTACGATGAGACTCTGTACGAGCCTCTAGAAGCTTCTTTCATCAAGACGTGACGTTCCTGAAGGTAAATAGGCAGAGCTTCGACTGTGGACGAGAGAAGAAAACTGAGACTAAACGCGAATAGGCCTAATCTCTCCCCGACCCCACCTTCGTCTTTCCTTAATTTCAAATAAATGCTCCCTAATCCGAACCCTCCGACAAGCGCTTGCATTGTACGCGCCAATAGTAGTTGCTTGGTTCTGTAAATGATCTTACAGAACCTAATGCAAAGCACTGTTATTTCAAACAATCTTGAAACTGTATAATTGGCGTGTTCCATCTGCAGCTTTGAGTACAAACGGTTTTCCTCCTCTCTTATTTCTGCTCTCGAGGGGTTGTACTTAGAGTACAACTCCTCGAGAGTGGAAATGATCTCCATGGAGAATTCGAGGGGGTTTATCTGAGTCGGGATTCTGAACCCCTGGCTCGTGATGGCTAGCTCTAACGACTCAAGTGAGCCGTTGTGGACGACTGAGCCGTGAGACAAGATCAAGAAGGTGGAAATGCATTGAAGTATTCGATAGCTCGGCTGGTGAATGGATAAAACCATTGTTCTCCGTTTGGCTCGAGCCATGGAGGAAAGCAGCTCGATCACTTGAAGAGCCGAGCTGCTGTCGAGCCCAGAAGTCGGCTCGTCAAGAAGCAGAATCGGAGGGTCGTGGATCACGTCCACCCCGATCGACACTCTCTTTCTCTCCCCACCAGAAATCCCACGGTTCTCCTCGTCTCCAACATAACTATCCGCCACGTGGCTGAGTCCGAGTTCTTGCATAAGCCCCTCGACTCGGTCTTTTCTCTCCTGACTGCTTGTTTCCTTCAATCTGAACTTGGCGCTAAACGACAGCGTTTCTCTGACCGTGAGCAGAGGGAATAGAGTGTCCTCTTGAGCCACGAATCCGCATATCTTCCGCAGCTGAGCTTGTGATGCTACCACATTATCATTGATCATGATACTTTTGGGGTCAAAATCTTTATCCCTCATTCTACCAGAAACGACTCTCAAGAGCGTGGATTTACCCGTGCCGCTGGGACCCACGACCGCGAGAATCTCGGAGCTTCTTGCTGTGAAAGAAACTGATTTCAGGATAGTGACAGGCATCTCCTTCTTCACAAAACATGGAAACCATGCAGATTTGTGGATAGTGTAAGAAAGGTCAGAAACAGTTAGTTTATAAGGTGTTTGGATTTGGTTGGGTGGGGAGTGGGAGGAGGAAGATTGGCTGGTGGACTCCTCCGGCGAGTTGGATGTCGAGAAGAGAACTGCAGAGTCGTCTTCCATGCTCGAACGAGGTTGTTGAAAGCAAGCTGCCATTGTTTCAGGAGAGAATTCAGATGGAGAAGATGATAATTTAAAGATGACAAGATTTGGGTTGGGAAAAGGGGTTGGACCAACCAGGACAAATGAAGAGAGAGTACACCATTAGGCAGAGTTTGGTGATCCATGGAGTTTGACTAAATTTGCAGCCTTTTTTCTTCATATCTATCAGCCACATGGGATATATATTTGTCCCTTAATTTAATTTTTAATCTCATTTCATGATAATAAAATACATATCACTGAACAGCAGCTTTCAAGAAACTGCACATATCTACTACTTTGGACTTTCTGCATCATTTAAAGTACATATATAAACAAACTTCTGTTTCAAAGTCCTACCAACTTGGCCCTCCCTACCATTATATACAAGAAAAGAAAGTAAAATCAAAGAATGAAAATAATGTATCATTACTAGTTTCATGAAGAGCAGGGCTGATCCTCTGCTTTCAGAATAGTCATTCTTTGAGACCTTGAAATGCTTTGCCTGTTGTTGAGGGTATTTATGTAATTCTCAATGCGGTAGCGGTCCAAGTTGGTGAGGGTAAATGGAGGATTCAAAATGAGAGATGACGCTTCCATTAGAAGAAAACGGAATAGACGCACCGCTTTTGAGTAGAAAACGACAGCACTTTCCATATCACCCATATATTCATCTACCTGTGTACCATGAACAGTAAACTGACATTATTAACCTTACAGATTCTTCAACATTTTATGGTAAAAGTTTTGACAACTTGTTTCAAAATGTAGGAGCTCTTATAGGAAATAGCATGTCAATCCAAGAGAATACCAATCTCCAAAACTCAAACAGCACCAAGAATTACAAGTATTAACCATTCCTCTTGAATATGAACACTGCATACTAGTATCATAGAAACATCCAATCAAATACTTACTGCTGCACGTCTCCCCGAAGTAAGGGCAGACTGATATATCAATTCCATTGCATCTGGCATCTCCGCATTTCCTGAAATATTTAAATAAAGTTACACATGAAAACATCATTGTATAATTTACAACCACATATAACCATAGATTTCTATTTTCATAATAGCAAGTTAAACAGATATTTTTCTCAAAATTAGTTCATACTAGAGGCGTTATCTTCAGTTTTCTTTCACCCAACATACTTTCTTTTCTCTCTTTCCTTTTTTTCCCATCGGGTTGGCGGGGGGGAATGTAAGTTAAAAAATGAAAAGTATCAAGCCATCATACTCATACCAGGCTCTACTACTTTAGCAAGTTCCTCAGCACGCTCAACTTCATGAAGAAAAGCTCTCTCGATCTCTTGGCAAACATCAAGTGGGCCCTCTATATTAGCAGTATCGAGAGACTCTCCGACAGCTGGACTTTTCTGAGACTCAGAGACTTGTCTTAATCTTGAAGTCTGTTGGCTTGGACCACCTTCCATAGCTGATGCTGCATGAGTATGACAAATATGCAATGCTTGTTTCCATATAGCAAGAATTACGAGCTGAATTGAAAAGGCTTCTAATTGATCTCCTCCCTCAATCTCGAAAAATTTAAGGACATTAATTTATTTAGATATATAGTATTAGCAATATAGGAGAGTCAACAAATAATTCAAACAGTGCAAAAAAAACCAATCAAGGAATTTTGGCTTCAGGATGAAGGATATTAAATTCCACGGAGAATATCATATATGCTTCAGACAAATTTGTGTAAGTTACCTTGTCATTCACCAGCTCGGTGATGGCAGCTGCTAAGCGCTTCAATGAACTGATCCTTGTAGTGTAGTCGGAAGATGGCTGCTCTAACTTAACTCCTATATTCATTGATTTCGGTGAAACCCTAGGAGCAGATAGTAGATCTTCTATACTTACAGCGTAATTAACTCTACTACTAGTTGTTCCCCCAATTATTGGCACTGGTGCACTTGGTGCAGAGTTGACATTTCTTGAATAAAGAGGTGGACTTCCCGATTTCAATGGAAAATGGCCACACTTATAAGCATGTGTAGAAGACGGTACATCCATTGGAGGACTAGAGACGATTACATAGTCCTTCACAATTGACTCCAGTTCCATGACTGTGTGTATTTTTAAAAGGTATTAGTTACTTCACTTAACAGTATTGGTTGAATTATTAAAAAGCATAAGTATGCAGCAGTTGCACCAGTGCCACTGATGCACCCAAGTGTTGCTCATACAATGAAATGCCTCCAAGAAAGATGATCTGTATATTGAATCTATGCTGTTAAAGAATATAGGAGATAATCATTATAATAACCTCTTTTTGGGCGATTATCTAGTTGTGATCCAAGGCCCATGGTTTTACGAGATTCTTTCAGGCTATCTTCTGGGGCTCGAACATACTTAGACGAATCTGTTCTGTTTGAAAGATTAGATGTATTCCTGCAATCAGGCTTAGGATCACGAGAAAATCCATACTTAGAGTCTATGATGGACTTCCTCTGGAAAGATGGACTGCTGAGAGGGCCACTGGAATCGTCATCTAGACTGAAAGGTAAATCTTCATGCGAGCTTTGTTCTGTATCTCTCACAGGTAAAGAATGGGCATGGGAACTTTGTTTTGTATTTCCCTCAGGAAGAGGGAAACCATCTAATACTCTTTCTGGCTGCCTATAGCTTCCAAAATAAAAGATTTTTCAAATATACATTGAGCTTATATTTTAGAGATAACATAAATATTTAACATTTTTACCTGATTGATTCATCAGGTTGCCTTTGAGATAAATATGGATGGTTAAAAAACTCTTCAAACGTCAAACGCTCAACTGTGCAGAACATTAAAAATTGGAGATACTAAGAAAACAAAATCAGATATTCCAACATATTTCAAATAAAAGCCATTGGAATACCTGGATTACGCCTCAAAAGATTTTTACACAAATCTATGCAGTCCAGACTCAAATTCTTTGCCTCAGGCGGAAACTGCAATTCAGTTGCCTTTACGATGTTCTGGAGCAGCTGTGAAAGGCATTTGATACATGATGATTTCCTTCACCAGAAAAAACAGGCCAAAAAAAAAAAAAAAAAAAAAAACTGTGTTTAGATGCAACAAGATGTAAAACAAAACACACCTGTATTTGATTACTTCCCGTAAATGGAGTTCTCCCAGTTACCAGTTGGAATAAAATGGCACCAACACTCCACAGATCTGCCTGTATTATTGGATAAAAAAAATGAAGGATTATATTTGAATAGCTGCTATGATATTTAAGTGCAAATATATCTCACCTTAGCATCATATTTTTGCAGCTGCATTATTTCTGGAGCCATGTACAATGGTGAACCACATAAGGTTTCTGCAAGGCCTCTAGGTTGTAGAGATCTGGTAAAAAAAAAAATGAATTCTGAACTGCAAATTCTATGCCTTATACCAAGGATGTATCTTATCACATGCTAATATTTTCAAACTATTTGATCAAGAATTCAAGATTATAAGATTCTAGTAAAAAAAAATGCAAACTTTTCAGAGAAAGTAGACATGCCTCGCAAAGCCGAAATCGGCAATTTTTAAGATGCTGTCGTCGCCTTTAGAGGAAAGGAGGAGATTCTGTTTCAGGATTTAAACATGAAAATGAAATATGTCAGTTTTTAATGATAATTTCTGTTATCTTAACATTTGGAATTAGTGCAGAAACCCAAAAGATTTATTAGAGAAGTATAACTATTAAGTATAAGAAATGAGCAGAGATATAAAACATAAGTGATGAGAGTCTGATAAAACAGAAATATTAAATGGAAATCTGACAATAGCCAGTCCAGAAAGAATGGACCCAGAGAAGATATGCATCCTTACACAGTTGTAACATTCATACCAAAGGAAGAAGCCAACCACATTTTTATGAACTTAAAAATTCAGTAACCTATCTGACTAAACCTACGACTATATATGGTATGCATTCTAATATGAAACATTTAGTTATTGATTATTAATTATTAAAGAGGGAGTTTACATATAAATAAAGCTGAAATAGCTTATATGTTTCAACTGATTAAAACTGACAATAAGGCATAAGCCTATATTGCTTATCTTAATCTATAATGTTTTCCTAAAAGAACAGAATAACTCTTTTGTTCATTAATTAATTAAAATAATGGAAACCAATAAGGCAAAAAACGATGGAAACCAGATGCCATTTGTAGAAAGAATAAGAATAATACAAAGATGGAAATGAAGCCAGGTGATTCATCATGATGCTGGCCTTCCTAGTGAACATATCACAGATTTAAGTTCTAATATTAATTTACGGATGAAAACAGCTTTACCACACAGATAAATGAAGTTCAAAATTTATTTTATATGCGAACCTGTGGTTTGAGATCCCGGTGTATGATGTTGTTTTCACGAAGAACTTTGAGGCCCTCGGCTGCATAATTTAAATTACCAAAAAACCCTTAATTATTCAAGAATTGAAAAGGAAGCCTCCTAGTTGTTGGGGAAACAATAATGTTACAGCAGATACCTAGTTGTTGCATAAAGTGTTTTGCAGTGGCCTCGGGGATTCTTCCTTGTTGTTGTTGAATATACATCGAAAGGTCTCCTCCTTTGCAAAACTCCAAAACAATGTATATCTTTCCAGGTTCCTTAAAATACACAACAAAGCTTCTTTATCAGTCAAATACCACTCAAACAATATTATCTAAACTATTGAAAGATGGAAAATACTTCTATGCACCAATTGCACCGTGCAGTTCAAGTGCATTTTAAATGGTATTAGTTGTTTTATCAAAAAGTATTACTTAGTCAGTAGAGTTGTTTTCACTGAAAAATATTAGTTGTCTCCATTAACAGTCTTAGAGTCACTCTTGAAAGATATATTTCTGTTACATACACAAGTTTGGAATCTCTCCATGCACCACTTTCCTTTAAATACATTAATGGACACAAGTAGTGTTACTATTACCATCCTATGAAATCAATAAGGTGAAATTTGAGGCAGGAGTAGATGTACATCACAATATGATGAAGGCCATGAATTTTACACCTTATGCAACGAAACGATGTTGTGGAATTCTGTGAAGCCACAATTGATCCGAAGATCCATTAAAATAAATACTAAATTGATAAAAAGAATTTGAAAAAATCTCAGAGTGATGACATAAGCTAAAGCCGCCAGCGATGCCGTTGTTTACACGTACAGTACAAAATCACGACAAAATTTGCAGAAACACATGTGACAACTAACTGGAATAACGAGCCAATAACCGATAATATCAACAAAACCGTTATGAAAAAACAACACCTGCTCATTACATTAATGGTTGACCATAAAAAACCCTGCTTTCGTATTTCCTCCTAAATCATTTAACATAATTTGGTTCCTTTTGTTCATTCCACTAATTCACTATTATCAGTCCAGCAGTGCAAGACAACAATGACTTCACAGAGCAAAAAAGTCACTCAAACCAAATATTATACAACACAAATACACACATATATATTCGCAATTCAATAAGCCCACAGTAACCTCAAATCAAATTACAATTCTCACTTTATAATCGCAAACTCATAACAATATCCTACAAACCAGACCTCATTCCACTAAGAAAAACAGTAGCATAAGAACCAAGTTCATAATTCCAACAGAACAACATATAACGGAAAAAAAATTAAACAAACTAAACCAACTCTAATCATTCATATCCTTGCTTGCATATAAATTTTACTAGGAGAAAGAGAGGTGAATTACCTCGATCATGTCGTGCAAACGGATAATATTGGGGTGATTAATTCTCTTCAAAATAAAAATCTCCGACTTGAGGCTTTCCTGCAATTTGGGATTCAATCTGGCGGTAGCAATTTCTTTAATCGCAACTTCGGTGCCGTACACGCGGTGGCGCGCGTGCCACACCGTCGAGAACGAACCCATCCCAATCTGCTTCCCCACCATGTAATCGCCCACCATATAAAACCTCCTTTCCGCCATTGCAAAATAAAAAATTCAATCTTCCACTACCAACACATCTACTCCGACGCGATAAATAAGCTTCGATGCGGTTATTTTTGGATTTTTCTGCTCCCTTTTCGCAGAATTTATGGTGGGCTGTCTTGAATTTTTCCTCCTTTTGTTTGGACTTGAAGATGAGCTGTGATGAAAGGTAGAAGCAACAGAAGAATTAATGGAGTGGGGGTTCTTAGAAATTGGATTTTGTATAAGAAAAATGTTGCTTGTGGAAGTCGATTGAGCATTGGGAATAATAGAGATGGAGTTTGGACGATAGTCGTCGCCGCCGTTATATGGTGGCCGGAGCCGCTTTTGAAAACGACACCAACAAAGCGGCCCACCCGTATTGGTAACTAAAGTACTTAAATAACATTTTGCTTTTTAAAATCTTTTTTACTTACCTTTATTGCAAAATCAAGATTTTATTTTATAACATACTTGAATGTTTTAGGCTAAATAAATTGCATGTTTTATAAATATACTTGAATTATATTGTGTATCTTATGCACAAAAATCATGAAATAATTAAATTTAGCATATATTTTTAAATTTTTATTAATTTTTTCTTCTCTTTAAAAAAATTAATGTTTAAATATATAAAATATTTTTTAAACAACGATTTTTTTTATAATAATATTTTTTAAATTATTTTTTTGTTTTTATAAATATTAAAAAAAAAAATAATTTTTATCATAAAATTAGAAAATAAAAAAAAATTGAGTTTTTATAGTGATTTTTTAGGTTTACACCAATTTTTGTCTTTAAATTTTATTATTATATTTATAAACCAATATCACAATATTTATGTAAATATAAGTATTATAGTATTAATTTATAAGAATAATAAAATCATTAAATTAATATAAATCCAGTTTCACTCGGTAAATAAGAAAATATACATAAATAACATGATACACCTAATATATACAAAATTTTGTCAATATACTAATAAGAAATTTTGTCAATTAATGTATTAATTGCTAGTTAATCTGAATCATGTGTCATTTGCAGAATATATTTAATCTCATGTATTGTGTTTTTAAAGATATCCAAGATTTATTAGTTTTTAATACGTTATAATGCTATTAATTTATGAATACACATACCTGTCAATTTTTTTATTTTATTTTATGAATACACATAATAGATTAGAGTCAGTTCGTCTAAGATCTTTAATTGATATTACATTGATAATTTTCTAACTATTGACCGCTTTAGTCCAACCTTCTTGCTTATGATTATGAAATTGAATTTAGGATAAAAAGTTGAATTTGTCACTTATTGAGCATGTTGGTAAATGGTAGGGAAATTTACAAAGTAAAACCAATCAAATTCCTTTTGTCATAATTTTTGGAAATTAAACCTCCAACTTGTAGGATTAATTATGCATTTATTACTACTATATTCGATAAATAATTGAATTTGACACTTATTGAGTGTGTTGGTAGGGAAATTTACAAGGTAATATCAATCAAATTCCTTTTGTCATCATTTATGGGAATTAAACCTCCAACTTGTAGGATTAGTTATGTATTTATTACTACTATACATTCCTAATATGTTATCCCTAATATGCATATATATTATATGGTAATATTGATTTGTATATGGAAAATTTTACCAAATACTAAAAAATAATTAATGAGAAAATCTTTAATTTCCCCAATCATGCATCCTGAATTAATATACCAATAATAATGTGTTCCCACACAGAAACTGCTAATAGATTTTTGTTAATCATTTCATCCTGTTGTTTTTCTTCTTCATCACTTCTTGATTTTTTGTCATGATCCCCAAAGATTAATAATCAATTATGGGTGGAAGCCTGCGTCCCATTTGCTGCTTCATTATCCTGGTATATATGCCTTCAACTCTAAACTTTTTTTTTTTGAGAAGTATGACAATGTTCTTACAGTTTTTTGAAAAATGCTAAATTTAATTTTTTTAATTGAATGCCGAATCAATATTTTTTACTTTTGCAGTTCATTGGAAATGAGTTTGATATTGATATTCTGTTTTGTATACAGATGGTTGTTGGGCTATGTTTAGCTGGTGTGTTGATGCCATTATGGATGATTAGTGTAACAAAACTTGAAAATAAAGCTAGGCTGATTGCCCATAACAGCAATCAAGAATTATCCAACAGAATTAAAAAAACTGCAGCATTGTTTTCTCCCATTAACGTTTCATCCATCAGCCTAGCAAGAATTCTAAGCTCTTCATTGGATGAGAAAGATCTTCACTTTTCCAAGATTAAATCAAAGGTGATATAACTTCAACTAATTAAATCACAATATTCTTGAATTCATATTTTTTGATCTATTTTCATCACATACATGCAGGTTTCTTCTCCATTATTCCAAGCTTTATCAACAATACCATACCTTTCTCAAATATCATACACTGAATTAAATGGCTTATTTTTTGGCTACTACAAACAAGGCAATCAGCCTTATGCATTGTACTCTAACTCCACAAATAATCAGACTTGGTACAAGCAATCTGTAAATAAAAACACGGGAAATCTGCACGGCGAAGCAATGAAGTTCCCTTCATCCGTGATAGTTAACTCGACCTGGTTTCAGCAAGCTTTGAGGAGTAGAAACGGGCACACCTCAATCGGGACAGGGTGGGGCCCATCTCGGGATACCATGTTGCTTAGTAGTGCTTGTTTGGATGGCAAAAGAGTCATTTCGCTCGGGTTCTCAATGTCTCCTCTGTTTCATCTCATGGTTGATGATGTAGCCTTTTGTAATGGGAGCTTGTATTTGGCTACTATCAATGGAAATGTGCTCGTTCAAGGGCTTCCAAACGCGCACATGATCTTTGATGGAATTGATCAAGTTTCGTTCCTTTTATTGGACCATGATCATCCTGTAGGGAATGTTAGTTGCAAGTCTGATCACGAGGGAAAGTTGAGTTTAAGTGGCACAAAGTATACGATCATCTGTTCGTTAACAGAAATTGCAGGAATGCAATTTGTAAGTATCATGTATTGTACCTGTTTGGAGATAATTTCATTTTTCGTCCAGTTTCTTAGAGCTATTCCAGAAAAAAAAAAATCTTCAAGATTTTAACTTTATCAAGTTTTAGTTCAAATGTGTCCAATTTTTAGTCTATTTTTAGCAATTTCAGTCCTTGTTCTTCCACAATGACCAATTTCAATCCTTTAAAATCTAAAAAAGAACCTAAATTGGAAAAAGTAAAGGATTAAAAGATGATATATGTGGACTAAAATTGAAATTGGTCAAAAAAGATTAAAATTTGACGCCTGTGGACTAAATTTGATAATGTAAAAAGATGTGATTTTTTCTGGAATAGCCGTAAATTATTGGACAAAAAATATAATTTTTTTCGTTAATTATACGCGTTCCATTTCGTCGAATTTCAGGTATATGCATTGGCCCTGCCACAAAATGAGATAATTCACAACAAGTTAAGATTGCCATATGATCTTCTGATAATAGTGGTATGTGGGGTGGTGACAATTATATGCATCTTCATATTTCTGATGATTAAAGCTGGGAGAAGGGAGATGCATCTGTGTGGTGCTCTGATAAACCAAATGGAAGCAACTCAGCAATCGGAGCGAAAAAGCATGAACAAGAGTCTTGCTTTCGCCAGCGCAAGCCACGACATACGCGCTTCTCTGGCAGGCGTAAGTGGCCTGATAGAAATATGTCGTAACGAAGTCACGAAAAGAGACCACTTGCTAACAAGTTTATCGCAAATGGAAGCGTGCACGAAAGATCTGTTAGGGATACTGAATTCGATTCTTGATACGAGTAAGATCGAAGCTGGAAAGATGCAGTTGGAAGAGGAAGAATTCGACATGGAACGATTGTTGGAGGACGTGGTGGATTTGTATCATCCCGTTGGGATGAAAAAGGGCGTTGACGTGATTTGGACCCGTACGATGGGTCCGTATTAAAAACGCGTCGTGTGAAAGGTGATAGAGGGAAACTTAAGCAGGTTTTGAGTAATTTGTTGAGTAATGCGGTGAAGTTTACGTCGGAGGGACACGTGGCAGTTCGAGCGAAGGCAAGAAAACCGAGTCTTGAAAGAGAAGTATTCGATTCGAATCAGAAGAGTTGCTGCTTTTTGTTTAATATTGAAAGAGATGTTGTGAAAAATAGTAGTCCCATGATTCAAAGGGAGGATTCTAATTGCATGGAGTTTGTATTTGAAGTGAGTGACACAGGAAAAGGGATTCCTAAAGAGAAGAAAGAATCTGTTTTTGAGAATTATGTTCAAGTTAAAGAGACTGCACCTGGAATAGAAGGCACTGGATTAGGACTTGGAATTGTACAATCTCTGGTAATTAAACTGCTTTTCTCTCTCTTTTTCCCAGTAATACTGTTTAGTATACGAAGTAATACTTTTTAGCATACGAAGTAATACTGTTTTTGATTTTGTTGCTGCAGGTTCGTTTGATGGGAGGGGAGATAGAGATTGTGGATAGAGAAGTAGAAGAGAGAGGGACTTGCTTCAGATTCAATGTTTTCTTGAGCACAACTGATACTATTGAGATTAATGTTGATGACATCTCAGGTGATACTTTTCAGCATACCGGGCTGCTTACATGTGTCCCGAGCCCTAAACCCGAAGGGTCGCAAGTGATACTCTTCATCGAGAGTGCTAAAAGGAGCTCGCTTTTGCATACTTACTTGCAAACGCTCGGGATAAAAGTTCACGTCGTCCACCACCACCAACACCTCTCTCCGACTCTAAAGAAAATCAAACGAAAGCAATGCTTATCGCACTATAGCTCGTCCGGTACTTCAAGAAGTGATGGTTTTGCATCACTGGCTTCTAGCACCCGATCAAGAGATGTCCCTTTGAGTGCTCTAGATGGAACGGACAACTTTGTTGGCCCGTCTCACAAGAGGACTAATGCTAGTGTAGGATTCGTTCTCATTGTGATTGACACGCGTGCAGGGCCGTTTAGGGTGATCACTCGGGCCGTAGCAGAGTTCAGAAGGGATTTGAGTGATACTTGCTATAATAGGGTGGTTTGGTTGGATAAAAATAGCACGAGTTTCGATGGACTTGATGAGGGTAAGTTGCCTTCATCAGATATTGTGATCTCTAAGCCCTTTCATGGCTTTTGCTTGTACCAAACCATTAGGCTTTTGCCAGAATTCGGAGGACAAGTTTCGCACAATGTGGGAAAAGTTGAATCGAGAAGGGTCGTTTCTGTTGTGAACGAGATTGAGGAAGTAGACGAGACGAAGCCATTGATGGGGAAGAGAGTCCTCGTAGTCGACGATGATCCTATAGGGAGGAAGATAGCTACATTTGTGGCTTCTCAGCTTGGTGCAAGTGTTTTTTCGTCCGAAAATGGAGATGCAGCTTTGAAACTAGTTTGTACTAGTTTAAGCGAAAATGCACGTCCTTTCGATTGTATCCTCGTGGATTGTGAGGTGAGACGGGATACGTTCTGTTACACCTTTCAGATGAATGACACGTGAAAAAGTTCTTTCTTACGTTACGTGTCATTCATTTAAAAGATGTAACGGAAGAAATTACGTCATGTGCACTTGATATAACGCGTCGTTTATAATGATACTCGTTTATATTTGGCAGATGCCGGTGATGGATGGAAGTGAAGCGACTGCAGGAATACGAGAAGCAGAGAAGGATTTTGGTGTTCGTACGCCCATCATTGCTTTAACTGCACATAAAAAGGGGGAGGAGATAGAGAAGATGTTTCAAGCTGGGGTGGATGCTTATATTACCAAGCCACTTAATAAAGATAGTTTTTTGACTTCTGTTTCTCAATTACTTAGATTATGATCTTGTAAATATGTCCCTTTTTCCCTTCCATATTCCCGTCCATATAGAGCTTAACTCTTACTTAAAGTGGGGCCCCCGCTAGTGGACGATGGTTTTTATCCTTCGGATTAGTCGTCATTGGGCTGGATACCGAGTTATGAAAAAAAAAAATATATGTCCCATTTTTATAGGATGAAGTAGACATACATTTATATTCTGCATGGAGACGAATTTCAACAATCTATATTTCTTTTCTTATACATATTATGACATCTAAACTTTGAAACACCAAATAATCTACACACACAAAAAAAAAAAAAAAAACACTTATTTACAATCTAGAATAACTAAAAAGCATGTGTTTGAACTATGACTAGTTCAATTGTATATACTGAATATAAAAAATGGAATTTGTGGAGTAAAGAGCTATACTCCAAAATAACCACCGTCGCAGCCACCGGCGCCGGTGTTGGTGGTGTTATCGCCGTGCGGGCGCGGCTTGCTGGTGAGGCAGCAGCAAGCCAAGCCGATCAACATGATGAAGCCGCAAGCCGAGCACAAATAATACAATTATACAATATTAAGATATAATAAATTGATGGCATGGCCATTTCGTCGGTACGAAACCATACAAAAGTCAATGAGTTCAGAATCTAGATCCTCTGGTCAATATATTCTTGGACGAGTGTGCATCATACGTAGTTTGTCTAAGACCATGTTTATCGGTTTGGTCATGGCTTGGGCATACACATGCGACAAAAAAAAATAAAAATTGAGAATTCCCTTTTAGTTGATGACCCGGGGCGTCCGATAACCATGGGCATGAGCCGCGTGACAATTGCCCAATTTCTTTTAATCTTTATTTAATTCATTATATAACACGTGGCATCATATGATTAGCCGAGTGAATTTTGTTTATAAAATTTTAGATTTCAATTTATCTACTAAAAAAATAATTTAAAAAACATCAAATTTTATAAAATAAAATTATCTATAAATGACGACCAATATTGATATATTTTGTATCACAATCTCAAACACTCTCTTTTCTTTTTTTAATTTGTGTCAAATCTCCTAATTTTTTATTATTTTCTACATTGATCCAAATCATCTCAATTACTCTCACTACCCCAAAACAATTCAAATTTTCAAAATTATCAAAATTCAACACTAAATCTTTTGTTTCTTTGTAATTTACGCATGTGTTCGTAGCTCAATTTATTTATTTTCTTTTATATTTCAATTCTTGTAATTTTAATTTTATTATTAGATGTTGTAATTTATTTTAAGTGCATGGTAATTTATTTATTATAATTATATATTTTTTTAATATCAAAATAACTGTATATATTTTAAATATAATAAAAATTAATTATAGATATACTTGTTAAATTATAAAAGAAATAATTTATTAAAAGTTGATTGTGATTGTGGGTGGTTGTGTATAAAGTATGAAAAAATATGAGATTGAGTTGTAGGGTAAAATGTATATGTGGAAGAGAAAGAAATACATTGTTTATTAATTGGTTGTGATGGTAATAGGTATGGATAAAGATGGTCTAAGATATCACACATTGTGCTGTTTTATGCGTATATATAATAAAAAATATAAAAGAACTTGTAAAAGTACATTTTGGCCAACAAATCAAAATAAAATATTCTTGCCCCTTTCCTTTTCCAGGACAATTATAGAGGAAAAAATGCTTTGAATTTGTATATTGAAGATGCATCTACACAAACTAATCTTACGAGTGCAAGAAAATCGAGACAAATAAAAAATAACGTTATGTGGCGGTGAGAGATCTGAATTGTGTAATTGAGCCTTTATGCCAAAATTTGTAAAATAAAAGAATATATTTAGCGCATTATTTTGACTACAATTATTAGAGGACAAAGCGCCGTGAAGGATCTATTAGAAAAGAACCCACGTGACAGCACGTGTCCGCTCAGCTGTTGCTCACATGGAATTTCTACTATATACTTTTCCCTTCAAATGGTTTCAATTATATTTTTCCTTTATTTTCTTGTCAACTTTTAACTTTAATTATTATTATTCTCTGTGTTAGCTTTTAATTTGAGGTAAAAATCTCTCTCTAAATACTTTGAAGCTAAGTTCAAGTTCATTACATGTTATTTAGACTTTAGTATATGAATTAGTCATCTCCAATTCCAGCAATGTGATCATTTATCTAAAGAACAAGTCTAACCTCTCACCATGCAAATTTGGCAAGACAAAAATTTGTACAAAGCGGCCCGTACATTAGACGGGTTTCCTACACATATATTATATAACTTATGAAATCATAATCCTACCCGAATAATGTTTTAAAGAAAAGTATTTCTAAACACCAAAGTAGAGCTTCATCTCATACACACACAAGATTCCTCAAATGACAATCAGATTATGTTGTTTCCAAATGATGTAAGCAACATATTAAGTTTATGATAACATGCGACTTCAACGGTTTTTTCAAATTTAATACCATCACTTGAGCCTCCATAAGGTCACTTCAAGGACACACTAAAAAGTGCATTCCTGCCGCCACTTGCGGCGGCGCGTGGAGGCGCGTCTGTTACCGGAATTTTCTCCGGCGACTTTTGTTGAGCTCGCCTCGTCGAGCTCTTTTTACATTCTGTTGGTGTACTTGTTTGGGTCAACATCCGAGTGGTGTGTGATTTCATTTTTGGGTACAAATTTTGTGAAATTTTGGATTTGATTTGTTGCGTTTCTGGAATTATTTCTTTTGGTTGGTTTGTAGTTTTGAAGATAAAATGTCTTCTGTGGAGTGTCGTTATTGTCATGGGATTGGACATATCAAACGAGATTGTCCAAAATTGCGCAATAAATTTGACCACTTTAATGGTTCTGTCACTATTTCTACTAGTGAGAATGCAAGGTTCTTTGCAATTTCGGAAGTGAAAAAAAAGCAAGTTCTGTTACCCTTTGTTGCCGAAGTCGTAATTCTAATGCATGTCTTGTTTCCTCATCATCCAAATGGGTCATTGATTCTGGTGCCACAGATCATATGACAGGTAATCCAAACTTGTTCTCTACCTTTTACCCACATAAAACTGCATTTCGTTATTTTTTAGCCGATGGTTCACAATCTCGTGTTATTGGATCGGGAAGCTGTTAACCCGACATCATCCCTATCCTTGTCATCGTTTTCGAACTCTTTTAATTTGGTTTACGTGAGTAAACTTTCGTAATCTTAATTATTTGCGTCTCATTCTATCATGATCATTGCTTGCTTAGGATCTTTGAAGAAAATTATTGGTAAGGGACATGAATCTGGGCGGCCTCTACATCCTTGAGACACATCCGGACTAATTCAAGAAGCATGTGGGAACCGCCACTCCCATGGATGACATCGTCGGTTGGGTCATTCTTCTTCCTTTGTTGAAGAAATTGTGTCCATAGATTTTTCGGTTGTCATCTCTAGATTGTGAATTTTGTCATTTTGCTAAGCATCATCAGATTAGTTTGAGTCCTCGAGTCAATAAACCGAGCAAGTGCTCCTTTTGAGTTAGTCCATTTCGATGTTTGGGGTCCATGTCCGATTACGTGAAACCGGATTTCGTTATTTTGTCACCTTTGTTGATGATCATTCTCGTATGACATGGTTATATTTGATGAAAAATCGTTAAGTTATTTACTCATTTTTACGCCTTTTTGTCTTTGAGATTAAGACTCAATTTGGGTGTGGTCTGTGAAAACTTCTTGAAGTGATAATGCTAAGGAGTATCTCTCGAAACATTTCATTGTTATATCTTTGCGATAATGGCATTCTCCACCAAACATCGTGTGTTGATACAACCGTCTCAAAAAATGGTACGAGAGAGAAAGAATAGACATCTTCTTGAAAACAATTTAGAGCCTTGTTATTTTCCATGCAAGTACCTAAAATATTTTGAATCGATCTTTGTTTTTCTTTGCTTGTTTTCTTATAAATCACATGCCTTCTACGGTTCTTGGTGGTAAAACTCCTTTTCATGTTCTATTTTCATCTAAGTCCTTGTTTCCTATTGAGCTAGAATATTTGGTTGTACTTGTTTTGTTAGGGATGTTCGGCCCAGTCACAAAAATTAGATCCAAAATCTTTGAAGTGCATTTTATTGGGTTATTCTAGGGTGAAAAAGGGTTATCGGTGTTTCATCCCTGGTCTCAACAAGTATCTTCAGATCTGGCCGATGTTGCTTTTTCTCGAGCATACACCATTCTCTCATTATTCTTCTCTCCTCCCAATTTGAGGAGGATCTGCTTTTGATATATGATTCTCTTGGGTGATACCTCCAATCGAAAATCACCACCATCATACAAACGTATTCTTCGCCCCCCACCTCCTATTCCGCTCATCGATTTGGAGAACCTTCATGTCCGATGAGCCAATATCTTCGCCAATGATCCTCCTCCAAGTGATGATCTTCCCATTGCTTTCTTGAAAAAGGTAAACGTTCTTGACTTATCCATTTTTCTCTTTTTGTTTCATATGATCACTTATCCCCTTCCTCTCGAGCTTTTTTGTTTCTTCCGAAAAATTCTAAAAACCGCTCAAGAAGCTTTGGCCCATCCGGTTGGCGTAATGCCATGATTGAGAAATGAATCGTTAGATACCATCGGCACTTGGGTTTTGGTGGATCTTCCCGCGTAAACGACCTATTATTTGCAAATGGGTGTTTCTTTGTTAAAAGTTAATTCGATGGTTATGTGGCTCGGTTGGCTTCGCCTTGTTGCTATGCTTTCGGACTTATGGTGTTGACTATTAAACACCTTTTCTCCTGCAGCCAAACTTACCTCGATTAGGCTCTTGATTTCGATGAGACTCATCATGGCCTTTACACCGGTTGGACATCAAGAATGCCTTTCTCCATGGTGATCTCGTTGATCTTATTTATATGGAGCAACCACCGGTTTTGTTGCTCGGGAGACTCATAAGGTATGTTATCTTCAAAAGTCTTTGTATGGTTTGAAACGAGTCCTCGTGCATGGTTTGGTACTTTTACTCGTCTTTGTTGAGAAGTTTTGCATGAAGAAAGCAAATCGATGATTCTGTTTTTTTTTCATATGCGGAGGGTGGTATTATCTTGATGGTTGTGTATGTGGATGATATTGTGATCAATTGGAGTGATGTTAAAGGAATTGCATCTTTGAAAGGTTTACTACCAAGGATTTGGGGAACTTAAGTATTTTCTTGGTGTTGAAGTGAGTAAAGGAGTAAGAAGGAATTTTCTGTCTCAAAGAAATTAATTCGAACGAAAAGAGAAAACGGGAGCTAAACCATGTAGCTCTCAATGGTTCCCAATTTGAGCTTACAAAAGGGTGTGTTATTTGATGATGGGAAAAAGGTTGGTTGGAAGTTGAATTATCTTAGGGGTGACGTCCGGATATTGCTTACCCCGTAAAAGTGAGTCAATATATGTCATCACCAATTAATTGATCACTTGAAAGGCGGTAGAGAGCAAATCTTGTGTTATTTGAAAGCGAGTCCCCGGACGTGGAATTGTGTATAGTGACCATGGTCACGAAAAGGTTGAATGTTTTTTACGATGCCGACAATGGTCAAAGGAAGATTGAAGGTCTACTTGAGGATATTGTGTTTTCTTTGGTGGAAATTTGATTTCGTGGCAAAGTAAGAAAAAAAAAAAGTAATCTCACGTTCGATGAGTCGAAATATAGCTATGGCCAAAGTCGTGTGCGAGATAGTATGGGTATATGAGTTTCTAAATGAAGTGGGTTTAGAGATCTCAATACCAAAACCGTGGTGTGATAATCAAGTTGCGCTTCACATTGCCTCTAATCCGGTCTTCCCGCGAGCGGACCAAACACATTGAGATTATTTGTCACTTTGTTCGTGAGAAGATTCAACGTGGCCTAATTTCGACAAGGTTATCACAAGATCAATTAGGAGATATCTTCACTAAGGCTCTTAATGGGGTTAGAGTTGACTATCTTTTGTAACAAGTTTAGGCATGATTAACATCTATCCACTTGGGGAGTGTTAGAATAATAAGTATAGATGGGCCTTTTAGTAGGCGCTTTTATTGAATAGTCTATTCATCAGATATATATATATGTGTACTCTTGACCTAATTCAATACATAGAAAATTCTCCCACACTATGTCTTTTGATTATAGCATGACACTTTCTAATGCAATCATTATTAATTTTTATCTTCTCTACTGTCCATACATCCATCTTAACATTCACATTTCTGCTACCCCCATTCTTTGATGATTCTTAGTTCATGAATTATGAATATATATTGCAACAGAATCTTATCCCTTGAGACACGCTTCAAACAAGACCATCATATGGACTGCAGCACAAAGTAAATAAGTTGAGAAGCATTCAGTGCAGAAATAGATATCTTCAAAATTCATTTAAGGCACATTCCAAAATCCAAACCCTCCTCCACAAACTACCATAAAAGAACGCCTCAATAATGACTGTTAGAACAAGTAGTTAGTATGTTGCCTTCAACTCCTCTGGCTAGGCACAAAAAGGCCAGTAAATTTTCCCATAGAGGCCCTACCATATTCTACATTTAGTTCTGTAACACCGGAATGGTAGGAAAAAAAGAATGCCAGCATGGAATACAAAATATACAAACATGTAACTTATCGCCATACAAGTAATAGTCACGAAAATATATCAAAGAACATAATAATAAAAATGAATGCAGTTTCATGGTAAAGGTACTGACATGCTCAACCATTCACAAGCTACAGCTCGCTATAATTGCGCCAAACTGCACGAAATTCCTCCCGGAATGTGTTCAGTCGAGCTTTCAGGTTAGGTGTCCTAAAGCTTGCATGAACGATGGTGGCTGAGAGAGAGAGAGAAAGAGAAAGGTAGGTTAGGAATAAGTAAAGTCAAACCTAATGAGAATCTCAACGTGATATCTGAAATTACCAAGAAGGCCAATAGCTAATGCCCACAAGACAGTATAAATGGCACAAGAGGCAAACCAAATGGTGGAGCTCGCTGCAGGAAGGAAAATCAAATGAGATGACTATTAAGCCTTAAATTTTTTAGTTATAGATAGACGCATAAGAATCTCTTACAGTCTTACCCAGAGAAAATACCACGACAAATACCCAGCGAGGCCATCCACATATATGTATGGCTCGCTTAGAAGATGGACGCCCACGAATAACAGGGCTAAACAAAATTACAGACCAAATTAAGGAGCATAATAAGTAAATAAAAAAAAAAGCACTTTCGCAATTGCAAATCTACTTACGTAAGAGGAGGTCTCATTTTGGCTGCTAGATGTGGAGAAAACTGCCTGACAGATCTTGTGACTTTTTCATTGAATGTGCCTGCAAAGCTAAAGGAACAAATTTTGGCAACATAAGGAAGCATCGAACAATAATAGCAGTGAAAGAAAAAAATGCAAAAATATGGTACTAGCTCACTAAGTAGCAAATTGACTATAACATCACTATAAATAAAAATAAATAAAAATCTACTCTATTATCAGTTTAGAACAAAACTGAAATTTATTCATCTCACCAAGGGACTATAACATCTCACCAAGTAGCAAATTGACTATAACATCACTACAAATAAAAAAATAAAAATCTACTCTGTTATCAGTTTAGAACAAAACTGAAATTTATTCATCTCACCAAGGGACGAGCTCACTGATCAAATTATGCAAATGAACAGCCACAAGATTGATTGGTATAAACCCATATGACACAGAAGACAGTAGCTATAAAGATCATACATGCAGATCAATTCCCATAAAGTCTATAAAAACTTGACAAGTTTTTTCCAACAGGCAAGTTTTTGTTGTTCCCAATTATGCATGTTAAAGCAACAAAGTTAAGGATGTCTTTGACTATGTTTCGGCCCTTTCGGGAGTATCTGTGGAAACAAATTGGGAGAATATTTTTTGACATGATATATTGGAAAGTGTGAATATTACTAAGAAACACATGAAACCCATTAATCTGGCCGTTGTTTTTTGGGAGAAAATATATTGGGAAAGGAAATTTTGGTGGCCATGTACGCAAACGCAGACGCAGCCTTAGTTTTTCTTTATATGTGTTTTGGGCAGTATATCAATGGCATAGTCTCTGCATTTGCTGCGGATCTAATCTCCCTGGCATCCTACAGTCCATATAATGGAATGGCAATTTACATTCTTCATATTTGCACATGGAAATGACTAAAGCTAAATGTAAACCATATTGCAGCCTCCAGTGTATCTACTTCTATTAACACTTCTTGTGATAAAAAATGTTTTTGGACTACATCAAGTTTTTCCTCCATGCAAGCAAGTTTGATAAGTGTTTATCATGGTGGAGACACTCAACATTTGTTTCAAATACACAATCATATGACTAAGCAAGCTAAAAGGTATAACAAATAATAAAATCCTAGTGACATAAGGAGTTGGAACCTTCACAAAACTTCACAGACCTACGATTTCACACACACCTGACAATTTGTAATAGAAATTATATACCTATCATTTAGAAAAGCAAGGCTCAGAGCTGCCATCAGAGCAGCAACAATCGAAAGTGGCCTCCTAAGAAATCCCATCCCTGCAACGCATATTCATAGGGATGAATTGATAGTACTCGTGCTAAAAGATAAACATGTGAGCATAAACCATGAACAAAAACAAGTATTGACCCTCATATTTAGCTCCCTTACCAAGAATGAAAACAATCATGATGAAATAATTCGTCCGGTAACTGCAAAAAGAGATGATTACAAGAAATGAGTCATTTATGTCAAATAAATAGCTCCGATCAGAGCAAATTTTCAGCTGCTCAAGAGTACTAAATTAACATGCAGAATATTTCCTTAAAAAAAAGTAGGAAATTCCAATTTTCACATCAATAATCTTTTTCTTGTACGTCTTTCCGAAAACACACACAACAATTCAATCCTCAACCAGTACAGCTACCAAACTAGATTAATAATAGCTTGTAAAGAAAGGATCGCACTAATAGAGGTTGCATTTAAGGCGGCTGTTCCATTTGGCATAAGAACGCGGTACAGTGAATCGGGAAAAGAACTCCGAGAGAGGACGCGGCGGCGACGAACAGTCCACTTCTCGCAGCGCCTCTACCAGATCCTCAGCAGTCACGTTACTCCAATCCATCTGCCGCAATTTGATCGATCAACTAATCACGAAACCCT